>CP135531.1:3992168-4060750 GCA_032402905.1 Khaya senegalensis | reverse complement strand
CAACCTCAATCCAATTTAACGTGAAGCCCATTTATGAATTTTTAATTAAGTGAACCTCAACTTTAAAATTATATGAATGTGTTCATATTTTCTTAAATATATATTATTTTAAAATATCAAAAGACTTTCAGAAATTATGAAATTTTTTATATAGTTTGTACATGTGTTTAATGTTTTGTTCATACGTTTCAAAATATTTGAAGATATTTTTAAATAGTTATAAATTTTCTATTGAATCACAGGTGTTTTTAAAATATTCTAGATAGATTATTATTTCTTAAAAAACTTATTATTTAAAAAAAAAAATTTAGACTTGAACTGTCATGAAATTTTTACATAGAATATTCTTAGATGTACTCAATAAATTTGTAAAATTTTAACTTGATTTTGTTTATAAAATAGGAGTTAAAATTTTTAGATTATAAGTAATTTTGTTTAGGATTCGTAAGAGGTTAGTGTAGTTGTAATAAAATTTTTCAAAATTTATCTATATGTTATTTTAAGTATTTTTGATGAGATAATTTATTATTGTAGGAAACTCGAAACCTTTAAAAGATGATCAAAGGTAGTTAAAGAATTTATGTTGCTTGGAGCTTAGTAATTCTATTAATGATAGATTGAGTTGTTTTTACATTATAATTATGAAAATATTTTATGACACAAAATGTTTGTATTTTATTATTTAATAAATAAATTTATAATAAGATTTCTTACAATTTAAATATTTTCAAATTTAGTTTTAAAAAGAAGATGATTTTTAATTACAATGTACAAAACTTATTTATAAAATGTTTTATTAATAGTTTTCTAAAAGACAATATTTAATTAAAAAATAAATTATATGTTTTATAAGTAAATCAACATTGGCTACTATATTATTAAATAATTCCTATATGATTATTGAATTAAATGTTTTGGCTCATCTATTTGTAATGTTCCAATTTTGATTCAAATCGACTATGGTCGATATTTTTAATCGATTATGATTAATATATCTATTTGTTTAGGCCAACTGGTATTTTATTCCGTGTGTGCATATGATTTTGATTTTATTATTGGTTGGGTCATTAGAGGTTATAGATAATACTATATTGGCTAAATTACTGAAAATACAAGTGATATTATGTGACATGAGTAAATTAAATATATTTTATATAATGAATATTTATAGGATTTTGTATTTATATACCAAAAATATGAATTTGACTTATAAGAATTTATGAACATTATACTTTTAAGAAATTATTTGAAAATAGTATGTTGTATGATATTTAAATATAAGGACTTACAAATCTTTTTATATATCTGAAAATAAGAAAACTTGTGCATATATTATAAATGACATTACTTATCAAGTTGACAATTCATCTCTCATTATTTATTTATTTATTTTTGATAAAATAAGTTGCATAGACTAATAAATGTAATGACTTAATATGGAGAATAGTTTTAGAAATTTTATTTAACTTACTATAGATGATAACTTTGAAAATTTTATTTGACTTAATGTAAAAGATAGTTAAGGAGATTCTATTTATTTATGTTATAGATGATAAATGAATTTTGTAATACATTTTTTTAATTCTTAAATTTATACTTAGAAGTTACTTTGAGATTTTATTTTTAATTCGATTATATTATAATGTTTGAACATATTCAAAACTTTGCATTAATAAAATTTATAGTAATAAAGTATTTTAGTAAACAATTATTATTGTGAAATTTAGCATTTACATATGAATTTGTGCATTCTACTTAGATATGTGGAATGTGTGTTGAATTGGGGATATTACAATTATAATAAAAAAAAAAAATTACAAAGTGTGCAGCATAACTAAATATATTGTAGCATAATCATTAATAAATTTGGTAATTTTAAGAGGTGATAGAGTTGGATCTTTTCAATTTTCATATTTTTTATTTATTAAGTCATCATACTTTAATTTATATAAATAAATATTCATGAATAAATTATATGTTTGTTTTTATTTTATAATATTAAGTTCACAAAATATTTCAATCTTTTCACAAGTTATACATGGATCACCACTTTTAGCAAGCTTTCTTGGTGCTTGTTAGTACTGTACAAGTATTAAATTAAAAATATAAATTTTATCATATATTTTGTTATTGATTTTGTATACAATTGTTTATCAAATTTAACAACTATTACAAATGATTTTTAAATCAATATATAATCACATACGTATTAAAAAAATATTTAAAATATTTTATAAGTAATATTAAGTACTTTAATAATTTTTTAAAAAAAATGTTAAAAATATTATAATATATTTTAACACTTTTTCTTTAGCACTCATAGTTATTAGACTGTAATAAAAATAAGTTTGTCAAATGTTTGGCTCCTGTTCTCAATCAAAAATGACAAAAGCAAAGCAGTTTTTAAAGTAATAATAAATCTAATCATTAGAAAACTAATGAATATACAAATTGTATTAAATATGTTTAATAATATTATATATTTTAAATTTTATCCCAAAATTTTCATCCTAATTGAGATTGTAATAAATTATCTTAAAAATTATTAAAATTATTGTCAATATTTTATTAAATGAATATCCAACATCAATACACAGTTAATATAAATTGAAGTTCAGCTCAAAAATTTACTCCCAATTATTGAGAGCTCATGCTTTCACGAACATATAAAAAAGATTGAACCATTGATCTTAATTTGAGGTAACAAGGTGAGTACTATGATGAGTCTCAATTTATTGTAAATTTAGGCAACATGATACATTTTTTAGCACAACATAAGGACTCCAATCTTAAACAAAGTCTTAAGGTTTGTTTGGTATAGCTTTTCAATTAGAAAACCTTTTGCAAGTAAGAGCTTTTACAAATAAAAATTATGTTATTATATTAATAAACAAGTTTTTTTAAAGTTATGGAACAAAAAATTGGAGTAACAAACAAATCAACCTTTTAAAAAGCTTAAAAATCTCTACTCCCTAAATCTCAAAATTTAAGCTTCTATTAGGAGAAGCAAAATAAGTTTTAAATTCTTCAAAAGTTGTTCTCTGGCTAAAAAATATTAAATTTTTTTTTAAAAAAAAGTGATATTAAAAAGTCCTTTTAATAAGTAGAGAAGACATAGCAAATAATTAATATGGTATAATTTTTAGTTATTGATTTTATACAATTCAAGCCACCAAAAAAGAAAATTGAAGGAATTCCTATCCATCTATTAAAATATAAGTTTAGATCCTCTCCAAACTTTGATAATATATTTGTCAATAGAAAAAAAGAACATAAAGTAATATATGCATGAAACTAGTGCATTGGTAAGCATAAGTTAATGTAAACACGAATTTAGTACATTGATATAAAGATATTGTTACATCTATGAAATTTTAATAAATTTGTATATTAATTAATGAGATATGTAATGAAAATATTATTAATAAATTTTATTTAATAATAATTAACAAGAAAAATAACAATAGTGCAATGAACAATGATCGCACACATAACACATAATTGAAAATTTTCATTTTCATTCTTCTCGTTTGGTTATTTTCCCATATTCATCGATATTGATTTCGTACAATGTGGAGTGCTTTTCTTGGTAATAATAATTGGTATCCAAATGGGCCTTTCTTAGACTCATTTTGAGACATGCATATCTGCTCCCTTTTATGCCCTTTTCTTTATTATTTATATGTAGTCTCAAATATGAGACTTAGCCCTATTCACCGATGATCAACAAATATTAAAGATTAAAAAAGGGTACAATTTTTCATCATCAAATTTAGAGAATCCAAGAAAAAAAATAATAGAGAGACCTCACCTGGACCTCCTCTCCAATCACTGATTCTATATATTGCTGCAATCATAACCGTAACCATTAGTATACCTCTTATGGAAAATTAATGTTTTTCATCATCAAAAATAGCCCTTTTGACAAATACTTATGGAAGAGGATTAGATTTTTGCATCCCAGTGCAAATTCTGACATATATGAAATTATGCTTTGATCCTTGAAATTTTTTGAGTGTGATGTTTTGACCCCTCAAATTAATAATTTATTCCTTCAATTGTAAGACTCTAACAATTTGGTTCTCAACTTATAAACTTTGTTAAACATATATTGATTTCTTCAACTGTACTACCTTAACATTTTGTTCCATTGTTTTCAATCTTTGCTAGTAGCAATGAATTAGCATTAAAATTCAAAGTATCTATTTGGAAAAGGGGGGAATTTGCTTCCATCCCATGGAGTAGGGAAATGAGTTCACTTCCATTGTAAAAGCGACTCAAATTAATTCTTCCTTCTGAATTTTTGGGGACAAGTCAATATTAAAATTATTATATGAATTCAAGAATACACGTGCTTTCAATTATAAGAGATGTGAGGAGGATGAGTATGTTGTATGAATATCTCGACTAACCTAACATAGTTGCTAATCATTACTTTGATACAACCAATTCCCCGCTCAATTTGTAATTGTAATCTTTACAACATTGCTTTCGTTACATTCTTGAGTTATAGATAATAAGAATTGCACAGAAACACCCAGATCTAGAAGCACTGCACATCAAATACTAGCTATCTAGAAGCATGAGATGTCCAAGAAGAAGCAGAAAACAAGCTGGTATCCTTCCATCCAAGCATAAGAGTTCCATCTCCTTGAACAAGGCTGTAGCCATGAGCTGGAGGGAACATGTTAAGTATAAGCTGTGCTTGCGCCATTGAATTGCTGCTCATTGGTACTCGCACAAAACAATTCCTAGCCGCAAGTTCATTTCTCCAATGCCTAAACTTATCTTCCCCACTTCTCGCTGGGCCTCCGATTGCCAATATGTTGTTGATTTCCCTGTAAAGAATACAGTGCTCGACACGATGCCTGCTAGGATCATCGCTAGGCAAGTATGCTCCTAGTGAATCAAACAGGGTTGAATAGTAATGGAGAGAACCTACAAAACGGTCTAAGAAAGATCCGCCGTGGGAAATTTCTTGCTCAACTAATGTTATAACTCTTGGTTGCAATTCTTCTAGGAGTCTGATTGTTTGCCAATCAGGTCCGGTGGCATCATACAATGAGTGTTGTAGCCAGTGCACGGCTAGTGTTTCTCCTCGCCGGACTTGGAACATTGAAGCATCAACTTCTCCGAATTTTTTGGCTATTGGGTGGAATTCAAATGACATTCCAAGTCGCTTAGCGAAATTGGAAAGTTGTTTTCCTGTCTCTAACAAGATCTCGATTGAAGTTCCCATTCCCGTCATTCGAACGTGCGGAGGGCCTTCGATGCGTGTGGCAAGGATATGAAAAAGGGCCGGCCATTGCAATCCTTGCATGATATCAAGGTCTATTATGTGAACCCTATCTCGCCGATGAAAAGCCTCGAGGATTGCCTGGTTGGAGGTGAAGTGTGCGAATTTGATGAAGGGAGAGACATTGTTGAAGACTTGAAAGGCACAGTGAACACTCTTGTGATTGATCAAAGGAGAGCAAATTCCGAGCCATGAGTTGATAACCCTACTTGCCATGGCCTTAGCGAAATAGGCCACAACTCTTTCGGCGCAAGATGGACCATAAGGCGAAGCCATTTGTGTCAGCTCTAGCAACATTCTATGAGCTTCACCAAGATTATCAACTGAAATTGCAACAGCACACTCCAAAAGAAAGGTTATTAGGTTTATTCCTTGTTCATCTACTTTATCCAACACTCGATTACTCGTCCCATTTTCACAAATGTTTGTATGGTTTCCAAAGTCATTGCTCCATGGAAATTCTTCCCCATTGCCATCAAAATAACTTCTCCTCATAGTTTTTCTTGGCCTTAAGTCACCCAAAATTGATGGGATGGTATTGTCGTCACACACCATCCTAGCGTCAGCTCGCCATCTATCACTATTAGCCTCTGGTTGATCATCAATGAGCTGTTTGGTGACATGTTCGACCCACTCAGAGAGGTCATTTCTATCCAAGTTGACACAACGATTATCAATCACTGGGGGCTTTGGTAAGGAGTTGGGGCTAGGAGTTGGAAGCCCTATAGAGGAATAGTCCCATTGTTCATAGGGCTGTATCATATCAATAGCCCCATGTACAACTTCGAATCCTCCTTCCATCATCGAAGCAATACAAGGCTTAACAAAATATAACGAAAGAGAGATTGAATTATGGTGTATGAGGGCAAACGAGAGAGAACTTGGAGAAAAATAAGATGGTGGTGAGAGGGTGTTAGCAAGATCTGGAGATCATTTTTAAAGGGAGAAGTTAGAGCAAAGATGACCAAAGAAATGGTCTCAGCTGATATTAACAGAAACTTGTGCACTTAATTTTTTAAACCCGGAGCCCGGCCGGCATAACCAGACATACAGATGAAGTTAAATTGCTAAAAGCCAAGCACACACGTAAGATTGCTAGCGATTTTCTCATTATAAACTCGGATTTTAGGCATATAAAAATCACGAAATACCAAGGCTTTGAAAGTCTTTGAAGCAAAATGGAATTAAATATGTGTTAGAATTCAGACATAACGGTTCGCTTAGAATTAGCAAGATGGGGAAAGAACAACTACTCAACATATAAATTATCAATTTTAATGTAGGTATGGTCCCATGTGTCTACAATTTAGTTGGCAAACGTATAAGAAAGTTGTGACTTTCATCATAAAATAAACTTTCTTTGAAAAGAGAATGCAAGCTAATCATCATCTTCGGATCATAAATATCTTGATCATTTAGCTGGCTATTTGATGATTTAATCCATAACGATGCATTGTCGTGTTGATGTAGCTAGCATGCATATTAAGCGATCAGTTATCTTCTATGGTTTTGGAATTTGTGAGTTCCAGCTGCATGGTTTCATGAGAATAAGTCAAGAGAAACGTTGAACCATGGCCAGAGGAGACAGTTTTATATACGTATTTGTACATTTAATTGTTGGTCATCACTAGGACAAGGCATAGCTTGTAGCTTTGGTTGAGCTGGAAATTCGCTGCTTCCAATTCATCAGGTCACAATTACAACAGTAGAAATACTATTTTAGCATATATCCATGCGTGATTTAGGACATGGAATATCTCAAATTTGTGGGATCGAACTTAAAACTTTACACCGAATGAGTTGTAATATGAAGGATTAAAATTTGTTGGTAACATGCAGGTTACAGCTTCATGTTTACCAAGTCTGAGTTGTATGCAAATGCAAGTTGCCCAAGCCCAACATCAACATCAACATCAACAACCGGTGAAATCTTCAAACCTTGACCAAGAGTCAAAGTCTAGTCAATCCAGTCTTGGCCTGCATATACACTCGCCAAAACGACAACGTAGGAATAGGAATATGGTTTGCAATATGCATGATTTAGTTTATTTGCCGATTGTTTTTGATGGATCTTCGCTAGTCTGTGCAAAAACAAAGCTGAAACGATGGGGTAAAGTGACAGAAATGACGTTTGTTGAAGAAACAGAACCCAAGAGTTGAAGCATTGGCAAATGAAATTGATACTGAAGAGAGGAAGAGAGGCATAGTATTTCGACGGATGGCGCTTTTGCAGAGTTTCTGGGTCCATTTATATATATATATATATATATATATATATATATATATATATTCTGATGTTATTTTTGGAATGCTGTGTCCTGTTGCCTGAGGCTTCTTGCTGTCTACAAGATTCCCAAAGTGTGGCAACTGAGCCCTAACGACCCAAGAATTTTTTTTTTTTTTTTAATTTTTATGAATAAAACGATAAATTATAACTAACAAATACAGATACGTGACTTTAACTAATAAAAGGTATATATAATAGAAAGATAACATATTATATTGTAGTTAGGGTTTTTTATAAAATTTTAGAATTTTAGGTGAGTTTTTAAAGTATAATACTTTTAAATTTAATATTATATTAATAAATAAATAATAATAATACATAATTAATTTTAATTTTAAATTTTAAATTTTCATCAAATTTTGAGAAGCCCAGCTAAAAATTCGTATGGCCTAGTCTAGAGCCACCTCCGTTTTGGTGGCAGTCAGGGGGATCGTTAGTTTTCAAAATAATAGTATATTTAGCTCAGCTAGGCTGCTTGAGAGATTTGTATGGCAACTTTGGGGAAAATGCCGGTTGATATGCAGGAAGGACATGGCATTGCCTTGCCTTATCCAAGTTGAACCCCCTTGAAGTTGTCATAAAACCAGTTAGAATAATCTTTATCGAAGCCTTTGAGGCTTGAAACTTATATATATATATATATATATATATATATATATATATATATATATTTGCATGGCAATGTAGCTACCTGTTGTCAAGAAGAAAAAACAAAAAGGAAAGCTGATAGTATTTAACATATTGTTTTATTATCATTAATCAGAAGAACTCAGTATACATAGTACGAGTATAACAAGTATCTTTGTACAACATTTTGGTTCCGCAACCAATTAATAAGTGGAAAAATAAATAAATTACATACGAATGATTGAAGCCGCTTTACTTTTTTTTTTTTCTTCCAAATAATGTGCTCTTTCGACAAAAAGGAAGTGGAAGTAAACGGAAAAGCTTGCATAACGACTCTTATGCACATTGATGCTAATTAGTGGTAGTTTCAAAAGTCAAAAATCCAGCACTTTTCTTGGAGCCCTAGGCCTCATAGAATTCATTCAGATCTTCAGTTTTGGCCAGTATAAGCTGCAAAAAAATAGGGTTAAAGGGGCAACATCAAGAACATTGCCTAGATACTGGAATGTCAAAATCTAGTTAAGGCTTGTGAGCTAGAGGGACTTGTCTATCCAAAGTTTAAAAGAGATATTGCAAGCTCTAATGGATTTAATCTGTTGCTTTTGAGGCAGATCTAGTTAGTTGGGTAGGCATGAGATTCATAAAGCTCCCCTGAACAGGTTGATCATTAGCAGCTGTATCTGATGACTCTGATGTCTCCGACTCATCCTCTGCAACAAAGAAATTCAACAAGGTTAGAGACAACAGAAATCAAATGCCAATCAGGTATAATTACATCTCTATATAAATTCTTTTTAAAAAAAAAACAAATATATAATTTTAATTTGATGTCTGTACTCAAAATGGAATGTGGAATAATTTTAAAAAATGAAAAAAATATGGATAGATAAAATAAGAAATGAACACAACAAGAAATGTGCAAAACAGAATTAAGTGGAAGAGGTCTACTACCAAAAAGTGACTTGACAGAGGGCCTCCTTGGTTTGGAGCTTTTCTTCAACTCAGCTACAAGAATAGTGAGAATCAAAATAAGTTGCCAAGACAAATAATAGCCAAAATGACAATTTTAATACATGAAGCAAAATGGAAAGTTCAACACACAACAAAGGGATATGTATTGCCAAGACAAATAATAGCCAAAATGACAATTTTAATACATGAAGCAAAATGGAAAGTTCAACACACAACAAAGGGATATGTATTGCCAAGACAAATAATAGCCAAAATGACAATTTTAATACATGAAGCAGAATGGAAAGTTCAACACAACAAAGGGATAATGTAGATTCTAACAAGCTAGGAGTATGTGGACATACTCCTATTCTAAAATCACTTCTCTTCTCCCTTATTGTTAAATGAGTTATTTGCAAACACACACAAAACATCTACATCCTAAGAAACAATGGTCAGACAAATATATGCGTGTGATTGTGCGCGCGCGCAGATGCATGAATCTGAAACCCCCACAACCCTACATAAATAGAAAAGTTATATATACATATACGAGGGGGAGAGAGAAATACCCATCCCAGGCACTTGGTAATCATTGACAATTTCAAAGTTCTTGTAAGTGTAGCCCACAAAATTTATATCCTTTGATGAGAGCATCTGCATAATAGAGGAAGAATAATGAGGATAAAATTAAGAAAAAGACAGAAAAATACTCCTCATAATCCTTAAGTATCTTTCATACATTATTGTCTCATAAAACATCCAAGCAACTGTATAAGTGTAATACAAGTAGATGATGAATTGACTTCCATCTCCGTCAAATACCAAGTTTATCACAGGGAAAAAAAAAAAAAAAGAAAGAAAAAAACTTCATTATGAATTCTTTGAAAAACAATAAAAAGCCCATGGAAAACCCAAAAACAGTGTTTCACCAATGCCTCCATCACATATATGATAAACAAGGTGAAAACTGTATTTTAATTAAGAATTGATATAAGTAAATGAAGAAGCCAGAAATATGAAGGTAGTATACACAAATTTATGAGAACAAAATGGAAGAAAGAATAAAAACAATATAAGAAAATTCCAAATCAGTTCCCTATTGAAATTATATTGTGGCCATATGTCCATAACGTGAACTAAACCAAGAAAAAGATTAATAAAAAGCTCCCTAATGATCCTGACCAACACAGCAAGTGTTTACTAAATTAACAAGACATCAACTGCATCAAATTAATTGTGTAAAGCCACTCTTATGCAACACAAACAGAAACTACAAAAATTTTCTACTAAGATACTAATAATATAAACAAATTACAGAAAATGAACACGAAGAATAATACAGTTAGCTTACCTTCCTCCATGGACCAGTCTTTGATGAAGACTTTGTCTGGTTCTCAGCCTGCATATCCAAAAGATTCACCCCCAAAGTATGATTAGCAATGTGAAATGCAAAAGTATGTGGTTCCATATATCACCAACAAATTTAGTACAATATTACCTCATCAAACTTTTCAAAATTTTGAGTATCCAGCTCATCAGTGACCGCTGGGAGAAATGCAGCTTCCATTTGGTATATCCTCTCCCAATCAACACCATCAAACCATGGATGAACCTGAAATTGAAAATGCAACAAGGTTATTCCTTTTTTTGCAACTGGCTAATCAAGAAATTTAATTCAGAATAGGACCCATGACACAACACCTTTATTTCATCTGCGCCTTTTGATCCCAGTCTCTGGTTGACATTACACAAGAGTTTGCTAATTAGATCTTTTGCCTCTGAAGATAATTTTGCTTCTTCAGGAAACTTCAAATGTGTTCTCCAGTTTACTATCTGCATAGAACAAAAGAGGAAGATTAAGATTGTTATTATGCACATGAATCTTTCACTGATCCTCTTCTATGTCCATTTTGAGTTACTCTTTATTGGGAGTGTGGACCAGTATGGTGGTTTACAGCTTAAAAAAAAAATCTAAGAAGTCTACAGTAAAACAATGTCAAAGGAAGACTTATTTTATATTAAATTAGCAACTCTCTTAGTTTACCTTCCTACATGTTGACATTGGATCATCTGAATAAAAAGGTGGATATCCAACGAGCATTTCATACATAATAGCACCAAGTGACCACCTATGAATCAAATAGATAACCATGAGTAAAATGATATATATTACTCCAAGCAAAATCCGTGCATCAATGAACATGTTCACAAAAATGATATCATTTCAACATTCATGACATTTACAGGTGAATTTGTCATCACGGAAAAAATTAGTAAAACATTGATCATTGTCTTAAATTATCGAAAAAATGATCTGGCAGGAGCAACCAACGAATTCAGTTTCCACAGCAAAGAAGACTACTTTCAATTACTATGCAGAAGAAAACAAAATTTATTTGCATCCTTGACACATCCAAAATTCCAGATGCCCGACCAACGAACATGCATAACTACTTACCAGTCACATTCCATGCCATAACCTTTCTTCAATAGTACTTCTGGAGCAATATAATCAGGTGTACCAACAGTAGAATAAGCCTGCAAAGTCATCAGCAGTCACAAATGAAACAATCTTCAGATAATCGTCACAAATTCAGCCAAATGCTCAACAATCACTTCTGAAGTAAAAAGAAAATGGTTCTCTTATAACATATTCTGAAATACATATTCAAAATCTTTAAAAAAAAAAAAAGGAGAAACTCAGTGTACATAATAATGGCAGAAAACATACAAGCATTCTCCTATTCTTCTGCCAATGTTGTAGTTGCTCCTGTTGTGTGCGTTTTGGTGCCGATGAGCGTTCACTATTTGGTGAAGCCCCATTGGGAGTGTTTGCAATAGCAAAATCCTGTTCTTGGAGAGTGCTGCAATCTAATGGTTTACATAGTCCAAAATCAGACAGTCTCAAGTGTCCATATTTATCAAGCAGCAAGTTGTCGGGCTTGATATCTCTGCAACATTTACATCCAAAAAGGTCAGTCTACATTTTCCACTTTGAGACAGTTAAAATTTTTGTACGACGGACAATTACAATGATACAGCATAACATATTCATGCACAAACCTATGGATGTAATTGTGGATATGGATAGACTCAATTGCCAAAACTGTCTCTGCAACGTAAAATCTAGCTTCATCTTCACTCAAGGTATCCTTTCTCATTAGTAAAGTCATCATATCTCCACCAGGTAGATATTCCATAATAAGATAAAGAAACTCATCATCTTGGAAAGAACAGTAGAGTTTCACAATGCAATTGCTGTCAACCTCAGCAAGCAGATTCCTTTCAGCTCTTACATGCTCAACCTAAAACATTGAGAAGCCAATTGGTAATTATTATAGTGGTCAAAACCTCCATGAAATCACTTGGCAGGCCACAAAAATGCATACATACCTGTCCTCTACGAAGCATCTCTGATTTCTTAAGCTTTTTCATGGCATATACGTGACCGGTTGTCTTTTCCCTACAAACTCTAACCTGCAGCATGAAACAAAAGTTGTAGCAATAATAACAGAATGCCAGCATGATATCCTGTGCAATATTAGAATGGATGTATATTCTATATCCACTAGAAACGTGTAAAACTAGCATACATGCATGATACATAAATTTATGTGTACATCATGATAGGTTTGATATTTGATGCAATGAGGAGATGATTTACACATCAAAATGTCTTAGCACCCAGGACAATTAGCATATTCTCTTAAACCATAACAAGTAGCCGGGAAGGTATCACTAATACGAACAGCTGTAAAGGCCACCAATTATGGGAACACACAATAAGAAGCCTACCTACTGTCGTGTATTTGAAAGATAGCCAAAAACAAACTAAAATCACTTGGAAATAAGATCACAATATTTCACATCAAAAGAAAATACCTCCCCAAATGCCCCCTTTCCAATCATTGTCAGCAATTCAAAATCATCAGCGCCCATTTTATGCCTCTGAAGGCGCATATATTCAGTTTCTTTCTTCTCCAAGAACTTAAGTAGGTTGTTTTGATCTTCCTCAGATACATCAGCATCAGCCAGCTTTTTTTCCAGTATATTTCGCCTATTCAAATGATAATTTGATAAGAAAGCCTTTCATTTTAAAGTAACACACGAACAATTCTTATGCAGCTATAGTGAAAAACAAGTCTTCCCAATAAGAGAGTTTAAGTGATAGTTTAACCCCGAGGTAACACAAGAAATTCTCAATCCAACATTTGATGTAAAATTGAAAACATAAGAAAACCATTTATCATTTAACAAACCAAAATATTGCCAAAGTTATCATCTAACTTTGGAAAGCAAAACGGTAAATTTCATAGATAAGGATAAAGAGTTCAGCGTCCAGATGTACAATGTCTAATTGAAAAGAAATCAGTACATAAACCAGAAAAATAACAAAAGAAGCCCTTAAAAACTTTAAAAAAACAAACACGACAAGGACTCACAAATTGATCTAATTATTGCCAATATAACAGACACAACCTCCTCCACTTGATCATCCCTAGTAAAAGTTGGAAATATTTCAACAGCAATCACCCCAATCTGTATGTAATAGAAGAAGCACAATAATCTTCAAGGCAAAAGTCACTCATACATGTTGCTGCACAAGCAACTCATTTTCTTCTACACATCACTTTAAAAACACAAATCCAAACCCATTGCATAATAAGCTGCTGCACACAGACATTCTTAATGCTAAATGCAAAATCATCAAATACTTGTGGACCTTCTTATTAAAAGCCTATTGCTTTAAAGATAGAAACAACTAAAAATAGGGACAAGAGAATTGTACCGCCAGAAAAAACTAAAACTCACAGTTGAAACTAAGCAAACAAAATTATAATCTAAGGAACAAGAAAAAATACCTCTCCCTTCTCTCCTGGAGATTCTTCATCTGCTCCTTATAATGATTTTCAATATACTGTTTAGCAGCTGCAACCTTCTGCTTGGTAACATTGGACAGAGTTTCTTCATCTGTTGACTCCTCCATACTTCCATTACCACCTGTATCCTTCTTCCTAGTCGAAACCCTCACCTTTTCTCGCGGCTGTAGCTTCTGCAACCAACTCCTGGCCGAATCCATTTCTCTTACTCAACTACTAAAAAAGCATCCCCTCTCAATTACAACCAATCTTAAATTCAGAAACACTCAATCTCATGCGTTCTGCGCATAAATAATACAACAAATCAAAACAAATTCCAACTTCAAATGAACATACTTACAATTCCAGCGCAAATTTGACAAAATTCCTAATTGTTATTCCAAAGATTGAAATAAACAGAAAGCAAAAACTCGCAGAAAAAACATACGAAATAAAAAAAAAAATCCTGAAAATCTCGGATAAGACAGAAAGAACGAAGGCTGAGAAATCGGATTACCGCGAAATTTGTGTCAAGTAGAGAGAGAAGATGACGAGATCCACGAAAACAGAACAATAGCTTGTAATAAAGATTTCTTTGTTGTCCGCGCGATTCTCTCCTTTGTATTGTCCATTGTCTCCGTGCAGGCCTTCCATTTTATATAGGTTTTCCCTTTGATCCATATTTAATTTTTTTTTTTTTTTTTTGTAATAATTTCTATTTTCTGGTTAGTTTATAGTTTTCTAAGCGTTGAATCTCGCAATAAACTAATCCAACGGGGCTGCCCGTGTTCTGAGATGTGCTTGGTGCGTAATGTGCACCCATCAAAATTTATGTTATCCAAAAGTGTGTTCTTCTTTCTTATCACACAGGATAACAATTAGAATTTATAATTATATTCCATTTATAAAGCTAAAAATACGACGACGTTGCTTTAGAAAAATACAATAATTATTTAAATACCCCTTTTAAAAATAAAGTATGATATCCAAATACTAAAATTAATAGGCTGTTAATGTTTAATTAATTATTTTGTGTGTATTAATACCTGTAATTATGATAGTGTTAGTGGGTTTGGTTGGCCTTTGATTTACTAAATTTGGCGATAAATAAATGTGCATCATCATTTTGTCATTTTCCTTCCCCCTCTAAAATCGCACACCGAAAACACAGGCCGACTTACACAAAGGGCGGGCAAAATCAAGGGAGATTTTCCTGCAGCAAAGGCATTATGGGATCATCATTTGTTTCATTTTAGTGAACATCAACACAGTGGGATAGAGTTTTGTACAAGTTACATGCATCACCAGTTGCTCACCTTCTTCTTTCTCTGAATGCTACACTGCAGCTAATCAGTAACTCTTAACCCCAACAAAACACTCAAATTACAAACCCATTTCCCAATTTTCGAAACAATTTTTTGAGATATTATTTTGAAAAAACAAAATCAAATACGCTTAGGGGGTTTGTTTTGTTGGGTCCCATTTGATCTAGTTATTGAGTAGTTGAGGCCCACAGAATTGAAATCTAAAGCAGCATTTGGCTGAGAAAAAAAGTGCCTTGTTGCTTGTGCGGGTGGTTGGTTGTGCAGAAGTTGGAGAAGCATAGCTATCAAGATGTGACTGCAGCAACTAGTTGAAGCTACATTTGAACGAAGCTTATTTCAGCTTCTTCCTCAGTTCCATAGCCAGTTTGCTTGTAATACTAATCTCAGTGACTTTTGCCTTCTATTTTGGTGTTACTGTCTGTCACAATCTCCTCTACTCCACAACCTTAGTATTGATTAGTTTAAAAGTTCAGCTAGAGCATAACTAGCTCTACCAAACTCAAGATAATCCGGCTATTTGCCATATAAAATTGTCTAGGTCAGATGTTGACACTACATAAACAGATAAACCTGTCAACCTTGAACTACAAGTATTTCAAGCTCCTATTGTAAATCGGATAATTCTAAGAAACTTTATAGGTAAAAGGTCCACATTTTAGGTTAGTTATACTTCTTGCAGTCGGATTAGAGAACCAACAACTCTAATTTGCTTTATTATTAGAGTGTCTGCATTAGGAAATTATGCAGTAATTTCACACCAACCAACTGGTAGTTGGTGCGCGGGAGACCTAGAAAGCCAGTTGGAAATGCAGAAAGACAGAAAGATGAAGTTGTGCAAACCACTGGCTATAATGCTCAATGGAAAAGAGCTGTGGGAAATCCATTTGATCAAGTTTAATGCAAAATAAAGTATGAATTGGAGCTGTTAACTGCAATAACAACAGTTGATTTGAGAGTATCACACCGACAAATGCCATGATCAGAATTAAATTTTAAAACTTTCTAGCCTTCCGTTTTATAACTTCTTCAAGATTAAAGCTAAAATTAAGTGCTTAATTTGCAAACAATTAAAGTACGAATATCCATAATCCATGTACCAAACAATTCTGTAAATCATAGACTTTGCAGAATCTTTCAAACCCAAACCCCCCAAAGCAACATATTAAATAAGAAAAGAACTACATCCTCCTATTATACAGTTCCTTCACCATAAAAGTGGAAGTTTGTCACAAGGATGTATTGAAACCAAATCCAAGAAACAAAATTCTTGAATAGATATCATTATGAAGATATACCTCCTACCAGTTGATAACATGGTAGATGATTACAACATTATTAGCCTAAGGATACTGTCAGGGTCCATCATGGAGGACAACATTCCCAAAAGCAATCATTTAAACTATCCTCATTTCTACAGGAAGCAAATGTTACATTGATAATAACGCTCATGCAACTGCAAATATACAAATACAAAGTAAGCATCAACAATGACTGACCAGCTATATAAACCTTTCTCAACTTTCTTGTCTATTTGAGTTTTAATATAAGCTCTACTGAAAATTGCAGAATTAAGAGAGATCACCGGTAGTAAGCCATGTGTCTGGATGATATGAAAGGAGAGGTACCAAAAGGAGAGGTCTTTTGCATTTGTGTCGGCGGGTTGACAGGCCTCTTTTTCTCAAGTTTGGTTTCAGAACGAAGCCAAGACTCAACAACAGAAAGCAGGTTAGTGGAGTTTTTCAGCTCATCAACCTCTGTTAACTTCTCAGCCTTCCTTAACTCACCATCTTGGATGTATGCCAGATGTGTTGCCCATGTCTCCAGTCCATCAAAAATATGGGTTGCATATACAATTGTAGCTCTTCTCTACATTTAAAAGAACAATATTAATAAAGAATCATCATATGAACAATTTTTTTTTCTTATTTGTGTAAGCAAATTATACTTTCTATTTGTGACTAGAGTAGATAATTGAGCACCAGAACCAAAGATGAAGAAAAAAACCATCAAATGGTAAAAAGTTCATATGGTTGTGATATTTCTCCTAGATGACATTCCAAGCAGCAACCAACAGCTTTTGCATCCAGTACTGTATTCATACATAATGCTTCACCCTTTGTAGTCATTCATCGAATCTTTTTGAGTGTGTGCATGTGAATGCAATGACAGATAGAGCAGATGATTACCTGATCACATTCTTCCTTGAAAAATTCAAGCAAATCCAGCCTAGTGACAACATCTAGGTCAACTGTGACCTCATCCAGCAAAAGAACCTGCAGTTAAATCAAATATAGATTCTTGTTTGTGAAAACGTTGATGCACTGAGAAAGTTCACTGATAATTTAATAATAAACAGGCCAAAGAGCAAAATGATTCAGCCAGTAAGAAGGAAAGTGTTTAGGTTGAATGGGTAGACTCAGGTAACAATTTGCAACTTCTGCAGGTAGGGTCGAGTCAAATTCAGGTGATTATGAAGCACCATAGATGTAAAGGTCAAAAGCCTCTTAAATTTGGAGCCGGCCTCTTGGCATGAGGTTAAATTGGCAACATATTAGAAGTTGAAATATCACCTTAATCTGCTTGACAAGTTGTGATCTGGATTTTGTAGAGAAAATATTTAGATATGTGAACCCTTGAACATTATTCTTTTCCATATAAGTTTATATACAGTTTCCCAAAAAAAATAATAAAAAAAAATGTGAACTTTAATTGGATACTCAGATTCTAGATTCAAACAGACATTAACTCATACAGTGTATCAAGATACTCGTTGAATACTATCTTACAGAATTTAACAGGCTTAATTTTGCTAAGTTTGTACCAGAGAAATGACAAAGTTCAGAGAATAAAGCAATCCTATTTCAGTCATAACTTTATAGTACCTGAAACGGATGAAGAAGGCCCATGCAAATTTGAACTCGGCGTCGCTGCCCATCAGATACCTTATGCATTCGCCACTGCAGGTCGATATCAAGCAGCTCAATCAACCTCTCTCTCCTAACAGGATCGGCGCCTTCAACTGCTCATTAAAGGGGAGAAAAGCATGAGTAAATACATTGAAAGTTATCATGAAATGGAGAGGGAGGAAAGTGAAATGGAATTCCTACCTCCAAATATCATGTGTTCCGCAGAGAAGTCTCCCTGGAGTGGAATCTCTCCCTGAATATTTGCAAAATTAAAGTTCAATCAGAAGGAGTACATTCTGAAATGTACAAGAATTCTTCGATAAAGTTACTAAAGGAACGTCTTGTGTGCCAATGAATGTGCATTTTTATCACAACTGCCCGGTCAACCCAAATGTATTCGACCAAACTTGATGAAACAAATTTTTCAATAAACCAACGAATCTACCATTCGTTATATTATTACAAGCAACAATGTATTGCAAGATTTCATTTTCAGTGCTGGCACGGAGAAAAAAGAATAAAAATAGAAAGCATAATAATTCAACTCACAGCAGAGCCAACAGTTTTACTCCAAGAACCTCCTAGGTAAGCTAGATCACCCCCACAAACCAGTTGGGTGTCATGAAATGCTGATCGATTCAGCACTTGCACAACATCTCTTCCTCCTACCATATGCTTTCCAGCCAGAATCTTCAATAACGTCGTCTTCCCTGTACAACACGATCAATTAATGTAAGTGGAAATATTAAAAAACAGAAATGTTTAAGTAAAACCAGTGATTGAATTAGATTACCAGATCCGTTGGCGCCAACGAGAAGGCAACGAGATCCCGGCGATATATCGAGACTGAAATCGTAGAAGAGTGGAGGCTGTCCCTCGTATGAAAATTGCATGCCACATACTTTGATACTTCTCGATTTTTCCTTCTCTTCCTCTCTGTCCGCCATTTTCCTTCGGTGTAGTTCGAACGACAACGATGATTGCGTTTTATTCATGTCTTTTTACCCAGACCATTCCAATAAAGTTTTGACACGTGTTTTATGTTCGGCGGGTATTAACTTCGCCACGTTGCTTACTTCTTTATTCCGATGTTGGTTGAAAAAATTAAAGAAAAACGACGTCGGCTGAGGGATCTTGCGTCAGTACGTGCGTGGTCCGTGGTTCATTCTTGCAGAGCAAGCCAGCCAGCGACTCGCACTCGGCAGAGAGGCGGTCTTTGATTCGGAATCAATAAGCGCAAGAACTTATCAGCTAGGAGATGCCGACCGTAGGATTATAATCGTACGGCGCCAACTCGTCTTACAAAATACTCTCCAAAAGTCCAAAAAACGACCGTCGTTCAACAAATAAAAGGCTGATTAAAAATCCAAGGTGCGACTTGCGAGCGAAACGATCTAGTCCGAGAATCTAAGGTTTCTTGGGTTTTCGATTAATAACTTAGCAATTTCTGCTAATGCTCCCTCAATCTATCAATGTTGTTATACTTTGTTTAGTTAATCATGAATACGTTCCTAAAATCCCTAAAATTACCGTTAAGTTCTTTGTTTGTTCTTCATTTAATCGGAGTAGCTAGGTGTTTAAGCAATTCAATTTGGTTATTGGCATATAGTTCGGGTTATTTTGAGTAACAATGTTTTATCTGATAATCATGCTGAATATTGATTAAATATGAGGAGTGTGGAATGTTCATAAACAAAATATGGTTTTGGGCAATTGAATGCGACGAAAATATGCTAAAACTATTGTGATGACATTGTATTGGTAAAGAATGAATATAACGTACCTTTTGTTTTGGCAGCCAGCTCTACTTGGACGTATCATGGCGTATAAGCTCAGTTATTGATTCATGGAATGTAATGGAGGAAGCCGAGGATAGGCTTTTGCTGAGTAGTTTGGGTGTGACATCGGCCAATCCTGAAGACATTGAACGTGACGTATTAGCTGTGGTATCAGCCTCGATTCTTTATTTTCTATATCTGGGTTTTTAATTGCTTTTGTTAGTGGCTTAGTTTTCCGGCTATCAATTTTGCTAGTAGTGCAACATTGTTTATAGATTAGCATTGATGATCAGATTCTTGATCAAATGGGCTTGATGGATTTAGTTTAGAGTACTATTGTTATTCCTTAAGTTTATTGAACAGACAACCACTTATTTATCTTTGAAGAATACTTAAAAGGATCTGGTTTTTATTATGACAGTTATACTTTGTGTTTACTTGGTTATTATGAACTTGGTGACATTCTGTAACTTTAGCTTTCAACTGTAGTGATAGTTATTACATATTAAAGAAATTCTTGTTATTTAGCAGGGACAAAATGATACCGGAAATTGTGATGAAACAGAACGGTGCAACAACAAGGAACCTTTTGCTACATCGAAAAACGATGATCCATCCTCCACCAGCCATGTGAAACTTTATAATAAATTAAGGGCTGTAGAATTTGAAATAGATGCTGTTACATCTACCGTTGATCATGTGAGGAGGGTTTCAAGTAAAGAAGAACATGACATTGATCTTGGTGACAGTAAAAAACAAGGAGATGGAGAGGATGATAAAAATGCTGTTCAGGCTTCTCACAATGATTTGACCCTACAGCATGCCCTAGCGGCTGATCGGCTAAAAAGCCTTAAGAAAACTAGGGATCAACTTGAGAAAGTACTTACACATTTTCAAGAGGAAAAGACTTCCAAGGGTATTGAGCATGATAAACTTATACAAGATCTGGTAAAGGAAGAAGCTAGACTCAAGAGAAAGTCAAAAGAAGCTCAGAAACAAGGCATAGTTCACTTGAAACGACATAAAACAGTTTCATTTGATGATGATGCTGATTTTGATTCAGTGTTGGATGCAGCATCTGGAGGATTTGTTGAAACAGTGAGTCAAACATGGTTCTCTCATTGTTCTTATGATGACTTGCTCTGCATGATTCCCGCTGGGATACGAGAGATCAACATTCTGTTTATTTACATTTTATGTTCATAATTTATGCTTTTTTGTCATTGTATGTTGAGCTGTTGACTCTACTTTAAATGTTTTAGAAAAGGGATGAATTGGTTCGCAAAGGAATCTTAACTCCTTTTCACAAGCTCAAGGGCTTTGAGCGTCGTATTCAACAACCAGGTCCATCCAATCAGCAAAATTTACTAAAGGAAGAAGAAGACAAGAGTAATGATCTTTTTTCTGCAAGTGTCAACAGAGCTGTCCAGTCAATATCCAAGGCTGCACAAGCTCGCCCATCAACCAAGCTACTTGATCTGGAGTCTGTGCCTCAGCTTGATGGACCTACACATCCTTTTCAGAGGCTAAAAACACCTTTCAGAATTCCTCAGTCTCCAGAAAGTGAGGTAGAAAAGAAAAAAGGTTCAAAAAGAAAAAAGAAACGACCTTTACCTGACAAGAAATGGAGAAAGCGCATTTCTCATGAGGATGCCTGTCTGGAAGATACTGGTATATTCAATATTATTTTTTTTATTTAGTTTCCTGGTTGGCATGGCCTTAGAAATCCTCCATTTTGCATTTGTTCATGACCATAGAGTAATTGTCTGCGTATGCAAAGGAAAGCTGGCTTTGGGTGATGATTAATAAAATTGTTTGAGTTTTGCTCTGTCTTACCTAATATAGTAATTAATTTTTAGATGTTAGGACTTTTCCGTCTCAAACACCAAACCCACCCCTGCCAAAACTTAATTGTTATAAAATTAAAAAAAAATATGTAATTTTAATGCTGTTATCCTTGTAGAAGATTCAAGCTATAACTTGGGCACGTCCAGTTATGAGGAAGAAAAGCAAGAGGATGTTGAAGACACAGATGACAATGAACCTCCCTTTGTGACACTTGAAGGTGGCCTCAAAATCCCAGAATCCATTTTTAGCAACCTTTTTGACTATCAAAAGGTGGGAGTGCAGTGGCTGTGGGAATTGCATTGCCAAAGAGCAGGTGGAATTATTGGAGATGAGATGGGTCTTGGTAAGACCATCCAGGTCTTATCTTTTCTTGGAGCATTGCATTTCAGTAATATGTACAAACCTAGCATTGTTGTCTGCCCAGTTACACTCTTGCGACAGTGGAAGAGGGAAGTCCAAAAATGGTGCCAAAGCTTTCATGTGGAGATATTACATGATTCTGCTCAGGATCCTAGTTATAGGAAGAAGCAAGCTAAATCTTCTGATACTGATGATGACAGTGAAGGTTCATTGGACAGTGATTGTGAGGGAAAATTTTCATCTAAGAACACCAAAAAATGGGATTTATTGATAAATCGAGTTTTGAGATCGGAATCTGGTTTGCTTATAACAACTTATGAGCAACTCCGCTTGCTAGGGGAAAAGTTGCTCAACATTGATTGGGGTTATGCAGTTTTGGACGAAGGACACCGTATTCGAAATCCAAATGCCGAAATCACAATGGTCTGCAAACAGCTACAGACTGTTCACCGTATTATAATGACAGGTGCACCAATTCAGAATAAGCTTACTGAATTATGGTCCTTATTTGATTTTGTTTTCCCTGGAAAGTTGGGAGTTTTGCCTGTGTTTGAGGCAGAATTTGCGGTTCCAATAGCTGTTGGTGGTTACGCTAATGCTTCACCTTTACAAGTATCCACTGCCTATAGGTGAACATTGTGATACTTATTAATGGTTCAGGATTTTCTTATGTAGATTATCTGTGCTTCAAACCCAGTCCATCCAATCTAATGTTTATGAACAATAAATTCAACACTGTGCAGGTGTGCTGTGGTCTTACGTGACTTGATTATGCCTTATCTCCTGCGGCGTATGAAAGCTGATGTGAATGCTCAACTTCCAAAAAAGACTGAGCATGTGCTCTTCTGCAGCCTCACTGCAGAGCAACGATCTGTGTATAGAGCATTTCTTGCTAGCTCTGAGGTGGAACAGATATTGGATGGGAGTAGAAATTCTCTATATGGAATCGATGTGATGCGTAAAATATGCAACCACCCTGATCTGCTTGAGAGAGAACATTCCTGCCAGAATCCAGATTATGGGAATCCTGAACGTAGTGGGAAGATGAAAGTTGTAGCCCAAGTGCTTAAAGTTTGGAAGGAGCAAGGTCATCGTGTTCTTCTTTTTACTCAAACTCAACAGATGCTTGATATTCTTGAGAGTTACTTGATTGCCAGTGGTTATGATTATAGGAGAATGGATGGACTTACTCCTGTCAAGCAGAGAATGGCATTAATAGATGAGTTCAATGACTCGACTGATGTGTTCATATTCATTCTAACAACAAAAGTGGGCGGTCTGGGGACAAACCTAACTGGTGCAAACAGGGTGATTATTTTTGACCCTGATTGGAACCCATCAACTGACATGCAGGTACTGATGCAAGAAATTCTCCATTTCATTAACACATCTATGTAATATTACTACTTGTAAGTTTCCATTCATCGTCATAAATCTGTTATATGCATTTGTGTCAAATGAAATTTTTACAAATTATCCTCCTTACTGTATCATCTTTCTTTAATCAAATCTGTTGCATGCAAATGTTCATAATTTCATAATGTTGCTGCTTTTTATATTTTCTGGATAGTCATGATAATAGATTAAACATGCTATCTTACATCTAAACTATTTGAAATTCTTCAATTGTCATTAGTAGTCAGGATAGTATATCTCTGCAGTTAGTTTTACTGTAAACCACACATCTGTAGACTGAGGGCAAGTGTTTATTATATTAGGCTAGAGAGCGTGCTTGGCGTATTGGTCAGAAACGGGATGTAACTGTATATAGATTGATTACACGGGGAACTATTGAAGAGAAGGTGTACCACCGGCAGATATACAAGCATTTTCTCACTAATAAGATATTGAAGAACCCACAGCAGAGAAGATTTTTTAAAGCTCGAGATATGAAGGATCTTTTCACTCTTAATGATGATGGGAATGGTGAGACAACAGAAACTTCTAATATTTTCAGTCAGTTTTCTGAAGATGTGAATGTTGTTGGGGCACAGAAAGATAAGAAGCAGGGTAAGCAGAAACACAAGAAAGCTGCTGCACCAAATGCTGATGATGCTGGAGGTGCCAAGGAAAACAACTTAGATATTGGATCCTCGAGGAGAAAAGGAAAAGAAAAGGCTGATAATAGTGATGATGAAGCAGATGCGGAAACAAATATCTTAAAGAGTCTTTTTGATGCGCATGGAATACATGTAAGTTTTTTCACCGTGTGGGTGCATGATTGCCTTTGGCTGCATAGCATAGGGTGTATATTTCTGGAGGATTTTATCTTGTTTTGATTCTAAACTGCTTGAACAGAAGACTTGTTTTTTAACCATTTATTTTCTTCTATATAATAGATATATTTTCATGCAAAAGAAATTCTACAAAATGGTGGTTAAAGGTACAATGACACACTCATACTTTGATGCTAAAAATTTCACACTCTTGCACTCATAATTTGATTAATGACACCTCTTGTGCTATTGAAGTTTTACTAATTAAACCCTTCTGTCCTGTTAGCTGAGAGATGATGGAATGTGATCTTTTCAACCATAACCAACTAGTAATTATGTAGGACAGGCAAATCGGTGCTTACTGCATCTCAGTTATCCTTTTCTGTCTATTTTGCACGTGTTGAACATGCAAGTTTTTTCATTACCTTTTCCAATGTAATGGAGTTGATGATTTCATAATAAAAATCAAAATAGCACAAGGAGCGTGTTGATCAAATTGGAAGTATGAGGGGTCTGAATGTATCTTTTTTTCAAGATATAGCAGATATTATTTACCAATAATATGCAATAAGCACTATTTATTAGACCCAAGAAATCTCCATTCAGACTCTACCTAATATTCTTGTTTTTTTTACTCTTTTTACCATTATTTGATTTTGTTTTTTATTTACTATTATAATCTTCAGAGTGCTGTAAACCATGATGTAATTATGAATGCCCATGATGAAGAAAAGATAAGGCTGGAGGAGCAAGCTTCGCAAGTTGCACAAAGAGCAGCAGAAGCTTTACGGCAGTCTAGAATGCTTCGAAGTCGTGACAGTATATCTGTCCCCACTTGGACTGGGAAATCTGGAGCTGCTGGTGCCCCGATAACAGCTCGCCAGAAATTTGGTTCAACTGTGAACGCTCTGCTGATTAAGTCCTCAGATGGAACATCTGGCAATAAATCAAGTGGATCCAATGGCTTTGCCGCTGGGGCATCTGCTGGAAAGGTGCTATCTTCTGCTGAGTTACTGGCTAGAATTCGAGGAAACCAAGAAAAAGCGGTTGGTGCTGGACTGGAACATCAAATGGAGGTGGCTACAATATCTACAGATACTGGAACTTCATTGTCATCTAAAAGTTTATCCGGTGTGCAGCCTGAAATACTGATTCGTAAGATCTGTACATTTATACAACAAAGAGGTGGAAGCTCTGATTCAGGCAGCATAGTTCAACATTTTAAAGACAGGATACCTTCAAAGGATCTGCCTTTATTTAAAAATCTCCTGAAAGAAATTGCTACACTTGAGAAACACCCAATTGGATCACGTTGGGTGCTAAAGCCCGAGTTCATGCAACAGTGATTATTTCTTAACATTGCTCAGTGAAAAATGGTTTCCTTTTTAGCTTATCAAAATATTCATGAGAGTTCTTCACTGATGCATATAATCTTTAGTAGGTTGAATTAAGCGTTTTTAAGTTTCTTAACATCGTCGTACTTATTGTGGGCAAAGGAAGGCAAAGCCACCCGTGTATAGTTTTTGTAAGAGTTTTCGAACCAGAAATTTTGTAGATCATGGTAAGCTGTGATTAGGTGGTCTTGCTCTCACATCTAAAGGCTTGAATCTGAGCTCATTGTTTTGTGCACAGTAGCATAGATATACCTACATATGCATGCATTAATTTGGAAAACACGTTGTTAGACTTGCCTTTCTGATTCTTCGAATTTAACATGACTAGATCTTCTAAGAGGAAATCAAGACTGCTGTTATTTACCATACATGATCCAAATACAGCCAGTATTTGAGTCCCCGGTTAGCTATGTCTGAAATTGTATGTGTTTTGATTTAATTATTGAACTACTGCTGTTAAAATCTTTGGCAAATATCAACATTTAGTGGAGATTATTTATTTTTATACTTAGATAAATACATTTAGTGATTTAATCTCTCGGTCCCAATGCCAAATATACCCGTAGTCTTTTAAAATTGTCGCCTACTTTTTTAACTTCATTTATGCTATGTTTGGAATTAAGGTGTTAGGATAAAATTTCATTTTAGGAAACACTTCAATTGTTGTTTGGTTATATTTGGATTAAGGTGTTATAGTCCTTAAGTGTGTGAATGAGTACTTGTATAATATTTAAGTTTCATCTTACCATAACATTTTAAGTTTGTAGATTAAGGGGTTAAATTCATTTGCTGCTTTCTCCCATCTCTTTCTTCAACCAAACATACCTGAACTTCAAAGTTACGATTGATTTAAAAAATGGAAAGAAAAGAGGAAAAAGAAAATAAATGAAGGTGTTTTCATTGTTTGATTGTGTCATGAAATTATTAATGAAAAGAAATTTATTATTATTATTTTTAAATAAAAATATAATCTACTTTTAAATTATTAATATTTACTATTAAATTAAAAATTTTGATTATATCTTAATTTATATTTAAATTTTAATAATTATTTTAAAAAATATTTAATAAGTATCTTATGTTAATATTCTTTAATATAAACACATGTTATATAAGTTATTATATTTTATTTGGACAAAATTAATTTTTTTAATTGAAATGGTTTATAAATTTCACAATTAAAATAAATAAATTAACTTTAAATTTTATTTTCAAATATAAAATAATTTAATCCTATAAATTTAATAAACAATTTAATAGTAAATATTTAAACTTGTACTATATAAATATATTTATTGAATAAAAAAATTTACAAATATTTAAAAAAATTATATTTTGAATGCCTTTTATTTTTATTTAAAATTTATTAGTTTAATTTTATATAATTTTTTTGAATAAATTAATTTTGAATACAGTGTAAACTTGTATTTATGTATTAGTTTATCAAAAGTATATTCAATTTTAATTAATATTTATAAAATATTATTATTGCTACTAATAATATTACTCTTTTTTTTTAAAATTGGTAGTTAATTTGTCAGTAAAAAATTATAACTAATAATATACTCATATCAATAATTATTTTTTATATAATAAATATTAAAATTACTAAATAAATATGATTAATTATATAAATTATGGTAAATATAATATTATAAAATAAAATTATAAATTAGTATAGATATGAAAAATATATAAAAATATTTATGATTAGAATAACGATAAAAATAATAAGAATAATAGTTTAATAAAATAATGTTGAATTTATAACAATAAATATTAATGATTATAAATTACTTTACAAATATTAATATTTTTAATTGTATATTACATTTATATATAATTAATCTTATTTAACAAATAATTATTTAAAATAATTATGTTAAATTATTTACAATAAAAAAATTATAATAAAATATATAAATAAACAATAAAATTAAATATTCATTATTTTGAAATGATGAAATAAAAATTATTTGCCCTTAACAGAAGAATTTTTATTCTTTTAATTGAGTGAGCAAAGATTTCAATTTTTTTTTAAAATTTTTTTAACTAAATAAAAATAAAATCATTGCCTGGTTAAAGATTTTTATTATTTTTTTTCCTTCAATCAAAAATATACCCTAAAGAATGAACTCACAATAACTAATTAATAGGCGATGTTTCACTGCTTATATCTTAGGTTTAAGCCGTAGCACAACAATTTGGTCGTATGGGATTGATGATATCTTAAATATAAGACATAATAACATAGATTACACGACTTTTAAGTGGTAAGCCAATGAAATAATTAGAGAAAGTTAGCCAGCCAAGTTGCCGCAAACACTGAGAACAGGAGAGCTTGTAAAAGGACACAGTGACTCTCAAGAACAGGTCCTCTCTATGTGAAATTCGGCATTTTCATAGATTACATTTGCTATATTTGGATATATTTTTGGGGTTGGGTAAGTTCCTCAGGTTACAATTCAAAAAAAATTTAATCGTGGAATTTAAAATTGTCTTTATAAAATTTGAATGGAACAAAATATTATTGAAACATACAAGATAAATAATAAATAATAATTAAAACACTCAATAAAAAATTTAAAATGTGTGAAAAAAATTTAAAATATATAATAAATAATATTTGAAATAATTTTAAAAAAATAAAAATAACAATACTTAGGAGGGGAGTGTCACAATGAATCCCTATATTTTCTTATAAATAATAACAACTTTCTCTTGTATAGACAGCATTCCTTGAACAAATTTATCCAGTGTTGCAGTAAAGAAAATATTAATTTAATCTTTTTTAATTATTATTTTTCATGCATGGCTCTCAATTACTAAATCTTAACCAAACTTTTCTATTGTGGTTTTTGTTTCCTTTTTAGCTTACAAACTCAATCTATAATATTTTAATTTCATTTTGCTAAAAACATTTTATATAATTCATGGTTCAAATATAAAACTGACAAATTTTTACTAAAAATTTGCGAAAAATAAATATCAAGCATACCATTAGTCTGCTAGAAATGTCTTTACATATTGTCCTTTTTGTTTCCAACACAATAAACTTAAAATGTAATTTGCTTAATCATTATGATGATCTCAAACTGTAATTTAATCATGATCACTGTTATCCAAAAGAGTCCCCAAGTTTATGATCTAAATGCTTTACAATATTATGGGCTTCATGACAAACCTCCAAGAAAAATGTCAACTTCACCCCCTTCCCTTTCAACATTTGTTCAAAGGCACCCGATTTAGCAAGACACTCATAAAATAATCCAATATCATTTTATTGTTTCGTCTCCTTTTGGTGCATGTCGTCTGTCAGCTTGCAAGAGTAAACAAAAGCCATCCAGGAATAATAAAGGAAAAGAATAATCAATTTCTCTATTATATTATATAGAATGAAAAACATACAGAGTTCCACATGGAGAGAAGCGGCACATCAATACAACATCCTTTTCCAAAATATGCAAGTATTTGGTATTCTTTCATACTCTTTTTCAATTTTCCTTCACCATCAACCCCCTTATTTTTTTGTTTTACTTGAACAAAACATCAAACAAAGATCTCATACAAAAAACAAATGCACATACAATTAGAAAGCCGCCCATCCTGATGCAGAGGTTGTACTAGATCCAGTCGTGGTTGACGAAGGAAGATTCCTCTGCACAAAACAACAACCAGATATGCCAAACAAGGGCTTTTATTTATAGCAGTAGAAATGAAGGGCAGTGCATCATCACACATTAACATAAAATCAAGGTGGGTGAAATTTCATTTAAGGATAATAAACCTGAAAGAAAAACACCATAAACGTAGTCTGGTATTCCAGGCTAAAGATATGAACCCTCATTGTTCTCAATCATAAACAAGTATTTTTATTTATTGCTTTTAGCCTGGCGTGTTCAGGACAGTACCACAAGGAGGCAACAGGATCTGTAACGCATTTACACCTGACATCGAGTGAATACACAGATTCTCATGTATCTATTTGGTAAAATGTACCTAGTTACTCAAGAAACCTAGGCATTGAGTACATGTGTGTCTGAAGACATGACCCCATTTCCATCCATAGGCTTCAAACTCACTTCTAAGCAAAGCAAAAAAATTTTTATGTAACCACAAAGTTTCAAACATGTGAAGATATGTCAACAATGGTAAAAATATGAAAAAGGCAAGGCATCTACGGGCTAAAATGGGCATACCAGCACTACCCTACCATTAACATTCAGTCATCATAACCACTTATAGGATCATGTACCAACATCTGAATATATACAAAGCGAATAACATCTGTAAAAAAATGAGTCTACAAACTATCAAAAGCAGTTAACACCGCGAGAACATAGAGAGAACCAGCAATAACTAGACATATATCACAAGTACTTGTTCACAATCAGTTATGTGAAATGTCGTCTCTATGTTTGTGTTCTTTTCCCCATTTTAGGCATCTTATTCTTATAAGTGAACTCCAGAATGAGTCATTATTTTGCAGTTTTCCATCTCATGTAAAATTCTACCACCTCTTGATAAAAAAAATATAGATAGTTGAAAAAAGAATATGGATGGTGCATTTTAAACAAGTGGCGTACCTCAATTTGAGTAAGATCAGAAAAAGCATCAGTAGTAGAATGTCTTGTGGCTTCCTTCTGTGCTTTGAGACCAACATTACGACTAGCAGAGTTCATCCGAGCAGCAGCAGGATCATTAGGAGGCGGAGGGAGAGGTGATCTTACTTTCCCGGTGCCACTAGGAGGTGGAGCAAGCCCAAAAATTTTAGGCTTTGCAGAACCTGCAACTCCTCCTGATAGCCCAGCGGCTGAAAGCATACCAGTTCCACTAGTTGGTTTGGGCTTCACATTGATCCGAATGGTTTCACCTTCCTATTATGGGAAACATAATCAAGCCAATTCTATCTTGAATCAATACATGTCTATCAATTTAGATCCACATAGATGACTCAAACTGAGATCAATCCAAACTCTACTCTAGGAGTGACTGAGATTGCAGAACAAAAATTGCAAATCTAGATACCAAACTAAGTCAAATCCTTTTTAAGAACCCACCGAGAAGACACAATTTGTAATCAGTACATCCAAAAGAAAGTTAAAAAAATAAAAGCCAATTACGACATTGCGATAGCTTCAAGAAATAACACAAACTACATTAACACCAGCATACTTTGTAAGCTATTAAATTTCAAAATAAAAAACACAGGAAACAACGTATAGCACTTTCAATGTGACAATTTCTCAAAATTTAACTAGTTAAGCATACCTTTAATCTATGATTAACTGCCGGATGAATATCAATGTGATTCTCGCTCTCACTCGTCTCGCCACTCTCCTTGTCGTGTTCTCGTCTGACATATTTCTCGTGATCCGACAACGCGACGTTGAAATCAAACGCTTCATTTCTCTCGTTAAAACCTAATCCGATAAACGCGTGCTTTCCTGTCCCGTCCTCGATCTTGAGCACAAAATACCGGGACGAGTCAAGGACGGTCTCGACCGATGTCTCGCGCTGACCTGGGTGAACGAAACACGCGGCAAAGAGTTCTCCCGAGTTCGGATCCTCTAAACGGATCTCGCACCGGTCCTTGCAGGAGACGACCCGAAGCCGCCCTGACCAGATCTTGTCGGACTGTAACCATTCGCCGCATTTGTAGCCACCAGAGGTGGTGCGCGGGGGGATTTTGTAGACAGAAACTTCGCGGACCACCAGGAGCGTGTGCTCAAACGCTTCTTCGTCGTCGAACGACATCGTCGTTTTGCGCAACACTTGGGAAATGCTAGTGAATTTTAGGTGAAAAATTGAAGAACGAGAAAGGTGAAACGAAGGTATCAAACCGGGAGTGGCAGAGACGTGGCTTCGAAGACGACTGACGGTTCAACTGTTCAGAGAGAAAGACTTTTCATCTTAAGCAATGGGCCTGATCCTGGTCCTGGATTGAGCCTGGCTCTTGTTTGGGCCAGACCACAAGGGTTTCTCAGAATGTCACGTGCGCGGCGTGTTGGGAGAAAAACCCTATTACAAACCCTAACTTTCGAGACTCCTTTGTAAACTTAAGCCGTAGAACGAAGAGGCGAGAAAGACGAAAGGTACTTGCTGGCATTTTCCTTTCCTCTTTATAAAATTTTCCGTTTCTTTTTTATAATTTTACTGATTATACGGTCTTCATCTTGCGATTTGTGCTCTTTAACAGGTTTAACGAGCACTCACGATGTATCTTCAGTTCTACATAAACGAGAACGGTGATAAAGTCTACACCACTAAGGTATGTGATTTAAGGTGCTTATTGTACTGCTTTGCTGAATGATGACTGATTCATTTCATTTTGGAGTCACCGATTGATCACTTGTAGCTGGTGATGGTTGTGTTTAGTTTAGTTTGGATATTAATTAATCACACTTCTCATCGTGTACAGAACTTTTTCCTTGATTGAGAATATTATGTGTGATGCAACGAAATATTAACTTGAAATCAGCATGCCAATCTTGAAATATTTGTTTGCTTTTGCTTCATTGCCAAGCTATGTTTCATTTTGTGAATATTATATGTGATGCAACAAAATATATTAGGACAACGGATCCTTTCTATTAGTACTTTTATGCTCTGTGGTTTTCTCTACTCCCCTATGTTGATGCTAAGGAGTTAGGCTTTTAGAATGAGTGCCCATTAAATAAGAAATAAACACTTTTTGTTGTGGGTAATGATTTGCCTGCAAGCAAAAGCATCCTGCATTTGAGCCTATAGTGGCCACTGTTATGTTACCCCTGATGCTCAAACTGTGAACTGTATTCAAATTTGTAATTTGTTTTCAGTTCTTTGTATTAACCTTTAAATTTTTACTTCTGATGTAGAAAGAATCACCACTGGGGAAGCCTACTCTATCTGCTCATCCGGGTGAATTATCTTATCTATTCATTGTGTCTGTATATATCTTTGTTTAATTAGTTTTAATCAATTATTGATGTCGCTAGAGATATTCTGTTCGGAAAGGTGTTGTTAATTCACATTAGCTAGTTTTCTTGTCTTTTTCAATATTTCTTTGATAGATTCATCTTTTGTTTATGCCTTCGTTTTGGTTTTTTTTTTTTGGGGGGGGGGATAGGTTATTCAGCTCTTGCAATGTTTTGGGGTATAACATGGGCTTGAACTTATTTAGGCATCTAGATAGAGTTTGTTTAATTGTTATACATTGTCGTAAAGCATTAATGCAAGTAGCAAAGCCTCTATGTCTCTCTCATTTTGGGAACTGTTTAGTACATTTTCCTCTATAATAAACATTATGAAAGATCTGAGCAGTAATCCAGGTCATTTATGTGTTTCCTTTATATCGTATCTGCAGCTCGCTTCTCCCCTGATGACAAATACTCAAGGCAAAGAGTTCTTCTAAAGAAGCGCTTTGGACTTTTGCCAACACAGAAGCCTCCTCCGAAGTACTGAAATGTTTCAAGGGCTTAAACAGTTGTTATATCATGTGAAGCTTTTTCTAATTCATTGCTATCTAATTTGAAATGTTTCATCGTTCTATGGTTATGTAGTAACAGATTGCTGTACGCCAAAAGTGAATGGTCGAAATATATTACTCCTTAAATTGATATTTTGCCAAATGATCAACAATCATACGTCTTCTTAAAGCTGCTGATGATGGATGGATTGCAACTTGTGCACAAACTTTTCCCTTGATTAAGCGATTTTAAGACACTGTTTAAGCGCCTTTGCAGTTTTCACAGATTAGAGAAGTGAACATGGCATGGCTTTATGGTCTCGTTTGCAACTGCAGTGCTTGTGTTGTGTTATAGAAAATAAAGTTAGAAACTGTTTAATAACGTGAATTTCAGTAGTTGGCCTCATCACCACAATACCTAACCAAACCTACATTGTCATTGGTGTGTTAAACTTATATCATAAAATAACACGTATGTAATACTTTCATATTTACAGTCAAATACCAATTAAATAGGTGAAAGCATTTTGGTCATTTGAATCTATGGGGAATATAAATTCGTATAGACATGTTAATACGAGAGAGATTTAAACTCATAGCTCTTAGGTAACACACATTTTGTATTAATTTACCAGTAATAAGAGTGTAATTTTGTATGAACATGGTGTATTTATACCATGTTAAATAATAAAAATTAAATTTAAACACATAGTTATTGGGTTTCATTTCTCTCTCTCTCTCTCTCTCTCTCTCTCTCTCTTTATATATATATATATATTATATTAATTTACTCATTGTTACGGAAAATTCATATTAACAAATGTTCATCATTAAGAATGATGAACATAATAATTATTTATGTAATAAATAAGAAATGATGACATTTATTATGGATAAAAGTTAACAAATAATACAAGTTCAAGAACTAAAGTTCTCTCGAAACCAAATTACTTTAGAATTAATTTAATTAGTAAATTTTATAATTAGAACCAGGACATAAACAAACAAACAAACAAACAAACAAATAAATAATTACCAAAATTGCTTGGCGATGGCAGTTCAGTAATAAAAGCAGAAACATGATGGCAATTGGGTGTACACAATTCTCACTTGTTCACTTTTAATAATAGTTGAAGTACTCTCCTAACAAGTCCTTGTCACTGCAGACTTGCGACGCTGACGATCCTAACACAAGGTTTAAGTACGATCTAAACCCTAAGGTTTCTCAATTCCTCTCAATTTCCATGTTAAAATATATTATATCGACACTGTAAATGTTGTTGCAGGAATGGCCAGGAGTCTAGCGGGATTTCTGGTGCTCATTTTGGCGATTTCGATCTGCCATGCTGCTTCGATCTTTCATCCGATTTCCGACTCTCATCGATCTGCTGCTTCAGAGATTTTCAAACCTGTCGACGGATCCTTTGGCAGGTTTATTTCAATTTAAACCCCATTTAAACCATCTTTAACAAATTTATGTTGCTGTGAGATTTACCTTAAGTTTGGTGTCTGAGAGAAATGGATGTTCCGCTAGAAATATTCTTGTTATTGCTTCGACTCATATTTCCCATAAATTGGATCCTGAGAATATCGTTGACGGTGTAATTGTGAGAAATTTTTTTCCCAGTTGTTTTTTGTTTTGTTTTGAGAAGATAAATTATTTGGATTGAAATATTGGGCGATGTAAGTTTTCAAGCTTGGTTTTGGCTTTCATTTTTTGTTCATTTGCAGTTTGGCTAAGTTTCGTTCGTCTGAGTAGGGGAAATTATGTTCGTTTGATTGTTATTTTTAACTATTTGTTTATTTGGGAGTTGTGTTTGGTTTAGCTTTTGTTTTGTTTTTGCAAATTAAGAACAAAATTGTTTCTGCATTTCATGCCTTCTTCTTGCAACAGTCTCTGCACGTAAAAATTGAACTTAGCATGAGTAAACTATCTGATATGGTATCATCTATTATACCAGCTTAGAAGAGACGTATGAGGCCTTAAGGACCTTTGAGATTCTTGGAATGAAGCCTGATATTAGCAAGGGTGCTTGTGGTTCTGTATTGGAAACCCTTGGGTCATCCTCTTCGACTCCAAAGGATTTGTTCTATGCCTTGGGAGTCAATGGAATATTAAAATGCAATATCAATGATAAAGTGTTTGAGGTATTTTTGAGCTCATCACTTGAATGCTTTTTGCAGTTTGAAAGTTATTGCTTTTATAGTTTGAAAACCTGTGGAAGTTGGTGAAAATGATGCTTAAAATATTTTATTCTATGTTAAGGGGATCATTTCAAGACTCCAAGCTGTGGCTAATGATGCCAGTTCATTGCTCGACTTCTACTATTCAATCGGAAGTTTGAAACTTATCAAGGTAATGAATGAATAAGAACATGGGTCCGTATATCATAATTGCTTGTGCTTTATAATTTAATTTGGTTATTCTTGAATTTTTATTAATTTTTCGAATGAAGGTTGACAGTTCATAATTATCTTGTATCAGAGTCTGTGAAATTCTTTTACTTTTATAATGTTGTTGTTGGGATAGATAATGCATGTTCTCTTTGAAGATTTATCTTTTTACTTTTTCCCTCATTTTGACAGCATTTTAATAATTAATTGGTGCAGGATCAGATTTCTAAAACAGACTTGTATCTTACTGATGCTGAAGGAATTTTTCGCTCTATCAAGGTTAGTTGCTACTTTAATGTTTGATATTTTGATGGCGGGGCTATGTTTAGTGTTACAGTAGACTTAGAATTCGCTAGGTCAGGCTGCCCTTCTAAGGCACAGGTGTGGTGAGAGTTGAGTAGTTGAGAGAATGTTTAATGTTGGATTTCACTCAAGCTTCCATGTATCTCGCTCCTTAAAGTTCTGGCTATAAGTTCCTAATCCCACTTACCTCACAATTGTTTTCTGAATGTCTGGGGTGATAATAAAAAATTGTTGGCAGGCTCTCAGCCAGAGTGATGGAAGGTGGCGTTATGGTTCAAACAATCCTGAGTCAAGTACCTTTGCTGCTGGTAATGATTTATCAAAATGCAGCTAGCCACAGATATGTTCTTGTATTTTTGCATAGCTTACTCCCATCTAGTTTTGAATACAATTGTAAAATTGAACTTAGGTCTTATGCATATGCTACTTATCACATCTGTTATTTTGATACTCAATTATTTACTAAAATGGGCTTGTGCTCATTTCCTTATCATGATTTTTTCAGGAATAGCACTTGAAGCCCTTTCTGGAGTTGTCTCATTAGCATCTTTGGAGATTGATCAGTCTGTGGTAATTTGGATTTGAAAAGATATTGAGCTTCTGTTCATTCGCATTTTCAAAATTGACTTTGTCATGTGCTAATGTGTGTGTTCACTTATCTGCCCCATATTTTATTTGTCTGGATGTTATTTATTTTTTTTATGCGCTCCTTTAATTCTGAGCTTCTACCATCAATATTCTTACTGTGCATTGGCTTAAAATCTGCAGATTGGTACAGTGAAAAATGATATACTGAAACTTTTTGACAGTATTGAGAAATATGGTATGTGTAGCTTTTACCTTTAATTCGATTAGAAGAGAAAATATTTTATTTGTATTTAATCTATTTTTTGTTTCAATACTTTGAACTTCAAGAAGGGGAATGTCTTATAACTCATTGTTCTATGGTCTTTTATCAAAATGATAGTTTTTTTGTGGTGTTTAGTTTTGGAGTCTTAGTTTGATATTCCATTCTGTAGTATTCTTATCTAATTTAACTCCCTCACTGTAGATGATGGGGCCTTTTACTTTGATGAGAAGCTTGCTAACATGCGTGAAAAGCACAGTCCTCTTGCAACTTCCTCGTCAGTTGTTAGAGGGCTGACAGCATTTGCAAATGTGATTACTGAAAGTTTGAATGTAAGTATTACACATTGGCACATGCTTTGCCGGGCTAGTTTTCTGTTGGACAATGTTCAATTGCTTTTGTTTGGTGTTTACAGCTTCCGGGAGATAAAATATTGGGTTTAGCAAAATTTTTCCTTGGCATAGGGATTCCTGGTGATGCTAAAGACTTCTTCAACCAAGTGGACTCATTGGCTTCCTTGGAAAACAATAGGCAAGTTTTCTCTTGATTGTAAAGTATTTTGTCCTTTCTATGTAATACATTTATGTTGTGATTATGTGCGATAGACATTTTTTTCTTTGAGATGTAGCATTTCTTTAGTTTCTTGCTTGTAGAACAGTTTTTAGCAATGCATTTTCACATGACAGGAAAGGAAGACATCATGTTCCTTTCTTCTGTGTGATGCCACTTTGTAATGTAATAGTTGAATATTGAGGCCCACATTGCAGCTATAGTTAGCTTGGCTGAGCTATTTTGAATTGTGCTTAACTTCATTCTTTCTTGTACAGAGTTTCGATCCCACTGATCCTATCTCTTCCATCAACTGTGATTTCATTGACTAGGAAGGACCCATTACAGGTGTGATTTCTTTTCCTGCTTATCCTATCATTTCTATCTAAAGGCTTCTTTAGTCTATATCTGTTTCATTTTTTGCCCTGATTATAAAGTTTAAAGTCAAACGTTCATTTTACTGTTATGTGTGATCTTCTGGATGTGAATTACTACTGTTGTATATATATATGTGAGAATTGCTATGATACATAGGGTATGACGTCCATCCTCTAGCATAAAACTTGAAACAGCAACACAAAATTTGAAATAGGTAACATAAAACTTGAAACAGTCTAAAAAGAGTTGCTTGACATATGAAATGGAAAATTTAAAACACTTAACGAAAAACTTGAAACATATAAGAAAAATACTTGAAACGTGAATGGAAAACTTGAAACAACCAATGGACAGCTTGAAACATTTGGATGTATGGTTACATATATGTATGAAAGACAATCCCTATTTATATTCATTGAGAATTGTTTTCATGTTTGTCAATACCATCTTTTTCGGGTGGCATAACTTGGTGGATATCCACATCTATTCTTTGGATGCTTTCTTTCAGAACATGTTATCTATTTGCATGAAAATTGTTTTTAAATACTTTTAGTTTTATTCATCTGGTTTGCAGGAATTCTTCAAATAATTTTGATCTTGTAATATTGTGATAAATGTTATCAGGTTAAGGTCAATACAGTGCTTGGTTCAAATGCTCCACCTCTAACAGTAAAGCTTGTGCGGGCATATTCCTCCAGTGCAAAGGACTCTTCTGTAATTGAGAACAAGGTCGTGAAGTGCCCTTGTTGAAACGTGTTTGGGTGGATTTAAATTTTTTTCCCTATCATGTGTCTGTTTTTTGACCGGTTGATATTGTTTGCTTAACTTAAAATTATGCATTTTCATTTGTGTAATGTAGGAACTCAAATTTGACCCTGAAAGGGCAGTTTATTTCTTGGATGTGCTGCCAGCAACAGTTGACGTTGGAGATTACATTTTTGTTTTTAAGGTAATTATGTTTTGATTATCTTACTGAGGGTTCAGATTATACTCTACATGTAGCTATTGACGTATAATTCAATATCAAATTTGAATTTTTTTAGGTGGTACTGCATGATTCTGAGCATAAATCTGTTTATGCGACTGGTACCCTGGCTCAAGTACCAATATATGTGACAGGACTTATCAAAATTGACAATGCTGAAATTGCAGTTCTTGACAGTGATCTGGGGAGTGTTGAAACTTTAAAGAAGTATGTTCAACATATCTCAGATGTTTGGTCATGTTTTTTGATACAATATTTAAGTTTCTATCTTTTGCTGATGCATGTTGTCAAGACACTTGTCCATGTATGCCACAATGTGATATTTTCAGAAGTCAATTCTTATTGACTCGAATCTGTTTTTAAATGCAGGCATGATCCTTTCAGAGTCATACTTACTTACTCGAATCTAATTTAAATGTGCTTACACCATATAATTTTGATTTGAATCATGCTGGATTTATGTAGGCTAGATTTAGCTGGAGAAAATGCTCTATCATTATCAGCAAACCACCTCCAGAAGCTGCGTCTATCCTTTCAATTGGCCACCCCTCATGGGACTGTGTTTAAACCACATCAGGTGTATAGTGGTTTCTCTCTTCTCTTGAAGTATTCCCTTACCACAGTTTGTTAAGAAATGTTTTTGTGCAGGCTTTTCTCAAGCTGAGACATGATAGCAAGGTTGAACATATCTTTGTAGTCGGGAGCTCTGGGAAAAAGTTTCAGATAATTCTAGTTAAGTGCCTCTTATTTCATCTCCTTCACTTCTTTTTCTAATTTATGCATGGTCAATCTTATTGATGTGCACTTGTGTTTGTTATTATTGCCCATAATTGATATCAAAATTGTCCAGTCAGCTTGCCATCATTTGAGGCAATTAAGTTTCTTTATGTTGATCAAAATTTAGCATTTTGTCTTGTAGGATTTTCTAGGACTGGTTGAAAAGTTTTTCTATCTCTCCGGTAGATATGACATTCAGTTAACTGTTGGTGATGCTGCCATGGTAAGCATGATTTCCACACTTAAAATGTTTTTCTCTGTGTGCACTGGTAAGCATGATTTCCACACATGTTTTTCTTTCTGTGTGCACTATCATCTGAACAAAATTGCTACATCCCTTTACAGGAGAATTCTTTATTACAAAATATTGGCTATATTGAGTTAGATCTACCAGAACCTGCAGAGAAGGCACCTCGTCCCCCTGCACAGCTTGTTGATCCTTGCACGAGGTATGGGCCCAAAGCAGAGATAAGCCACATTTTTAGGGCTCCAGAAAAGCGTCCACCAAAGGAGCTCTCTCTGGCTTTCCTGGGTCTTACTGTTTTGCCATTTATTGTATTTTTAATTGGGGTGAGTCATATATAACCATTTTTTCCTTTGTTTCTATTCAGCCTAAAATTATCTGGATTCCAACAATCTATCTTGGGCAGTTAGTAATATATGTATATTCTCTGATGTCTTTGACAGCTATTAAGGATAGGGGTGAACATGAAGAACTTCCCTACTTCAGCTGGACCTGCCACATTTGCCATGCTCTTCCATCTCGGAATTGCAGCAGTTTTATTGCTATATGTGCTTTTCTGGTTGAAGGTTAGTCCTTACCTCGTGTTCCTTATAAGATTGAGTACTGTCTGCTAGCCATCACCCGGATGGCCACAATTTATTGCATGAAATACGATGCTTATTACTTACTGTTGTATGGAGGATAACCTTGTCTATTTTGGAACCTTCTAACACATTGTTTACCAATTTAACTTGTCATAGTGTCGATACTTTGGTCCATTTATTGTTTTACATGATGTATTATTTGTAACTTATTTGTTTTTGTTCATGTAGTTGGACCTGTTCACAACATTGAAGACACTCGGTTTCTTGGGAGTTTTCTTAATGTTTGTTGGACACAGGATCCTGTCACACCTGGCGTCAGTATCATCCAAGTTGAAATCTGCCTAAGAACAATGCAGAACTTTCCTTTCAAAGGCAACTACTAGAAAAATGAGGAAATTTCTCTTTCTTTCGAGAGACAACAGACTTGGTTCAATTTTTGTAGGACTCTAGTAAGGTAAGTTAACCCTACGAGAATTCTGGGGCGCACAACCCTGATGAAATGCCGGAAGAAAAAGGTTATTTAGTCATGTTTCATATCTGTTACGAAAGCTTACGGTAGCAATGCGACTAGAAGGTATTAGCTTTTGGACGTGCGGAGTATTCAAATCCTATTTTCCTGCTTTGTTTCGTTTCCGTGTCTGGGATCTGCTAATTTATCACATCCATGCCCCTTACAACATTTTTTAGTACTGCAGGGGGAAATCGCATTTCAGATTGGCCGAGCCAGCGCACATTTTTCAAAGTATACTAAATACACCCACATTAAAATCTGAACATTTCTCTGTAGCCCAATTGAAGTATTAGCGAGCCCGCATACCATTTCTGACAACATACGTGCATCCTGTTAAAAACATGTTGAAAATACCCGCATTGAAGTCCGCAACGCATTCTCCGCGGCCTACTTAGATGACCAGTGCGGACACGTTAGGTTCTGGCGGCAAGCATGCGTCCTATCAAAAATATTATAAATGCATCCACATTGCACTCTGAACACACCTGTTAGCCTTCAGGAAATTCTGTCCAAACGATTTACGGCCTACTTAAATTACAACTGACCCCTTCTATTTTCCTGACCTTATCCATGCATACTTTTGCCGCCATGCTAATGCACCCTCGTAAAATTCAGAGTACACCCTCTCTAGCCTGCTCTAATTACAAGTGACCCCATCTATTTTTCTGAGTACACCTATACATCCTTTTTGTTCATACAAAACACTCCCACATCAAATTCGGAGAACACCCTCTTCGGCCTTTTTAAATTCCAAGTGACCCTGTCTATTTTTTGACCGCACTCATATATCCTTTTGGTGAACATGCAAGGCACACCCTCACGATTTTCTGAGAAAGCCTTACCGGCCTATGTTAACAAGTTTATATTCTTGCGCTGCTGCCCAAACTGTGGTGATGGATGGTTAAATGAATGCTTTTGTCACTGTATTTTGACGCTCCTTAAGCCCTGCAACGAGAGAGAAGAATATGATGTTTTTTGTCTTACTCTATGTCCCACAAGCTCTCATTAGGAAGCCCCATCTTTTGAATTATAAACACTATATCATCTTCATCGTGGTCTGCTTCCTGGTAGGAATCATCTGTTGTTACAATCAAGACACACAAGTTGATGGGCCAAGATATCCATTGGACTGACCCAGCTATAGCCCATTTGATATCCTAACCTACAGAACTCAATTTCAGTTCTTGTCACTTCAACTACTCCCCCTCAGATCAATTATCCACTCTTGGTTGCGTGCATACATAAAAATAGAAGAATTCAACATCATTTCTTGGATAATTAACCACACTCAAAGTAAGGGTCTTTTCCTTTTTAATGTTGTTTGTCCTTCCTGCAAATCAATATATATATATGTGATTGTAACTTCTTATAAAATTTTAATTCTTTCTACAATAATAAAAGCTGAAGAAGAAGACAACCAGTAGAGACGGTCTTTATTCACTAAAATTCTTCACTCAGTATTCTTCAAGAATTCTAACTTGGTATTAAAGCTGGAATGGCAACCAGCCATAATTCTTCAAGCTCTACACAAGTACACACTAGTGCCTCTGCAATGACCAGTGCAAACACCTCATCTCTATCATTTCCAAACACCATCAAGCTCAATTATTCGAACTTCCTATTATAGAAGTCAAAGTGCTGCCATCAGTAAGGGGAAATGCCCTTGAAGAAATTTTGGATATAAAGATAACTCCACTAAACAAATATATCACTACAGTTGATGAAGAAGACAACAATGTCATCTTTACAAATCTTGCTTATAAGGCTTGAAAAAAGCAAAGACTAGTTGCTTATGGGGTGGCTGCTGTCAACACTAAGTGAGCCCATGTTGGCCATAACCGTTGGCTGCACTTCTTTAGCTGAAATGTGGAAGTCACTGGAAAAGACATTTGCTGTAAAATCTATGGCTAAAATAGTCAATTTGAGAAGCCTCATTTCTTCCATAAAAAAAAAAAAAATATGAGAGTTTTGGAGTATTACCAAAAAATGAAAGCATTGCAGATGCCTTGAGAGCTGTAGGGGATAACATGTCCAACAAGGATTTGATCCTGTACATACTAGGTGGACTTGAAAGAGACTTTGAATCGGTAATAGTCAATTTATCCTTCAGACCTGAGATATCACAATTTGAAGAAGTATACTCGATGTTGTTGAGTAAAGAAAACAGGTTTGATAACTAGAATGGACTATCGGATTCAAATATTCAACATAAAGTCACAACTGACATTGCTCACTCAACTCAAACTCAGAGGAAATTCTGGAATGCTAGGACTCAAGGCAAATATCCTATCAATAGTTCTAACAAAGGAAAATGAAGAAATGCACGAGAGGGATCAAAACTAGTATGCCAAATATGTATGAAAGTAGGACACATTGCAGCAGAATATTGGCACAGATATGACAACGATTTTATTCCTCAATAGTTAAAGTAAAACAACAAAACAGCTTATTTGATCAAATTTGAAGATACCTCAAATCCTGCGTCGTATGTGGATAGTGGATTCACTAACCATGTCACCAATGCACTTCAAAACCTGTCAGCAAGTTCATAGTACCAAATAAGTGACAGACTTACTGTAGGTAATGGCCAATGTCTTGTTATTTCTCATATAAGTGACACAAAACTTCACACACATCATTCGTCAGAACAAGTAAACCTCAAATAAGTCTTTTTTGTACCTAACATTACAAAAAACTGAATTAGTGTGTCTAAACTACTTAGAGATAATTTTGTATGCATAATTTTTCACAAAAACTGCTGTGTTATGAAGGACTTGAAGGAAGGGAAGGTGCTGCTCAAGGGAGTAGCTAAAGGAGGCCTATATAAACTGTTGGAAAATCCTGTGCAGCTCAGAAAGTTGTTCGAACCAGTAACTTTTGTTTCTGAAATAGATGATCTGAAATCACACCATGAGAAAATCTTTTTTGTTAAATTTTTTGTGGACCAAACAATACTCAAGGGACTAGAACTTTGGCATCAAATGTTAGGTCATCCCCATATGAGAGTATTCAAGTAAACTGAACCTTTTTGTACTGACTCATATCTAATGAATGTAAACTTTTCAATTCCAACACCTCCATTCTGCACAGCATGTCAATATGGAAAAATGCATAGGTTAACATACAAAACAACAGATGTCAAAACAAAAAAGGCTTTTGACCTCATCCATACAGACTTATGGGGACCAGCACACTTGGCATCAATTAATGGATATAGATTCTATATTACTTTTGTTGACGACTACACCAGGTTCACTTGGGTCTTTCCATTAACATACAAGTCAGAAGCATTCACCACCTTTAAACAATTCAAGAGCCAAATTAAGAATACGTTAGAGTCTAAGATTAAACATGTATAATTTGATATAGGGGGAGAGTTCAAGTTTTTTAAGAATTACTTAACCTAAAATGGCATAAACCTCAGATGTTCCTGTCCACATACACATCATCAGAATGGGAGAGTGGAGAGAAAACATAGGCATCTTGTTGAAACAGCATTGACCTTGCTAGCTCAAGCACACATGCCCCTCAAATTCTGGTGGGAAGCTATCTACATTGTTGCTTACTTGATAAACAGAATGCCTTCTCCTACCCTTAGCAACAAATCCCCTTATGAATGTCTCTTTGGCCATAAACCAGATTTGAAACTATTGAAAGTTTTTGGATGTGAATGCTTCTCCTTTCTTAGACCATACAACAGACATAAACTAAATTTTCATACCTCCAAATGTGTTTTCATTGAATACAGTCCCCACCACAAACGTTACATATGTCTGCATCCATCTAAGAGAATCTATATAGCCTGAAATGTGGTCTTCAATGAAGAGAAATTCCCTTTCGAGTGTGATCCTAACTTTATTTCTCGTGCCCTAAAACACATACAGAATGAGTAACTTTCTGTCTTACCACACTTCACAGCGTTCAACTAGTATGATCATAAGCACATGAATTTTTCAGCAAGAAGTATGGTACTTACTACAGCAACTTCTGGTGCAGAACCTCACTCCCCCTTAAGTTAGGAACAATTCGACAACCATAACTCTCATAGTCCTTCCTCCATAAATCATTCTGCTCAGGAAACAATACTTGCTGTAACCAGAACTCAAACATCTCAACCAAACAAAATTTTGGCTGGCCACCTAATGATTACCAGGAGCAAATCATGGATCTTTAAACCCAAAACTTACCTATAAAAATTTTCAAGATTAGAAGAAAGAGACATACATGTCAATAAAGTGCAAGTCTTCCAAGATCCTAACTGGACAGTAGCCATAATTCAAGAACACAAAACCTTGATAGAAAACCACATTTGGGACTTGGTACCTTACTCAGAAGATCTCAAGGTGGTAGGATGCAAGTGGATCTTCAAAGTCAAACAAAATCCAAATGAGATAATTCTCAAATACAAGGCAAGATTTGTAGCTAAAAGCTTCCTGCAAATACCTAAAATAGACTTTGTAGAAATCTTCAGCCCTGTTGTTAAATCATCTACCATTAAGATTGTGTTCATTCTTGCTGTTCAAAGAAGTTGAAAACTCAGGCAAATTGACATCAATAATGCCTTTCTCAATGGGGAGTTAAGTGAAGTTGTCTACATGAGTCAACCCCCGGGCTTTGAAGATCAAGAAAAAGTCACGCATGTATGCAAATTGAGGAAAGCTATCTATGGACTTAAGCAGGCACCAAGAGTCTGGTTTAACAAGCTTAACTCAGCACTAAAATCCTAGAATTTCCTCAACTTTAAATCAGTCGTGTCTCTATTCTACAAAGTTGATGAAACAGGTATAATTTTGGTCATAATATATATTGATGATATCATTATAACTGGGGATAATAGTTTGGAGATCGAAATGCTAATCAAGAAGTTGAATGTTGAATTTGCCTTAAAGGATTTAGGAGAGCTAACATATTTCCTTGGTCTCAAAATAACTAGGGCAGAAGACACTTTACATATGGTTCAAACTAGATATCTCATTGATTTACTTATGAAAATTAACATGCTTGATAGCAGTGACATAAAGACTCAAATGATCACTAGTAATAATTTTGGGAAACAAAATAGCAAACCCTTTATCGATAGAACTTTATACAGGTCAGTGGTGGGATCCCTGCAGTATGCCACCCTCACTAGACCAGATATCACATACTCTGTCAACAAGTTAAGCCAATTCATGTATAAACCCACAGCAGAACACTGAAAAGTATGTAAGAGAGTACTGAGGTATCTTAAAGGAACCTTATACCTGATACTGAGGTTCAGCAAAACAGATTCATTAGAGTTAACAGGCTTTGCTGATGCAGACTGGGTTGCTGACATTGATGACAGAAGGTCAACAACAGGGTACTATGTGTACTTTGAAAAGAACTTGGTCTCATGGAGCACTTGGAAACAAGTTGTTGTTGCTCGATCTTTTGTAGAATCAGAGTATAGGGCACTAGCTCATATTGTGGTAGAGTTAAGTTGGATCAAATCTTTATTTGGTGAGATCAAAGTGCCAATAAACAAACCAACAGTCGTGTGGATTGAAAACCAAAGTGCAGCAGCCTTGGCATCAAATTCAGTATACCATGCCATGACCAAATACATTGAAATAGACATTCATTTTGTACGTGAGAAGATTACAGGCAAAGAGATTGTTGTTCAATACGTGCTTATAGATGAGCAAATAGCTGATGTTCTTACCAAGCCACTAAATTGTGATAAACTTATGTATCTCAGAAATCGTCTCAACCTTGTAGATAAGAAGAAGATGCATCAACTTGAAGGAGGGAATCAAGACACACAAGTTGATGGGCCAAGATATCCATTGGACTGACCCAGCTACAACCCATATGATATCCTAGCCTATAGAACTCAATTTTAGTTCCTGCCACTTCAACCACTCTTCTTTATATCAATCATCCACTCCTAGTTGCATGCACAGATAAAAACAGAAGAATTCAACCTTATTTCCTGGATGATTAACCACACTCAAAGTAAGGGTCTTTTCCTTTTTAATGTTATTTGTCCTTCCTGCAAATTAGTATATATATATATGTGTGATTGTAACTTTTTGTAAAATTTTAATTTTTTTTACAATAATAAAAGTTGAAGTAGAAGACAACTAGTAGAGACAGTCTTTCTTCACTAAAATTCTTCATTCAGTATTCTTCAAGAATTCTAACTGTTATTGCTTCCCAGTTTATTGTTGCTAAATATCTCTTTATCAAATTCACCATCGTGTATTATGATGAATCCCGTTGGCCGTAATATGCAGTCCATCTCAACTAGTAGATCCTTTATGCTACAGCCTCTGTTTTCAATATCGGATAAGACAGCCGAAGCATGGAGTAAATCCTAAGTCCTTGGATATATAGAGAATGTTTCACACCTTTTGTTTGCATGCCCCAAAAACACAAATCATATATGTCAGATGAGAACTTTAGACATAATAATGATTACCAAAATTCATTTTGTTTCAAACTTGTATAATCTAGTTAAATTTTTTTGTCAAATATTATTTTGAGAAGGTTGGGTCCATTTTCTAGCACCACATTCATAACCTATACATCTTTGTTCTTCAGAGCAGTTGCAAATGAACACATGTTTGCTTTCATGTCTATTGCATTCCTCACTGTATCAGGCTTAATCTTTGAGCTCAAAAGACTCCAATAGTTACCAACCCTATGTCGCCAAATTGCCTGTAACACACAAATCCTATTACTTTTTATCTCTTACATTTGCATACTTCTTTGTACATACACATCACATGGACAAATGAAAAGGAAAATTTTTGTGATTGATTACCATGCCCGTTTCAAACATACTGCGAGAATAGCCAAAATGAATGAGGTGGGGAAGAGCAGTTGTTAAACCAGCCGACTAAGGAGCCAATCCATTATTTCCTACCAAATGATTGTCTGATGTAATCAACAAACACATTCAGTTATTAAATTGTGAATTTTTGATTTTTTGGTGAGAAAAATTATGACAAAAATGGCAGATAAATTTAACCAATCTTATCTATGTATTGAGTAGGGATAATATCACTAGGAGTTCGCTTGCAATTGTGGTGTTTTTGTTGTATTTTCAAAACACATTGAAAGTCTTTCAAAAGACCAATTTTTGGTAGAGACCATTTATTTTTATGTATATTTGAAGTCAAAGTAATTTCACTCTGTAGCATGTGTAACTTTAAAACCAGAGCAACTCAATGCTAAAGCAAAGCCTAAATATAAATAATAAAGGCCCTAAAACAACTCCAAAATAAGGAAACTCAAGAAATGCCCCAAAATCACAAAAATCACAAATTGGCTTAAACTCCCTTTATCACAAAGTAAATCCACTAATATATACATATTTAACCCAAGGACTTTTTCTGTAATGGGGACAATGGAATGAAGTGTCTTAGACCTCCTTTGTTCCATAGGCACACAAGGGTGAATGAACCAAATTTTGTCTCATAAATACATCCTCGATTCTTACGCACATTTTTCTGTCCATTTGCTTTTACAATTTTATTTTGAGACACGATTGATCAAACAGTTCATACATAAAATCCAAATAGATTAAGATACTAATGATAAATAATCTGTCACATACATAATGGTTTATTGAAGGAAAGCACAATAATAATTAGCATCATTGAAGCTTCTTCTGATCAAGTCTTTTAGTTCAGTAAATTACTTTAATAGTCTTAAAATGGGAAAGCACGGAGATAATAAAAATGAGGGCAACATAACTTACAATCGGAGTAGGGAGTGATGCAAGCTTCTATTGGCACATCTCACACAACATCTAGATCATCATCAGCTCTACAGAGTGAAGATTCGGCACTAGATGCTCTTCTTGTGTAACAGTCATTATTTAGAGGCTTAATCCAAACAATAGTTTGATCATGTTTAGCATCGATTTTCCAACACATTCTTTCCTTAAGGGAGCTCATTTCTTTCCAAATTCTTAGGTCCTCTTCATCTTGTGCATAGGCTTTAGGAGACAAGAAAACGAAATAGCCTCCTGGCCTGAGTAACCTATCTATCTCGACAAGAAGAATTCCATTCCTTTGAAGCCAATTAATCTTAGGTAAGAAAATCTTTTTGTCCCTAAAACACCAAGATATGCAGGAATTCCTCTCTCTAAGGCAAATCGGATCTAGTTTTGATGGACATCATCGGGAGCTAATCACATTGTAAGGATATCATTAGAAAGTAGGTATCATCAAAAACTTAGTCATCTACAACCAACATCAAGGACCGTCTGCACTAGTCCCCTATTGTTTATTCTGTTGCTTGGAAATCTTAACATCCATAAATTCAAAGCATGAAGAAACAATCATTCCTTTACTCAGGCAAAGATAAACATTTATACAAGTACTGTTTTCTTTTCCTTTGCATGGGGACAATTGACTTACTCTCGTAATTTGAGCAATATAGTTCTCAGCTTCATAGTGGAAGTGAGTTCCTCCATCAGGGAATAAAATCTTCTCACCTTTGACAACTATCCAATTTTGGTCAGACTTTCAGTTGCAAGGTGAGTATGAGGTATATTTGTTTTCTATACCTCATTTCTGTGTCTGGGCCATTTGATTGAGATCTGTAACCATCAACAGTCGGGAAAATACCAACACTTCATAACCTCTTGTTTCCGTAGTTGACTAAATATGAACTCCCACACATCTTTTTTTAATAATATCAAACTTACCTTATAACCTGGGGGAAGAGGAATCAAACAGTTGAAATGCCTTTCAGGTTTTGGGAAATGTCTCTCATAGTGTTCTATCAAAGATAGATGCATCTTCAATCTTGTCTGGTATATTAGGTTCTCGTCCAAAAATGGAATCAGCTATGTATACCGATCATCACAACCTTCCATATGCAACAACCCTTGTTAGTTCAAATTCATACACAAAGTTCCTGAGTATAAGAAAATATAAGAGTTAGCTCGTCAAAGAATTGCTCTCTTGAAAACTTTTTACCATAACAACACCAGCTACATTTTCACCTAATTTAGTGGAAGAAACATTAGTATCGTCGTCCACACTCTAATATGAAGAACCAAATTTCCTCAATGATTTATTGTCAGCTTGTATAGCCGATGAACCGCTATTATGAGAATATAAATATAGGACACCATAAATGTTCACTAATACAAGCACTCAAGTGAGGAACCTCTTCTTTTGATGTTCATCGGATCTAGCCTTCGTCATTGTTCTTAACCAAAGCACAAAATTAAAATCTGCCTCTCACTTCAACATAGAGAAGATGAAAATCAAAACTTCAAGAGCTGAGTCATTGGAAAACCATAATAAATTTAGCACCAGCGACTTTCAAATTGTTGATTTGCAGACCTCAACCAGCAAGAACTCAAGAAAACTGAGGTTTCAAAATGCAGTCAAGATAAATACAGAGTACAAATTAATTGCAAGTCAAAACAAACAGAAATTCAAGCTAAGAACAACTCAAGAAAAATGCAGAGATTTAAGAGAAAAATAGTTCTCTCCTTTTTTATTTTCTTCTACTCATGTATACAAGGTACAAGAGTTCAATATTTTATAGTTTTATAGTAGCCAATCAAATTTAATTCTTGATTACTAATGCCAACTGTCATTAACAACCATATAATTGTCAAGAAGCAATTTAAATCAACTCACTCCAGTTCAGCAATTGCTCCTGCTTGTTCCTTTCTCTGCAGCTTCTACAATTCTTCAGAGAATTTAAATCACATCCTCACAATTCTTTTCCTTAATCTACAATTCTATGATCATTCAAGTTTCCTTCAATGTAAACTTAATCATTATGATCATATTTAAATAAGCTATAATCTAAATTATACTTTAACATCATCAGTCATACTCAACAACTTAAGACGGTATATAAACTTTTGATAAGGCACTGCTTTTATCAATATATCCAATGGATTCTTACTAGTATGAACCTTCTGAATTTTAATCTCACCATCTGCAAATATCTCCCTGATATAATAAAATTTAACATTTATATACTTTGTTCTTTCATGATAAATCTGAAGTTTTGACAATTGGATTACACTTTGACTGTCATAAAACAATTTCACATTATCTTGATCTATCCCTAACTCAGTAGTTATTCTCTTTAATCAAATTGTTTCTTTTATAGCTTTCGTTATGGCATTATATTCTGTTTCTGTTTTTAATATAGTAATTACATGTTACAAAGTAGACTTTCAACTAATTTTTTAATTATGTATAATAAAGATAAAACCAGACAATGATCTTCTCTTATCAATATTAACAGTAAAGTTTGAATCTATAAACCCTTTCAAGCCTTCTACAATATCATAATTATTCCTATAAACCAGCTTATACTTTATGCTTCCTTTAATGTACTTTAGAATCCACTTTACAGCCTCCCAATATGTTTTTCCAAATTCCCCATGAATATACTTATTACACTAAGTGAGTGTGCTAAGTTAGGTCTAGAGCACACTATAGCATACATTATACTACCTACTGCATTAACATAAAGAACTATTTTCATCACATTCATTTCCTTATTAGTTTTGGGGCATTAATTATAGGATAAACTAAAGTGAGGTGTAAGTGGAAGCTTCATTGATTTTGTTCCTGTCATACTGAATTTTTTCAGTATCTTATAAACATATTGTTCTTGTAATAATACTAGAAGCCTTTCTATCATGTCCCTTTGATTTGAATGCCTAAGATTTTCTTAGCTTTTTCCATGTCTTTCATCTTAAATTCTAGACTTAATTGACTTTTCAACTCATCAATTTTCTATCTATTCTTTGTTGTAATTAACAGGTCATCTACATATACCAACAGGTAAACCATATTATCTATGTTTCTCTTTTTTTTAAACTATACACAGTTATTATACTTATGCTATATCCCCTATTTATCATAAAGCTGTCAAATTTGAAATTCCATTACCTTGGGGACTGCTTAAGTCCATATAATGACTTTAGCAGTAGGCACACCTTCTCTTCCTACCCTTACTTTATGAAACCTTCAGATTGATGCATGTATATTTCTTTATTTAAACTTTCATGAAGGAATGTAGTCTTAACATCTATGTGTTCTAACTCCAAATTATAAATAGTCACTATATCAAGTAAAATTCGTATAAACACATGTCTCATAACAGGTGCAAATACTTCAATAAAATTAACACCTTTTTTTTTTTAAAGTATCTTTTTGCTATTGACCTAGTCTTATACTTTATACCTTCATCTTCATTGGCATCTTCCTTCTTTTAAAACAATCATTTACATCCTACAATCTTCTTGTTTTCTAGCTTTGAAACCAATCTCTAAGTATGATTTTTCTCTAATGAACACATTTTATCTTTCATTGCTTGAAACCAAATATTAGAGTCAAGTTTACTTATAGCAGCATTTGGCTCTTCTTCGATGAAATGGTTTACAACATTTAAGGCATATGCAATCAAGTCAGCATATCCATACTTTATGGGAGGTTTTATCATTCTCTTAGTTCTATCTCTGGTTAACTTATATCTTTGAATGTCTTCTTCTTATGGTACAAGTTATTCTGTCTTGTTTTCCATCTCTTTTGAGCTCAACTCCATTTTAAATTCATTTATGGTTCTATTTGGTTTCTTCCTCATTAAAGTGTCCTTATTCTTATATTCCTTTTTGAACATTTCCTCTTTATGAAACTTAATATCCTTACTCATTACACATCTACTACTTTTTCCATCATTGCACCGGACTTTATATCTTTTTATTCCTTTTAGATAGCCCATAAACACCCTCTTTATTGCTATAGTATTTAGCTTTTCTTAGTTTGTATACACATATGTTGTACATCCAAAAACTTTTAGGTTATTCAGGTTTGAAAAATGTTCCAACCACACCTCTTCAAATGTTTTAAACTCTAGCACATATGTTGGACTTTTATTATATAAATAAACAATAATAGATGCCTCTTCAGTCTAGAAAAATGTTAATAGACTTGCACTTATGAATATGCATTTTATTTTCTCCATAATGGTTTTTTTGAACCTTTCAGCCATACCATTATGTTGAGGTGTGAATGTAACAGTTTTGTGCCTTTGAATATCTTGTGTTCTACAAAATAAATCAAATTTCTTGCTATAAAACTTTATTCCATTATATATTCTTAATGTCTTTACTCTCTTATTAGTTTGATTCTCAATTAACTTAATCCAGTTTCTAAATTTTTCTAACACTAAATATGTACTCTTCAAAGTAAAAATTCATACTTTTTTAGAGTAATCATCTATTATAGAAAAAAGGCACCTGGTACTACTAAGTGAGCTTACTTGTGGCACAAATCATAATAGAGGTATTTAATTATCTCTTTGGTATTATGCACTTCTTAGCCAAACTTTCCCCTGTGATGCTTCTTTAAAATATAGCCTTTACAAAACTTGAAAGAGTTCACTGAGTTTGTATCGATTAGGCCTTATCTTCTCAGTTCGTTAATACCTTTCCAATCTATATGGCCTAATTTGAGATGCTATAACATCACTGAATCTACTTCTTTAGCAATCATGTTTTTTGCTTCACTTTTTTTTACCCTTTCTTGCAATACATACAAGCCATTCCTTTTTGTGCCTTTTAACAGCACTAATGACCCTTTTGTGACTTTCAATACATTGTTTTTGGCTTTAAATGAACAACCTGCTTTATCAAACATTTCCAAAGATAGCAGATTTCTTTTCAAATCCAGAATATATATGATTTTCTGTATTTCTTGGCAGACTTTATCATTTAACCTGAACCTGATTGTACTTATACTTTCTACCTTGCAAGACATGTTGTTTCCTATTAAGATTTTACCCTCATTAATCATTTTTAGGGATATAAATAAATCTTTATTCAAGCACATATGAAATGTACATTCAGAATCTAAGATCCATTCACCATATAGTTTTGTGTTTGAAGCAACCAACATAAAGGCATTTTGGAAGTCTTCATCAGTTACTACTGCTGCATCTCCCTTTTTCTTTGATGATCCATCCTTTTTCTGATTAATTTTTTTAGGTTAATCTTTCCTAAAGTGCCACTCTTTGTGACAGTAGAAGCACTTCAACTTCTTCTCTTTTGATGTTGATCTTAAATTTTTCTTCCCTTTATTATCTTTTCTATCCTATCTTTCTTTTGCATTTAAGCTCTCTATTGTGTTCAAATCCTTCTGTCCAGCCTTCTTGTTTAGTTCTTTTGAATTTAATGTCGATTTCACATCATCCATGTTTATTGTATCCCTTCCATACAATAGTGTTTCAACAAAATGATCATAGCTAGCTGATAAGAAGGTTAACACCATCAAAGCTTGATCTTTATTCTTAAACTTAATGCTAATGGTTTCCAAGTCAAGAATGATCTTATTGAAAGTATCAAGATGATCTTTAGCTGAACCCCCTTCTTCAAGATTGAGAGCACACAATTGCTTTTTCAAATATAACCTATATCTCGAGGATTTCTTTATGTACCTTACTTTTAATTTGTTCCATAATCCGAAAGTAGTGGATTCTTTAGAAATTTCCCTTAAAACTTCATCTCCCAGGGATAAAACAAAGGCACTGTGTGCCTTTTTAAAGATTTCTTTTTGCTCTGCATCGTTAAGCTCAGTGGACATTTTTTCTTCTTAATCAATACATGTTCTAAGCTTTCATTAACATCTTTATCTTCCACGCATCAAAATCATTCTCCCTTGTAAACTTCTCAATGGAGAATTTGGAACATGCCATTCTTAAAATTCTTGATAAGCTCTGATACCACTTATTGATTTGCAAACCTTAACTAGCAAGAACTCAAGAAAACTAAGGGTTTAAAATACAGTCAAAATAATTGCAAAGTACAAATTAATTACAAGTTAAAATAGAAAGAAATTCAAACTAAAAATAACTCAAGAAAAATGTAGAGATTTCAAAGAAAAATAGTTTTTTTTTTTTAATTTCTTCTACCTGTATATACAAACTACAAGTGTTCAATGCTATATAGTTTTACAACATTCAATCAAATTTAATTCTTGATTACTAATGCCAATTGTTATTAATAACCACATAACTATCAAGAAGCAATTTAAATCAATTCATTCCAGCTCAGCAACTACTCCTGTTTGTTTCTTTCTTCGCAGATTTTACAATTCTTCAGAGAATTTAGATCACATCCTCATATAAATTTCACATTTCACTCCAAATTCTTGCCACTAGTATTCAGATTATGACCCTTTAAGAGTCCTAGCGCCCAATGTAAAGATTGGAAAATAATTATGAATAAATAAATAACAGAATATTAACAAAAAAAAAAGGCTGTTGAAAGAAAATTACCCATCTAGCAACCAACTGAAAAAAGAAAAATATAAATGTGGTGATCAAAATAGAATAGGATATCAACATTACACATCTATGTGTATTTGTTTATATTTTATGTAAAAAAACATGTGGTCATCTAGTTAAAATATTAACTCATTTTTATTTCATATTATTATAAGTGATAATAATTATTATTACACATGATAAATGATACTATTATTTACCGCCTACATTTGTGTGTTGTTGTCTAAGATAAATTTTAACAACTTGTAAAAGTTACAAGTTGTCAAAAACAAAAAGATATTAATTGCATATATCTACATGTTGTCTATAACAAATTTTAACAACTAGTAAAAAGTACAAGTAATCAATAACAAAAGATATTAACCCCATAGATTTGCATCTTGGCAATAATAAATTTTAACACTTGTATAATATAAATATTAATCACTTGTAGACAAATGCAAGTGATAAATAACAAAATTTTTAACAAAGTGTAGTTATAAGCAAAATTTGATCAGTATTCAATATATCAATAACTTGTACACGTTGCTAATTATAATTAATAAATATTTAGTAAATATTTTATTTTGTGTTTTTGAAAGTTTTAAGTAGTAAGACAATAATGCTAAATATACTTTGTATCGTATTCAATTATATTAATTATTAATACATTAAGTGCCGTGATTTTAATGTGTGTGAAATATTAAAGTGTATTTAATCCACTTAGTTGGAGCGGTTCGCGCCAAACGACAAGCCGTTTTGCAGCTTGGTTAATATGCATTTTAAATCGCAAAGCCCCCAGCTGAGTCCGAGTGCGGTTAGGCTGAGCAGCCGGGAAGGATTGAGTCCCGGTACTAAACTTCCAACTAACGAGTTGCAACAGAGTTGACACAAGCCCAAAATCCGAGTCGCGAGGACCAATAGATCTTGACAAAACTCGAAGCTGATGAAAATTAGGTTTTTCTTTATTAATTTTTATTTCTGAATTTCGATACACCATTCACGAGATGAACAACACTTCAAATTCGTGCAAGGCCAAGAAACGCCGACGAGACAAAGAAATCGAAGCTGAAAGCAGTGACGCTAACCGTACTCTTTCACTCGGTATTTTCTCCAAAATTGATTGAATTTTAAGCAATTAGCGTTCTTCTTGTAATTTGATTATTCGAAAATTTCGATTTTTTTTTTTCAAATTCTTGTTAATTGCAGAGGAAAATCTTACCTTTACTGACACATTGGTGGCGCTACGCATAATGCGAGCTCAGTTTCCACGCATTCATAAGGTTAGCTCTAGTGATTAATTAATGAGCTCCTTAACAAGCTCAATGTAGCTCGTCACAGCGAAAAAGAAAAAGGAAAATCAACTCTTGCGTAAAACAATACTGTTTTCATTATGTATCTGCACATCTTTTATTTATTATTAATTTCTCTCGCTAAGGTCCCGATTCAGCCGTTTATTTTACAATCACAACTATACAGTAGCGTAAATGACAGAACACAAGTGGATAGGGAGTTAGAGGTATGGTTCCTTGAACATAAAGTTTGTAGAATTTAGTTTGTTTTGAATGTATATAATTTGAACCCAAAGTTGGTTTCATCTGTTCAGTCTTTGAGGAGGGAGAGAGTACTGCGCCTTTTCAAATTAAGTACCGGACAGGATGATCATGCTATAATGTTTTTGGATGACTATCTAAACCAGGTTAGTTGTTTTGAGGACTGATTGATTAATAGATTTAGTTTTTGTTGCTAAACAATGTGTGTCTTCTTTTTTTTGTGTGCATGATTAGTTCCTAACTAGTATATGATGATGCAATGTCTAGTTTAAGACTTTCTATTTCCAAAGAAATTGACATATTTTGACTATTTTTCTTCTGTTTGAATGTACTTATAGATAGAGTGTATTGAAAAAAGCATGGAGGAAAAGAAGCAAGGTGATCTTGAAGTTTTTGAGTGGTTTAAAACACATGTTCTCAATTCCAAGCTGGAACCTAGTATTGGAGATGAAGAGCTTGTGAGTGATTTTGAAACAACTTCTTTATGTTTTTTTCAATTCATTTTCTTCTCATTTCCTAGTTTGTTTTATTTGTTACAAACCCATAACCATCACTTGGGTGCTATATATTGTCATATATGAACTTCTATGCTTTATTGCTAAGCATAATTTTGTATGATTTTAGTCTTTCTATTGAAAGTTATCTTCATGTGCAGTATAACATTTAGATCGATTTTTAAAAAGTTGCTTCTCCTTGCTGTAGTGTTCACTCTTATCACTGGGGGGAAAAGTGAAGGATGAGCACGTCTCCCTTCTGATTAATGTTGGACTTCTTGTAAGTGAAGTAAAAATTTTTCTTCTCATTCATCAATTAAATTGTTGCAGTTGCTTGAATTCCATGATCAATTGTTGTGTATTTGGTGGCTATTTTTCTGAATATAATTCTTGTAGAACTGCAGCAGTGTTCTACAAGAGTATGTGGACTTCATTGTCCTAAATGCATCCTAATTGTGCATGTTTATTTCTCCACCATAAAAGTGCCCATTTAAATTGTTTGGCAAAGGTGTATAGTGGCCACACTTTTGTTTTTCTGTTTGCAGTTTCTGAATACTGGCTTTCTCTCTTTTCCTCTTTGTTTAATTAATGTCCAAAATTTTGACAGTTTTAATTGCATGAGACAACTAGAACTTGATAGCTTCATTGCAAGTTTCCTTCTTACTTTATTGAGCATGTGGGGTTTTCAGCATCCCTTGATTTGTTAACTTTGGTAAGACCAAAATTCGAGTTTCTTTTTGGCCCTTTTGTGTAGAGAGGAACTTTAAGTTGGAAATACAGAAATCCGTCACTGAAAATGTTGCTTATTTGGTATTGGACAAGCAGTTGGATGAATATTCATTCTATATCGTACCAATTTCTATGCAATTCTGTTTTTTTTTTTTTTTTTTTTGTAATTTTTTTCTGGTTTTCCCCCAAACATATTTGATGGCCTCTAGCATTTTCTTGCTGACACTGATGCTTACTTTATAGACTCGCCAACTGATTGATCCCAACATGTACTGGTTCGCAATCCCAAATATTGGTTCCATACTGAAGGGCCTCTCCCAGGTATGTAGAAGTATTTTATCTCTTTTGGGTAGAGGTAGACATTTATATGTTTTTCATGCTGAATAATTAGTATGTATTTGCTTGTGATTAGTATTTTACATGAAAAAGATGTTGACCTGAGTATTAATTGTTAAATGGTATGGCAAAAAAGTAGTCTATTTCCTGAATACCATGGAAAATTTTCCATCTTTTGCAATCTGCTCTGTTCCTATGAAATGGCAATGTTTGAGAATTTAAATAAAGACATCCAGTTTTTGAATCCTATTCCTAAGCTCCAGTTATGATCTAATAATTTTTTCTTCCACTATTAAGGGAAGAAAAGAACTTCTTTCTTTCCTAAACCGCAGAAGATACAAAGAGATGATGTTGGCCCCTCTGGAGAAGAAGCGTCTTCGGTTGTCTCCACTAGATATGAGATTTCACCTTCGTGACCTGATTGGATCTGGTCACCTCAAAACTATCCACACAACTAGTGGCTTAGTTGTTCGGGTTTCAAAGGATTAAAACATTGGAAGATACCGGCTCCAATTGAAGTGTAATGCTTCTCTCTTGGATGCCAATCATGACAAAAGGTTGTCATTCATACTTTGGGAATAATTAACTTTTAACAACTCATATGAATTATCACTTATATTTGTTGAAATTTAACAGAGTTGGCAACTGAGATCAAAAAAAGAATTTCTGGCAATTATATGCATCAGGATAAATAAACGAAAGATGATGTGAGTTTATTATTTACTAGGTCTTGTATTAATTATTTATCTGTTGATTTGTATCTCCCTTATTTGCTAGCCATGTTGTAACTTCTTGATTAATTGAATCAATTGTGAGATTCCTCAATAAAATCATTTCAGGTCAACTTATGAAGCATGCAATGACCTTTTCTTATCCGATGCTGTCAATATTTTGCTCAGCTGTTCTAGTACTCGTCTAATAAAAATGTTGGTCTAAAGCATGTTCCATTGGTGTAAAATTTTACCATAAACATACTTGATTTTACATTGACCGTGCCAGTTATACTGTAATAGTCGTGCGTATAGCCTCAAAATTTTTATTTAACTTAAAAGTGATGTGGAAGTTTGAATATCAATTAAATTCATATTGTGCTTTTCTTATTCTCTAATTGTATAACCGAACTAAATGGAAAGACTTTATCCATTAGTGTAGATGTTTCATAATTTTGTTAATTTGAAACTATAGTTGATATTCTTTTGTGCCAAATTTAAATATGGTTTTTGATACAATGAGACCTGGAATAAAAGTTATTATTTAGTCAACACCGCCTCAGTTTCATTTGAGTTTCAGCTAATGGTTTCAACTTATGGAATCAAATATCTCCAAAAGTAACGCAGGCTTGGTTTGAAATGCTATGTTTTAACTTCGAAAACATCGTAACTAAATATTTAGTAAACACTCACTTTTACTTTATAGCTATTTTTATCACCCACACACACTTTATATCTTACAGCTAGTGATTTTATTTTATAGCTGTTGTGGCTTGAAAAACCACATCATAGCAGTAATAAACAGAACCTTAATAAAATGAATGTTTGCATATTTACACAAATTGCTGATGGCTTTCCTTTATTCTCTTTTGGTTACCTTTAAATTTTCTTGTTAATGCTTCACTATTTTCACCATTTAATTTGAAGATAATAAACGCTCTAACCTCATGTCCCCACATCAACTCTTATTTGTTATTTAGGAACTTGATTCCATAGTTTAGTAATCTTTATAATTGAAATATATGTACTAAAGATTAAAAGGAATGGTTAATTTTAAATAACTTAAGTTTTTTTTTTTAAAAAAAAAATTTGTCTCAAAGTTTATCTGAAATTACTGCATAAATATTAGTTTGGATTTTTATTTATATTGATTCAAGTACTGTGACATAAACTTTTGGAAATATGGGTGACAGAACTAGTACAAACAAAACATTGCATCATTGAAAATATAGATTATGAATATAATTCGTCATCTAAGTCACTTAGAAAACACGTGAAAACAATTGTATTGCATTGATACTTACTCAAGTCATTCAATCATAGTTCCAGGACACTACAAGGACAATAAAAGAGTGGCATGACCTAGTGATCTATAATTTTATAGATGAGGTGGGGAGATATTCCGGTCAGAAATCCATATGGGAAATTATTCTATCATGACCTTACTGCCCTGTCCATCCCTACAGCGTTTGTTATGAACATTGATCTGCTTCGGAAAACCAAGTTTGTTTGTTCCACCATTTGATATATGAGGTGTTGTCCATATTCAAGTGGAGATAATGATAGAACATGAGGCTGATTTCACTGTTTTGGAATCCAATGTAATTAATGAAGATATTGATTTTGAGTTTGACAGGCTGCAATAGGAGCCAGATTCTTGTTGCCAACTTCAAATTATTTGGACAAGGCAATGTTCAATTATTATTCTTGAGGGACCACGTTGTCAGAGAGTTGCAATTAACTGAAGTAACAGCCATAGTTAGTTAGATGATATCCAATGTCCATCAATTCTCATGCATGACCGAGGTGCAGCCAGTGGGAGCATGGAGTCATCTTGCAATCCAAAGGCAAGCCATTTTCAGCAGTGATTTATACATTTAAATGTTTTTTTCCTTGACTGTGGAATGACGATCATGCATGGTGGGGGTTAAAATGTCGTTCTTTGATTGAAGATTGCTTTGCTGAATATTCGTCCTTCAAATATTTCACATGAAATACAGCATATTTTGTTAGGATAATAGGCATTGTCACATGATTTACAAGTCATAGCGGTTCTTTTGTACTTAATATGTTAATAATTGTACTTTTGTTTGGACATTTGGTGTTACGCGTGCATTATTATTACCCCATGATAACTTATGCAAATGCATGTAGGGACCGATTAAGCTTTCGGGTAATTTCTAGGTGAACTTGAATTATGTCTTGTTCTGCTTTATATGGAGAAGAGTTATCCCAGAACAGTCAGTTTTTTCTTTTGGGGCTTCAAAACCACATGTTTTAGATATCTGAACCATGCTCGGCCCACATTGCCGACACCTCCACAGCTAGATAACAGGCTGCTGGTTTAGTAGGACTATCCTGCCAACCAGTTACTTTTGTTGCTCTTTGTTACTTAGACAGCCTACGGGACCCTTTTTAAGCTATGCACGTACATGTACAGTAAAACCTTACTGTAACGGTATTTCATATAAGAATAACTTTTATATAATTATAAAAAATTTTGATTCTATATATAATTATATAAATATTCAATTCTAATTTAAATCAGTTATAAATAAACATAAACTTTATATTATAATAAGTTATAAATTTTTTAGATTTTATCTTAAAGAATTTATTTTTATATGGTAATAATGATTCATATATTACAAAAATTTATATTATGTTATATTAAAAAAAATATTTATCTAAAATTATTTTAGAATAGTGATTTATTTTTTAGAATTGTTATAATATCTTTGAACTTGCAGATATGTAATAACTTGTTAGCATGGACATCTTCTTATTAAAGTCAAAATATTTTTAACTTTTTGGATATATTTAGAGTTTTGTAATACAAAATTTTTTGTATTTTTGTACTATCATTCTCAAAATTATCTTCTTCTTTTTTATTGTTCAATTATAACAATAATTTCTTATTCAATTAACGCAAACATGACTTATTATTCATTTAAATGATTGAGGAAAATATTAATATTTATTCGATTATTACAAGGAAGTTATTGAATCTTATCATTCAATTCTGCAATGTCTCTTTAATTATTCTTTTCCACTTCATTTGTAACTTATAATGTATTGACATTAAGGGTCTTAATTTTGTAGTACTTAAAATATTTAGTAATTATTTGTGACTTTAAATAAATTATTTATGCTTTAGAGTTTTATCAAGTATACTAATATTTGTTAGTTCCAAGATACAATCTCTCATTCAATTCAAGATAGACGATTAAAATGTTAATGATGATAATTTTTAAAATTTTAAATAATATTTGTATCACATAGTTAGATTTTAACAATAGTACTTGGTGGTAATTATAGAAAACAAAAATATTTATAAATAAGGTAAAAATTAATCTAATAATCTTTATATCATTTGTACTAATAATAATTAAGTCAAAATTATAATTTTTGTAGTTATGTTTTTATTAAATTATAAAATTTTTATAATAATAAAAATAGTTTAATCTCAACATTATAACTATAAAAAAAATTTTACTACACAAACATATATGTATTTTTATTTCACTATGTTATCTTAAAATCTAAACTTCCAATTCTTCAAGTTAAGAATGCACAGCTCTTTAAACAAATTATCATCATTTTTAAATTATTATTATATCTAATTAAAGATCTCAATTGTATTGTCGGTAGATTACGCATACTTGATTGATATTCACACGTATCTTAGATTTTTTTAAAAAAATATAAAATAAAATAAAATATGAGAGCAAATTAGGATCCGAGCGTGCTCTAATTTATTTCCTTTAATTAAAAATTAAAACATGCACATCATCAACACTGTTTAGGGGATATCCTGCAACAATGAAATTGAATTTTCTAAGGGGTTGCAAATTAAAACGCATCACAATCATTAAGTTTTTGTAATCTTCCTCAGACCCCACGTGTAAATTACACGTCAGCTGGTAGCCCGTGTAATCTGTTAAAATCAATCGTTATTAATTTAATAGCAAATATTGTCATGCAAGAAAAAGGGTTTTTGTTTTCTTTGTTTGTTTGTTTTTTTTTTCTTGAATTAAAAAAAACAAAAACACTAATCTCTCCTGGAAGACATTCATTTTTATATTTGTTAATTAAAATTTACTTTATTATTTTATATCTTGTATTGTATGTTAAGCTGCTAATTTAGTGGCTGTGGAGAAGTAGGACCGAATCATGATGCACTCCACTCCACCAAGGTTTGAATGTTTAATGATTATTTCTGATTTGTTAATTACGACTAATTAAAGTTTAAACATAAAGGAACGGATGGAGTTAGGCAGATAAGGTTAGGTGCTTCAACGGTTTTTACCTTTGAAATTGCTCTTTTCATAGGCCTTTTTCGTTACGAGTTTGTACACTTAATTAATCTAGAATTTGTTATAAAATTGTTCTTCTTTTTAATTAAGTTGATTTATAATAATATCTTAAAATATACAATAATAATATCACGGACATAATTAGTTAGAATACCAAACTGATGTGACATAAAATATGGGTCTTCTAGAAAATTATTATGTACATTACACATGATGATTATTTACATATTTATAGATCAAATATGTTAATAATATTAGTGAAAATATAAATTTTAAATGGGTAATGATATTTATAAAAATTTATTTAACCTATTTTAATAAATTGAGATATTTGAAAATAAATTCGTTACCTTTAATAAAAAAGGGGAAAAAAAATTTGAGATGTTTGTCTTTGGTTGGTTTTGGTTGTATGCAAGTCTAATTTTACCAACCACATGAACCAGGTGACCGAATCAATGTTTGGAAAAAAAAATTAAATTAAATTAACAATATAAAAAAATAATAATAATAATTGGGGTTTGGAATGGGGCATGTGGCTCCCATTTTTCGAATCAAAATGCAATCAACTCATGCAGGTTTTATGATCACCCAACACACGACATTATTTTGATTGATCAATCAATAAAACAAATTGATTGTAGGCCCATTAATTCTCTTAAGAATCTCACATTGACAGAATATACAGAGAGGAGAAGAAGAAGAAGAAGAAGAAAAGACGACTCATGATTGATGCATACACATATCAACCTTTTGTGGAATATATATATATATTGTTGTTCGTCGTCTTTATTAATTGACACCCAAACAAGACTTCATACGTGTCTTTTTGTCTCACAAACAAGTAAAATAATTAAATTAACTGTCAAATTAATGGTATAATTTTCTGTTAATTATGATATGCATGCAACTAATTACTTAAACTTGTAGCTTTGCTTAGCTCAGGCTTCACTTTCTCATGATACAATCAAGAATACTGGAGCTTGACATGATATAACGTAAAAATTGAAGAAATGCCCTTTCGATCGTTTTAGCTTAAGGATCACGTACTCTTAGCTATTTTTTCTCTTCGTTGACAGCAACTGTGATTCTCCATTATTGGCAGGTTGAAAGAAAAAAAAAAAAAAAAGAAAAAGAAAAAGAAAACGAAAACATGAGTCTATTAAGTCTGCGATTAGCGTCTCATTTAAGACTATACACACAGAAGAATTGATTAGAAAGAGTTAAAAATAATCAAGGACGATCTGGGAATCATATGGTTACGTTAATTATTAGTTAAAACTTAGCTTTCAAATTCTGCCAGAAAGCTTGGATCATAATGGAAGGAGAGCAGTCTCGTCTCTGATTTCTTTAAATTATATTTTATTTTCTCAATTCTCTCATGTGATAGTTATGATAAGTAGTTATGCATGTAATGTATTATTATTATTATTATTATTATTATTATTATTATTATTATTATTATTGTTGGGTTCGTTTGCAAATTGCAAAATAATTTCACTCTTTTACATGATTTGTAATTGTGAGAATGCTGAGTCGTGGTCGTCCTCGTCCTCGTCGTCATCGTCATCTCTGTATTATTAGGTTAGGTCACGCACGTTTGCGGCGCAGAATAAAAAAAAAAAAAAAAGAAAAGGCTGGCAGGGTATGCAAGCCATCAGAGCTCAGCCTCCCCCGACACGCCTTCTCCTTCAATAATCCGAAAGAAAATTAAGCCTCAGCCTCGGCCAAATAAAGCAATATCTGTGCCCATATAATTGGCCAGCTGTCACCACAAGAACCATGCAATGTAATTTGTTTCAAGAAAAAATTATATATGATTTTTTGTGTACGCGTCAAATCCAGAAAAGCACAATATTTTCTTGTCTCTGTGTTTCTTTTTTTCTTGGGAAAATATAGAGATTACACAAGGCGAGCTCGCCGACGTTTTATATATATATATATATATATATATATATATATATAATAGCAGACTATTTTTGACTAGAGTTGGTTAGATTCTGATCTTTTCATTAACTAGAAAGAGAAAGAAGCCATTGTTATTGCTTGCTTCAAACCCTGGAAAAGGATTGCATGCATGCATGGCGGCCGCTTCTTGAATTTAATCATTCGTAGTAGTAAATTGAGGATACTGTAATTGTCGGAAATCTTCCATAATTTTCAGTCACGTCTCCTTCCCCGGACAATCATGCTTATCCTTGTAGGTAACAATTTCCCACGTTTTCAAGCTATCAACCGGATCATTTGATGTGGGTTACATTTGCAACACTTAATTCATTAACCAATCAATCAATCAATCAATCAATCAATTAATTATTTATTTATAATATGAAAAAGACATAAAGTTATAAATTGTGGGGGTGTCTGACTAATCATATAGGCCATTGAGAGTGCCATTTTATTCCAAATCAACTTCCAATATACTGTTTGAAATTCCCTTTGATGCTGCAATTAAATAAATTAAGTGCTACGTTTGCTTTATTGACAAAAGAGGTGTCTAGTGTTTTTCCCTATGCCCTAACTAAAACCCTTGGCGTTAGACTAAACTTTAAGCCTACCTACATGATTTATATGTACGTTAATCAAAATCAAAATTAAACGCCCATTATTTTGAAGAGACACCACAAAATCGATATTCTCTTGTTACGATCGCGGACTTGACACTAAGGCATTAAAAAATTTAGGGTTTATGCATAATTCAGAGATTAGGAGAATTAATCCATGTTTATCGGAAATCTCAAACTTTATAGTATAAGTTCTGAACTTAAGAGCTCAATAATGGTCACAGGATATGATAATAGCTTAACCCCCCAACCGTCCATAAAAATTAGTAATCTTAGAGTCCTTTCCGTGAACTGTATAAAAGGGTTGATATTAAAAACCAAAAGAAAATTATAAATTGCTATTGGCAAATGTGTTCGATGCTTTTGTTTGATGAGTCATGAAAATCTTATCACGAAAGCCACAATTTTCAAAAGTGACTAAAGCGATCGAACAGGGATAATTTTAGCTTTTTTAATTTTTCAAAAAGGCGTTTTTGCAATTGAACTGGAAAAGTTGCCCAATTGATTTTATATACGCAAAAAAAGTGCTTTTTGGAGTAAATTAACAACCGTTTGCCGTTCATTGCACGAAGTAACTTTTTAATTCCTTGCTGCAATTAGAGAAGCACTTCCTAACGAAACCTCTCCCTATCCCTCTTTCTGTCTCTCCATCTTAACCGTATCATATTTGTTGCTAGCTACCATTATTATTGAAAGAAGAAGAAGAAGAAGAAGAAGAAGAAGAAGAAGAAGATATTTCTTTTTGTTGTGTTTCATGGTAAGTGATTGGTTCGTACTCCTGCAGTTTTTAACCGCGTCGTTAATGAAATTATAAATTAAGAAACATTCCTGTCAATTTGGCTGAACAGATCTTAGGATAATCATTCAAATAATAATTTATTATTTAACACTTTGTGTATGTGTACATACGTATATAAATATACACATCAATGGGATAGACATTGTAGGGCACACAGAAATGATTTTGATAACACCAACACGAATTAAGAACAAGTTGCCAAAGGAAATAAGAGAAAGCCACGTGGGCTGAAATGCATATTTTATGTAGAAATGGCAAGATTTGATTGGTCACACAGTCACATTAACACTAGTGTTACTTTGACAGGATGTAACCCTTTAGATATACAGAGTTGGCCCCACGAAAGAAATTTGTAACTTCATCATTAGATCAATAGAAACCTCACAAAACCCAGAAAACACAGGATGATGATGATGATGATGATTATTATTATTATTATTATTATTATTGGTTCTTAGTCATGACAAATAAGGATTGATTTCTCTCAATTCTTCTGTGTGAAATTGAAAACAAAGAATCCTTTCAAAATCATAGTCAAAATCTATAAGTCCCATGCATAAAAGAGCCCATAACTTATGGAAATATATGAAGTGAACCGTGCAATTTCAATGTTCCAGATATAGATCGATTCATTTATCTATCTTGCTAGCTAGGACTCGAATAATGTAAAGTAATTATTGGGCATTAAAATTGAAATTGAAAGAGGAATATGGAAGCGTCACTCTTCGTCTAACATCAACACGCATGCACTTAGGAAAAAATTCCCTGCTAGGAAATAAACCCTAATCCTACAACTCACAATCATTTGTGTTAACTTTCCTTGCTGGGGATACTAATACTCATCCATGGCTTTTCATTTTTATGTTTATAATTAATTGGAATTTTCCATACGTCATCTCCCCCATGACGTGTACCTTTCTTTGTGGTATCACATGTCTTACGGCGCATTCCTCTCCCGTTAATTAAGGATGTGTTGGTATAATTATCCATCCACCCAGTAATTCATTCATCATTTAGTTATACGCTGCTTCATACTATGCTAATTAGTCTTTGGTTTATCCAGTTGTTTAAGAAAACTCGACCACTCATCTTCACTTGAAGAGTTTTATCCATTACGATCCCTGCTATCTAATTTTCCTTCGATGAAGATAATATAACATTGTGTTATTTGTAATATTATTCAAAATATAAACAGAACATTATGAAATAAATATTAAAATGAAATTGATTTTCGTTCTCTGAAAATGGATTCTTGTATTAATTAATCTGCTGATTATGTCTTTCAATTATGCCTAAACTAATGCTTTTGAGGCATGATCACAACCTACCATCTTCCGAAGACTATATTTTAATTCGTAAAATGACCAAAAAGACCTCTAATCCGAAGATCAATCAGCCAGTCTCACAAGACATCGAGAGTGGAAATATAAGGGTAATTTAGACCGTTCACCGCCATGAGAACATATATTTGCTAGACCTTAAGGTTTCAAGGTCACGTTCAAACAGTGAAATTACAACTCCATTATTATTAGTTATGATTAATTCTAATATGATAATAAAGTGAAGAAGCTATAGCATACGGGGTGGACCCCACTCCAGTCATCATCTTGTATATTGTAGTATTCTAATTATTATTATTATTATTATATAAATTAAAAATTATAACAAATATAAAATTATATATATTTCAATTATCATTATTGGCTTTGTAACATTATTCACTCGAAAACAAAAATCACCAAATTCATACAGATAAGTTTCTCTATGTGCATGATTATGGGTGTGATGTACTTGATCATTTGTGGACCCCATGATCAAATAGCAATCAATCAGGTCCACCATTTTTTAGCATCCATCCAAAGTTTCTTCTGTGATCTAGAATTGAACAGATCAGACTTCTTTGAGTTTATGATTAGCTATCCCAATATTCCCCCCCCC
>CP135531.1:3880582-3991768 GCA_032402905.1 Khaya senegalensis | reverse complement strand
ATAATTTCCAGCTAATATTTTTTTGAATTTATTTGTGTATTTATTATTACTATTATTTTCTAAAGAGCTGTCCACGTTTTGGATGATCAGATCAATCAAATGTTTCTCCTGCTTTCTGGACAAGATGATGATGGTCCCCTTCTTCTTTCTCATGGAATTAATGATTTAATCAAAACCCACATAAGCAAATTAATTAATTAATTAATTAATTAACCCTTAGATTTAATTTAATTATTAAGCATATTTTGATTGTAATATGACTTATTACTAAATCCATAAAATAATTGTGTGCATGATCACTTGCAGATATTCTAGTTTATATGTTCTTTCATAATTATTAGCCAAATAATTAATGCTTTATTATACGTATACCTTCAAGTTCTTATGGTTATTATCATTGATATTATTGATTTATCAATAGTTTGATGAGGTGTTTTTAGGTCAAATAATTTTAAAAAAAAAATAAAAGAGAATTATCTCTCATACCAAATTTATTTTTTTAAAATAATATTTCTATAAATCATTATTCATATATATATATATATATAATTAAGATTAAATTATTTTTATTTTATTCATAATTAATTATCAATATGTATTTATTCACATCAACTCATCAAGAGTTATTGAACTTGCATAAGAAGTGGTTTTATTTAAAGTAAAATAAGAACATCCAAACACACCGTGCTATGACTATCCTATTAATTTTAACATGTGAAATAAGAGAGCTTAAAATAAAAGTTTCAGTTAATTTATTAATTAAAGTAATTAAAGGAAAATGATCGATCCACTACAAATAGGAAAGAAGCTTAACTTATACAATATCAATTATTGATTGGATAAATATGATTGCTTGATTTGAAGAACAATTGCTTATTAATTAAATACATTAAATCAAATAAATTAATAAAGTCGTGATCTCCATATATACAAGATTACTATGTAGCTGCCTCTTGTTTGCCTTTTCTTTTCGTTGTAACCTTCTTCACGGGATTCTTAATCTTGTTGAAAAATTAATGTAAATTAAAGGATAATTAAATAATAGGAAAAAAATATAATTAAAAAGTTTGATTTTGGAGGGTTTCTCTAATAAATTCGTTTGTATTTTTGTCCATATGTTGCATCATTTGCTAATACCCGCAGACACATGATTCCTTGTAACTTTGGTTTTTCTTGAAACGTCCCTTACTATAACTAACTAATTACTCAAGCATATGTGTTCTTATTAGCTAAAAGGCTAGAATACTGTAAGCAATTCTAACTTGGCATACCCTTCAATATATAAATACACAAGCCCTCTTCCTCCTTTATAAATATTTTCCTACTCTCCAAACAAGGAAAAGAAAATCCATACAAGCTTTCCTCTTACATCATCTACATTCCATTCTCCTACCATACCCTTAACTAGATTTTTACTCCTTGTTCCAACCTTATACTTGAAAGTTTTCATTGTCTTTATTTATTCCCATACCCACCAAAGAATTTTATTTATATAAACATGGGGCTAAGAGATATCGGAGCTACACTGCCTCCTGGGTTCAGATTTTATCCTAGTGATGAGGAATTGGTCTGCCATTATCTTTACAAAAAGATTGCAAATGAAGAAGTTTTGAAGGGAACATTGGTGGAAATTGACTTGCATACATGTGAGCCATGGCAACTTCCTGGTAGGACGTTTTATTATTCTCTCTTGATTTTCTTGTTGATTCTTTGTTTATCTTTCATACAAGTTTGCAAGATTCTGATTGTTTTTCACTAGATTTTGCATTAAAACTGATGATTATGCAATCATTGATCTGTTTTTCCTTTGGGGGTTTTGGTTTAAACAATTAACAATCATTGTTTTGATGATAAAAGTTAAAACAAGTAGGGTAGTTCGTACTGTCTTTTGTTGGTGGTTTTAGCTTCGTTGAAGACACACAGATAATCAAAACATGAGGGAGCTTTTGTACGAGGCAAGACAGACACGGTTGACATAATAGCTGTGGCTAGCTGTAAGAGAAAATACAAAACATGCATGTTCCCATTTTAGAGAGAGGAAAAAAAAAAAAACGAACAGATGTTTCTTTCTAATATCTATTCATAGACAAGTTAATTATTTTTTCTCTCTCTACTTTGAATGGTAATGCAATTTACTTCTGTGATAATCTTCTTCAAGAAAATTTTTGGATTCTTCAAGTTCTTTTCGCATGATATCACCTATTTCAGTCTTCTGTGCTTGTCCTTTTATATTTTGGAGCATTGGAAAGAACTAACCAAAACAATTCTCTCTCTCTTCTCTCTCTCTCTCTCTCTCTCTCTCTTCTCTATAGAAACACGAAATTTTACTGCAAATAGTAATTAAAAATAACCCAACATGCAATATGATTTGAAGTTTTCGATTTTTAACTCGAAGGTGTTTTAGAGGTACTATTTATGTATCTCTTTGGTATTTTCCCTCTTAATTAGGTTTAGATTCAATGTTTAATGTCTAAGACGGGTTAGTTTCTCTATAAAGATACAAGTTCTTTGAGTCAAGTTAATTCTTACCAAATAAGAAAACAACTTCAAAAAAAAAAAAAAAAATTGAATGAGACATACTCTTAAGGCAACTTTAAGGAAGAATATCCTTTAATGGCCCCCTAGGCTATGAACGATCGATGCTGATGCTTAATGCTTATGCTTATCCTCTATAGATAGTTTACTTTTACGGCAAATGATCTTGCAACACTAGCTTATTAATCATGCGTAGTAATAATCAATTAAAACTATATAAATTGTATTCAATAATTATCATACGTACGTATAATTTTCAGTGCCCATTATTTTCAACATGTCATGCACATATTCTTTCTGTCTCTCTCTTTCATACGCATACAGACAGACATGTTCACAAGCAGGCTCGTTCAATCGATGAATTAGTGTTTGGTGAGTTCATGAAAATACACCGACTAGCTGTAGCTGGTCCCCAGTTTAATTAATGAGCTGCTAAAACGAGCAAACGTATTCTCTTCATTGCACAGTTCACTGGAAAAAGTTTCCTTGTGCATCAATTTATTCACGACTCTTGGATTCCATTTAACATTTTTTATGTGAAATTGATCCTTCAATTCTGTCCTTATTACTGTGTGAAATGGGCTCTAGTTTTAGAATTAGAACTGTGTTATATATTGCATTAGGTTGAAGTTCAGTTCTTGGAATTTACACGGAAGCTTTCAAGCAGGGAATCACTTTTTATTTTACTTTTTTTTTTTTCTTTTCTGTTTGACTTATCTGAAACCTCAACCGTATAGCTTGGGTGAAGAAACGCTGCTTTCCAAACGCGTAATCAAGAAAAAAAGATTAATTTTGTAACAGAAAGTCTTTCTATGAACTGAACTTTTTGTCTTGCGGTTCAAGTAAGTCGGGTCACTTCTCTTTCTAAGAGCACTTAATTATTACCCAAGAGTCTTTCTCCAGAAGAACAAAACAGTCACAGTTCTATCTTCCAATCATCGACCATAAGTTACTGTAAATTTATACGACAACACAGCAGGGGCTCTTTCCACCCGGTCCCCACACTAATAGCAATTTTCTATGTCATGGCGTCACTTCCACAGTAGCTTCCGAAAAGTAAACTGAAAAGCACTTTCAGTTTCAGCCAGTATTGCACCTAAACATTACAGCACTTAGAAAAATTCAATAATTCTTGAATATCGTAATTTAAGACATGTTTATGTTTAGCTTCCTTATTATAAGTAATTGTTTGATGATATTGACTTGCCAACTTAATAAATTATTATTCATCCTTTAATGTAGAATTAAAGTAAAATTACACGGCAGACGTTGATGTAATCTTTAACCCAATTTCCCGTCACCAATTTGCTACTGTTTTGATGAAAACAACCTTCCATCTTAATGATATATTAATTTATCCTTGTCTTGTCTTGTCTGTACAGAGGTGGCAAAACTCAATGCAAACGAGTGGTATTTCTTCAGTTTCCGTGACCGGAAATACGCAACTGGTTTCCGAACAAATCGTGCAACGACATCTGGATACTGGAAAGCTACTGGGAAAGATCGAACGGTGCTTGATCCAACAACTCGTGAGCTCGTAGGGATGAGAAAGACTTTGGTTTTTTACAGGAACCGAGCCCCAAATGGCATAAAAACAGCTTGGATTATGCATGAATTTCGCTTGGAGTCCCCGCATATGCCTCCTAAGGTCTGCTTCATATTGCACTCTTTCAACTATTCCTATGATTATATTATAGAAACTGCACCGAAAAGAAAGTGTAGATAGAGAGAGAAAGAGAAAATATTCGCAATTCTTTTGTCAAGTGAAAAGATATTGGAAGGAAAGTGTGTAGCTGGCCCATACATTCTCATAGGTGTTTACAAAATGTCCCACCTAACATTTGTTTCATGTTAAAAATTTCTCTATGCATGATATGGTTTGGCTACGTACAGGAGGATTGGGTATTGTGTAGAGTTTTTCACAAGAGCAAAGGAGAGGACAGCGCAAAACTCAGCCCACAGTTTATCTTCGACGGTGCAGCAAATAATGCTTCATCTTTAAATTCAGCTGCTTCTCCTCCAACTGTTAACAACAGAATTGCTTTGCCTTTTGGCTATCATCAGCCAATAATCTCCTCAACTCTTCCTTATCAAAACCAAAACGTCTCAAGTGACTCTATTCTTAACCTTCTTCAATTGTCATCGCATGAAAAGAACAGCAGCAACAACCAAGTCATGAATGAAATAAGCTCCAAAAATGAGGACGAATACGGGTTCTTGTGGGACATGGAATTGCAAGCAAACTGCAGCTTGGGAGACGGGGTGGTGGCTTCAAATTTGGAGGATATGACATTTGAGATGGATCATAACAGCACGGTTTTCCTATGAGGGATAACATCAGATTCAGATTCAGATTCAGATCGATAATACGTGTATAGTATTAGAAATTAAATACATTTAAGTGAAATGTCCATTTTGTTAATTATTGTATTCTATTATTTATGGTGTTAGTTTGGCTTTGAGGAACAAGTGTTCATGTATAAATTGATTGGATATTGTTAGAAGAAATATTGTGCTTGTGTATATTACTTTAGGCTTTAAGATATTTTTATTTTTATTTTTTATTTTTATAGAAATTATACGACTTATATGTATAAATTATAATACATTATTCGAATTGAATTATATATCAGTGAATGTCAGTACCCTTTGCTGTTGCTTTCTCAAATTGAATTGTTGTGTTTAGAATGAGGAAGAAACTTGTATGATTTCATGTTCCTAGCAACAATAATATTGTATTTGCATGACTCGATCAATAATTTAGAGAAGATGTTTCGTTTTTCAAGTAATACATAGAACGAGGAGCTTATCCTAATAATTTGATATGCATCAAATGTACAATCTTGTATCATAGAGGTTTTATGATCGTGACACCTACTTTCACCATTTCACTAGTATTTAAAATAAAATTTCCATTTTTATGATATAAGGAATCTTAGTTATTTTAAATTTAATAAGTATTACTGAATATACTGAATTCGAAATGATCATTTAATTCTTATATTATTGAATAAAATCTTTATCCAAAAATTTTGTTTCTAACAATAATATTTGAATGTTGTTTCCAACAACGATAAATAAGATTCCAAATGACATAGATTTTAGTGTTTTGTGAACTTTAGCCACTGACACCCACTATTGTGTGGGTATTTATTCCTTCTAAATAATAATTTGTTAAGTAAACATTATTTATAAAAAAGAGATGAACCCTAGCTACTGACATATTGCTGTGATTCCACAATCCATTTCCCAGTAATAATACAAAACTTGTACATGGACAAGCAATAAGGATAATAAATATTATGAATAATAAAGAGGCGGTTTTTTTTTCAAAAAAAAAAATAGTCCATCAGCTGGAATGAATATATATGAAGAAAAATGGAGAAGAGAAATAACTTGGCTTTTTAAAAATTTTTCTTATACTTTTTTTGAATGAATATACGACTCTATTTATAAAGGATGATAAGAGATCTAACATATATTTTACAAAGAGTTTAATAAATATTTTATAAAGTATTTAGGGAATGACCATTGTAATAGACCAATAGCTAAAGTATTTAGGGGATGACCATTGTAATAGACCAATAACAACAGCTTATTTTTTAACACTCTAACTTGGATGCTACGACTCTCAATTATATTAACTGTTTTTAATATCTCTTTATTAAAACATTGTCAATAAAATTTAGTGAGATTAAACTTTGTCGAAAGAAAAAAGAGTGCACCACACATTTGTTTAGAATATAGTTCTTCTTTTGTAATAAAATATTCTCCCTTGAATAAAATCTCCCCTTAAGATAGCAACTAACTATATTTTAATTTTGTGCAGTTGATGTATGTCAATACTATGTATCAACTTGTTAAAAGCTGACATAAGTAAAATTTTAATAAAGAGATTACCAAAATTATAAGAGAAATATATTTACTTAATATCAATTTATTGGCTACATTAAAACTAATGAGTGTAGAAAAATTTAGATGATATATATTTGGGTCGATCTCTCTTAATGTATCATCTTCTAATTTAAGTAATACAATATTATTTTCGTATATTTTTGTTAAAATATTTATAGTAGAAGATGGATTGCATGTATTTTAAATACGATGAATAACAAATCATAACCATATACATTCTCTATTTATTTTATCTAGTGCAAGAATCTCTAAGTGATTGGTAGAGTTAGCAATAGAAGTTTGTTTTGTAGATCGTTATAAGCTTGTTGTAATATTACAAGTGAAAATATAACTTGTCTATGAATAAGCTTTGTGATAATCAAAAGTCCAGAATTTTGTATTTATTTATTGGAATAAAATAATCCTAAATTCATTATTTTACAAAGATAATAAAAAATATATTTAACTCCATTTTATTGTTGGGAAGTAGAAATATAACCAAATCTAGTTAATAATTTTACAAAGAAAGTTATATCCAATTTGGTAAATTGTGTTAATTATAATAAGATCTCAATTGTATTTTGACATAATATTTCCATATCAAGTATCTCTGTATCATTTTCTTTAGAGTAAAATGGATTTTCTTTATGATCTATTCTCAAACACTGTATGAGTACTTAATGGGTGCATTTTATCTATATTAAAAGTTTTAAAATCCTTTCAACATTTGCAAATTAAAGGATAAATATTTTGTTAGATTTATGATTGACTTGTAAGTCAAGATAATATTTAATTTTTCTTACTTCTTTCATTTCAAACTTATTTTAAAAATATTTAATATTATTTAGAACTTCTTTAGGAGTTTGACCAATTATATTCATGTCATCATTATATACTATTATAATTGCGAATCCATATTACAATTTTGTTACAAATATGTATGGGTTATTAATATAACATTCTTTTATCAAGTAATTACTCGAGCGATTATATCATATACACCCAATTTTTTTCAAAGCATACAAGGATCTTTGTACTTAGATTGAAACAAACTATGATCCTTTGATTTATTTGCTTCAAGCATTCTAAATTCATCAGGGATTGTAATATAGATATCGGCATCAAATAACCTATATAAGTAACTTGTCACTATATCCATAAGACATCTATCAAGTCTTTTAAAATTGTTAAATATATCAAAAATCAAAATATAATTTTATTAAAAATGAGAGAATACATTGTATCAAAATCAATTCCAAATATCTACGAGAAACTTTGATCAATAAGTCATGCTTTATATATTTTAATCTTGTTATTTTTATTAAAATTTCATATGAATACTCATTTGTATCCCAAGAATTTGACATCTTCGAGTATTTAGACTATAAGTCCAAGTACTTTAAGTTTGGCAAGAGAATTCAATTCTATTTGAATTTTTTCTTTTCACTAAGGACAATAATACCTTTATATGCATTTAATGACAATTTGCGAGTCATAATTATCCTTTATAATTTTAGTAGCTATTGAAAAAAATAATAATAAATTGTTAATGATTCTTTTATTATGATATCATATTTTCTCTTGAACATGCATAATGTAAACTTTTTTTGTTATTTTTTAATTTCTATGCCTTTATAAGGGCAACCACCTTTACAAAAGCAAATATCATTTTAAGGACGGTGTCGCTTCAAGGATATATGTCACTTTAAGGTCTTGTGCCGCTTTAAAGATAATTAATTATTTTAGAGTTAATGGTTCAAAAAATATAGATAATTAACTCTTTTATTACGATCCCACATTTCTCTTGTATATTCATAATTTTAAACTTTTTTATATTTTTTTAATTCCTATGCCTCTATAAAGGCAACCATATCTACAAGAATAAATATTGCGTCAAGGACTATGTCACTTCAAAAACTGTGTCGCTTTAAGGATATATTTCACTTTAGGGACTTGTGACACTTCAAATATCATTAATTCTTATAGAGTTAATGGTTCAAAGATATAAGTATATTTATTACTCCATTTTTTTTTAACAAGATCTAAATTTTTTTTATTTTCTTTTCTATGGAACAATAACTTTTAAATAAATTAATTTGCCATATTTTTGGCATATAGTAGATGATTCATTTGTTACTTTATGATTAAATTGTTCTTCAAAAACTATTATTCGGGCTAGTGCATTAGCATTTGGAATGTATGATATGGTCATTTTTGCATTATCAATGATACATCTAGTAATTGATTTGCAATTTGCTAAAATTGTACTATCCTTTGCAATTCATTTTTAGATTAATCAGAATGAAAATTAAAATGAAATATAAAAATTATTTTTCAAAAAAGTTCTAGCCGTACTTCAAGAAGCATTCTATTTCTCTATAACGGTAGAAAAATTGTTTTATCAAATTGACAATTCACAAAACCTACGATAAATAGATCACTAATTAGAGTTCCAAGATATCTGATAATTAAAACCAATATAAAATCTTAAACAATGCTAGGGTCCCATCTTAATATGCTATGGAGGAGTTATAAGAACATATAAGACATTTTGGTAGCACATGTTAGACTGTGTTATAAATTGGATTGTAACAAAGTAGAATGAATAAAATTTAATATAGTATCATGTTTGGTATTGAATTAGACTATATGTCTATAAAATATTATTTTATTATTTTATATTATTATATTAAAAGTATATTTTATTTTAATTCATTAAAAATAGTATTATATTTTATTATAAAAATATTATATTTTATTTTATTATATCATATTATATTTTGTTATATAATACTTAATTATATTTTATATTATGAGATTAATCTATATTCCATTTAATTTATTAAAAAATTAGAAATAAAATTTGTCATCTATTTGTTGACCACTATTTGAAGACATTATTTTGGATCAATGGGATATTTTTAGGTTGCTTTTTAATCGTTATATCTAATAATATGATCATCATCATTGTTTGATTGACTGCTTTTCATAAATTTGAAATTTAATTTTTGACTGCTAAAATATTCAACTTCAAATTTACAGTGAACGATGATTCAAATGATGATAGTAATGGTACCATTTTATATATTGATTAATAAGAATTTTAGTGAGATCAAATTTGACTCAAATAGACATTAATGGACAACAAATATGGACGGAAGAGGGTGGCATGGAAAATTTATTATCTTTTATTATATTTTATAGATAAATAATAACATAAATTATTTTAATTTATAATATTTAATATTTTAAATAATTATAAAAAAAACCAAAGCAAAGCAAACCCTTGGGTGGCCACGAGTTTGCTTTTAAGGGACTAGTTTGAATTATGTGTATCTCTTATGCAAATTAATCTAACCAAAGTTTGACCCCAAACATGAGTTAAAATTACTTTTATGCCAACAATAGCAATACTTTTGTTCAATTCATGTAACTAAATATGCCCATCCAGCACAACTAAAAATGCGTAGAAGAAAATTCTTAAGTTGATAAGCAAATACAAGTTGCAGTAGAGAGTATTAATGATAGATAATAGGTTTAGGGTGATTTAATATCACAACATATAAAATAATATGTTCCCATAAAGAAATTAATAATTTAATGTATAATAGTAAAATTCTGGTAATTATCTAGAGTCATTTATTAAGTGATTCAAATAGTTCATTTTGTTAATGAACATGTGCAACAGGATACTACACTCAATATAGATTTGATAATAATCTTGCATTAGAGAAATTTGAATCTTCACCAATGTACAAAAGTCATCAAATATGTTAAAAGTAAATTCAACAGTATTATCTATAATAATGTTCTTGATTAGATAATCAAAAAATTGTGCTCTAAATTTGATAATTAACATAAGTGATCTAATAAATACAATATTATGAATAAATAATAAACAAATATGTCATCAACGTACATATACATTCATTAAGATTATAAAATGATCTATTAGGTGAGTAAATAAGTTCATAAATGTCTCTTTAAATTTTGTGTAAGATTAACAGAGACTCAAGCAAATTTTCGAAAAAAAATAATCTAATTACTAATTTTTCTTGTAAACAAATAGTATAAATATTCTTATTTGATAATAAAATTTTTTATTTCTTCAATAAGTATCCATAAGAATTCTGAATAATTTTAAGTATTATTATAGATTATAAGTGATCAAGATGATCATATTATAATATAAATATTTTTGAATTAATAAACTTTTAATTTATTATTACACAATCCTCAATTGCATGAATAATTGTATATGTAAATGATAAAATTGAAAACTTTTCTAATATGCATTTTTTTTCCGTTAGACATTAAAAGTAACGCAAAAAAATTCTACATTATTCTTTTTTAAGTCTCTATATGAATATCTTCAAATTTGAGAAAATTTCTTTTGGATCTAGCTTAATATAACACATTATGAATACATAATGTGATTTCATTAAATAACAAGATTATAGCCCTGTCGAAGCCTTCAATTAAATTTACAAAACTTTATCTAATATTTATCTTAACTTCAAAATTTGTGAGTTTCAATAAATATTTCTTTTCTCGAAAAATAATGTTCGTAATTATACTATTAGTTACACATGTATCTCAAACTTTGTTTTCTAAAAGAAACAGTTTATTTTTATCCATATCATTTAATTAAAAAATTTTACGTTAATAAATAGTAAAATATAAAATATTTTTGATATAATAATAAAAAGAGTTAAGTTGAACAATATATATAGATAAAGTAATAGTTAAATTATAATTTTCATCAATTATATTTTATTTTTTGTCAATAAAATTTGTCACATCATTATTTTTCTTTACTTTTTTGAGCGTCAAATATAATTTTATTAAATGTTTTGGCGTACAATCATGCCACTTTATATCACACTAATTACAATGATTATTATTCCTTTAAAAAAAATTTTGTTTTTTCAGTAATGTTATTTTTTTAAATATATATTCACTAATAAAAAATACTTATTGGTAATTTAAATTTTATTAATAGATAAATTAATTTTTTTATATCAAATAAAAACTTTAATATTTTATCATAACTAAATTTAATTCAACTTAAAATTAATGTTGTGCATTTTTTTTTTCACGGTACTGCATTTTTTTTTCCATTAAAACTACTCAAAATTAAGCTTTCATGTGGGATTAATTTCAAATTAACTTCTACTATAATATTTTATAGTAGAAGTTAATTTTTTTAAAAAAATATTTTATTATTAAAAAAATTTTAATTTTATAAAATTTAAAAGATAAATACCTTTCATTGAAGTGATTTGAATTTATTACTTCATTTAACGGGTTATTTATTTTTTTACATATTCTAATATTAAGATTAAGAGTAAATCTACTTCAATTCCCTAATAATCTAAACAAAAGATTACCCACTGTGATTTTATGTTTCAAGAATATCTTATCAAGAATATAAAAATAATAAAAAATAAAAATTATAATAAAATAATTAGTTATTATTATAATAAAAGAATTGGAGATTTCGAGAGAGAAAAATAAGATTAAAAAAAAAAAAAGAAAAAAGGCGGCACCATAACCTTGTCCATTTTATAGTACTTTAGAAAGAATAAATAATTGGTCTACGATATTTTACAGCTATAAATTCTGTAATTACGAAATTACAACGTGAGTTTATTACTCGTGGAGCGCACGCCCCACGTACACGTGAGATCCACGAGTTCACACTTGCTCACAAACAAGACATCTCTGACGAACAAGGGCATAACAGAAAATTTACAACGGCAACAGGGAGACTCGAAAACTCAACTGAACTGAAAATTTCTCGTTTCGTAACAGCCACCTGCATATCTCGTTACAAAATTCAGCTCAGCAGTTGAAATCCGAGTTCTGCTAAGTGAATCGTTAAATCATTATTCTTGCGGATTTTTCTTTTACTTTTTGGGTATTTTTTTTTCCTCTTGAGTTCATTTTAATGTGAAGTTGATGTTTGGGAGTCTTGTTTCTGGCTGTGTGACTGTTCAAGATGTTGTAATGAATACATGCTGGCGAGTTATAGACTATGATCTTTTCTTTTTTCTTGTTAGAGAATGCTCTCTTTGTTTCTTGATGCTGAAAGATTACGCTGGTAGGGGAAGTTTTTCTTTTTTCCAGTTTGGATGATGGCAAGGCACTGAGATATTGCAAAATTTTATATTTTTGTAGTAGAAAGGGAAGGCTGACTGTCATAAAATGTGGAATGATTTCGTTTTACGCGGCATTGTAGTTATTTATTGTAGTATAATGGTAAATGGGCAGGCGCATAAAACCCTATTGGTTTTGTTTTAGTTTATAATTATTTCCGTCGTTATCTGTGAGATTGGCGCAATGGCATCTTCACATACTGTACTTCTGAAAATTTTCAATCGAATGCTAAAAGTGTTAACTTCAATCTTGATGGTGTTAGTTGTGCTGCCGGAGAAGACAGCTGCGAAGCAGGAAACTGCTTCAGGCTAGGCCTTTCATATACACCCCTGTTGCAGAATCAGTAGAAAAATAAAAGAGAAGAGAATCAGAAGACAATTTGGTTATTTGATCGTTCTTAACCGTTGTTTGTTAACTTTCTGAACAGACACCGCATTACTGTTGTTAGGTTAACCCATTGTTTTAATGAATTCTGCAAATTGTATGGTTCTGTCTACTAGTTATGACACTTGCTCTTAGGAGCTTACTTCTCTTACCGCTATTATATGATTCACCAGCCATGCCCTATTTGAACATTTGGAATTAGGTTGCTTGTTTGTGATCTTTTTACCTGATTTTTATAGTGGAGTTTCTTCTCTTGTTGGTTTGCTGTAGATGAACTCAGCTTTGGATTGGTATGAACTGCTAAGCAACTGCTACAATTTGATTAACGGCTGGAATCTTCTCTAATACTAATGGGAACAGAACGCATAAGAGCTAATCTCAGGGATGAAGATCTGGAAAAACTTTCAGTTCCACCAGGCTTTGTATCTCATACATCCTTCCTTTTGAAGAAGGTAGGAAATGGTGAAGAATCTCAATCTGTGAATGCATCTGTGCAAGAGCCAGTTTGTACAAACACCACATCTGACGTGATTGATGCTGGGATGCTGAAGAGATCTCTTAGGAAAAGACCGTGGATACTTTATGAACAGAGTGATCATACTCAAAAGGAATCTGACTCTGAACAACCTGTTGAGGTTATATTTCTTGTCCTTTTTTTCCTTTCTTTTATCTTTTAAGTGTGTGTCTGTTTTCATGGGAGGTTCTGTATATATTTATATGCTAGGAGATGGTGAGAACATGCATGCCAATCTCACACTTATGAGGTGTTACATTATTTTTATAAAAAAATAAGTGTTTGATATTTGTAAATTATGTGAAACCAAGGTCATCTGAGTGGCAAGAGAAGGTTTCAATCATAAAATCAATGCAGCCAATTGCTTTTTTATAGTCCTAGATAGTGGAAAATGCAAAAATGGGGTTTTCTGTGACTGATCTCAAATAATTAGGATTTCACTCTATGGTTTAGGGTTGAGTTTGTATACATGAGTGCTTGACTTGGTTGATAAAAATTTGAATAAATATATTTCAATGTGTTGCTCTATTTTCTGTATAACATATCAAATGTTGATCTTTTTGATGATTTAAAAGATTTTATTTGTTTATGTATTTCAGACACTTGGAAATTTAGGAACTGGTATATTGTAGTATGAAATTTCAGAATTGAAATCCTCCTTAAATTGCTTTAATTAGGGTCATGTGAGAGAGTAATTCTTTCTCTTTTTTTGTTAAAATGACTAAAATTGTTGGTAGTGTGAGGATGATTTCTGTTATAAATGACTAAAATAAATAACTTTAATTTGTATTATGTTTTGGATAGAAGTTATTGTAATGTGGTATTTTTTTTCTCTGCAGGAACTCTCTTCAAGAACCTCCCTCCCTAAAGGGGTTAGCCGGGGATGTCCAGATTGTAGTAACTGTCTGAAGGTTGACTTTCATTTGTTAAGATATATTTTCTGCTTCAATTGCATGTTTATTTGAGTTTTAAAGCATTACTATCTGGCTTCTCTCTGATGTTTTGATTTTTATTAAACAACTATTGAAAACTCGGAACAGGTGACAGCAAGGTGGTGTCCTGAAGATGCAAAAACAGATGTACTTGAAGAGGCTCCTGTGTATTACCCAACTGAAGAGGTCTATATTGTCTAACTACAATCACAGACATTTGTATGCTACAGTGGTTCTTGCTTGCATTTCTACGCCCTGTATATCTTCTGTTGGATGTAGAGTGTTTTGGTTCATGGTTATTTTAATTTCTGAAGGACTTCAATATTATCTACAGGAATTTAGTGACACACTTAAGTATATTGCAAGCGTGCGTCTCAGATCGGAGGAATATGGAATTTGTCGTATTGTTCCTCCTCCTTCTTGGGAGCCACCATGCCCGCTGAAGAAAAAAGGCATATGGGATAGTTCTACATTTGTTACCCAAATTCAACGGATTGATGGGCTTCAGAATCAGTATTTACGGAGCAAAACGGCTAAAATTTATGAAAATGTGAACAGCAGGAGGAGAAGCTTGAGAACAGATTTGCAGCATGGGGCTGATAATGGATACACCATGAATCTGGATGAAGTTGGAAGTATTGGAGGCTTTGAATCTGGACCTGGTCCAGAATTTACTCTTCAAACATTCAGGAAATATGCTGATGAATTCAAAGACCTGTACTTTTGCACAAAAAATATGGTTACAGGTGTGGATAACAGTTCACTGGTGTTTCAAAAGCAGTGGGAACCATCATTGGAGAACATTGAGGGTGAATACAGACGAATTGTCGAGAATCCAACTGATGAGATTGAGGTATGTAGGAAAGGACGTGATGAGCTCATTGAGTTTCCGTATTTTCTGTTTGATTGGGCACTTTATTTTATCATGCTAGTGTGTGGTGGTAGGTGCTTTATGGTAACAATTTGGATACCAGCACTTTGGGCAGTGGATTTCCAACCGTATTTAATCGTTTGGAAACTGCTGACTACCACAAATATCTGAAATCAGGCTGGAACTTGAATAACGTACCACAGCTACCTGGTTCTCTTCTTGCTTTTGAAAGTTGTAAAACTTCTAATTTATTGGTGCCTCGGCTACGCGTAGGAATGTGCTTTACATCACTTTCTTGGGTAAGACTCTATGACCTTTTGTCGCCCCTGGAAAAGTTGATGGTTCCATTCTTTCTTGGTTGCATGTTTAAGTTCTACACATTAAGCTTGTGTGATAACCTTATGCATATCTTGATGTACTTTTGATGCACATTAAATAATGAATGTTGTTAGTTTGTCTCTTTAGTTTGTACTTGGCATTGTTTTTCTATTCTTTATTCCTTCATTTGGTTTTTGCTATTAATTGCTCAACTGATCTTGGAAACAGAAAGTTGAAGAGCACCATTTGTACTCACTCTGTTACTTGCATTTGGGTGCACCAAAAATCTGGCATGCCATCCCAGGGAGAGATGCAGTTAAGTTTGACACTGCTACTAAGAAGTACCTTCCAGATTGGTTATTCAAACAGTCTAAGTTGGATAATAGAATGGTGAGTGCATTAGCATCTTTCTTTGTTGCTTCATGCAAGATATGCTTTTGTCATTTAAAGTGTTTTGGCATATGATATTTTGTTAGCCTAAAGCATATGAAGAATTTTAGTTGATAAAATTCTTGATATCCTTAGCTTATTTGTATGTCCAACATATAGTGCATTGTTTCTCAAAGTTATGCCACCTTACGTACTAGCATCTTCATGGTTAGTTTGTATTGTAAAGATTAATCATATAAGTTTCTTTACATTTTAGCATCTCTTTGAGTTTTTTATACACCTTGTCATTAATAAAACTTACTATCTTTTTGACAAAAGTTCTCAAGTGGTCTTAAATCAATATTGCCATATTCTTGTGATAAATCAGTAAAAGTTCCATTCTGCTGTAAATTACAGACTTTCCTTTCTTCATTCTTAATAACCAGGGCACTTCCATAAGACATGAAACATCAGCAAATCCCTCCAATGCTGCAGTATTTTTTTGTTCAAGCAAATGGAAACTTTTCTTTTCTGGTTATTAATATTTGCAATTCGAGTAATTTTTTGTCGGACACCTTATTGCAAACAATTTGAAAAGTTTAAATCAACATTGCCATATTCTATCAACTTGTGTTACTTTCCTGTCCCTGAAAAGATGCCAAGAATCAGAAATATTTGCCATATTCTCTAAACTAAGTTATTGCCAAATAAATTCGTCACATGAACAGTTACTGGTAATGATAATCAATTACCGATTAAAGTTAGAGAGAACAAAGAAGAAATGTAGGATTTCCCAATCCTTTATAATATGATCATTACAGTTATTTTACATTATGACAGTTAACATATTTGGTACAGGTTGCAAGCTTATCTCCATCTGCATTGAAATCTGAGGGTGTACCTGTTTACAAGTGCATTCAGTATCCTGGGGAGTTTGTTCTGGTTTTTCCTGGAGCTCATTATTCAGGATTTGATTGTGGCTTTAATTGTTCCGAGGCAGTAAATTTTGCTCCATTTGATTGGCTGGCTCATGGTCAGAATGCTGTAGAACTTTATCAAGAACAAGGGAGAAAGACATCAATTTCGCATGATAAGCTATTGCTGGGAGCAGCTAGGGCAGCCGTCAAGGCACTGTGGGAAATTTCACTGTTGAGGAAGACTACCACCGATAATTCAAAATGGAAAGATGTTTGTGGAAAGGATGGGGTCTTGGCAAAAGCACTGAAGGTAAATCGAACTTCGATTTTGTCTTTTCAGGTCCAGTTTGTCATGACTGAATTTGAATTGTTTTGTCTTGGAAAATAGAAGCAATCATCAAACGAGTGTCTGCACTGCAACGCATGGTTTTTCAGATTTTTTTTCTTATTTCTTGTTTTCTGCTCGTTGATTGCTCTTTGATTTGATTTCATCAAAGTTTTCTTGGTTTTTTCTTTCTTTTTTTCTTTTCTTCTTTCTATTGTAGTCAAGAATCAAGTCAGAAAGCAATAGGAGGGAATATCTTTGCTCATCTTCACAGTCACAGAGGATGGACAGAAACTTTGATGGAACCAGCAAAAGGGAATGTAACATCTGTCTCTATGATTTACACCTTTCAGCAGCAGCTTGTCTGTGTTCTCGTGACACGTATTCATGTCTAAGTCATGTAAAGCAGCTCTGTTCTTGTGCTTGGACTGAAAAGATTTTCCTATACCGTTACGAAATCTATGAGTTAAATGTTCTTGTTGAAGCTTTGCAAGGAAAATTAAGTGCGGTCCACAGATGGGCTAGAGATGATCTTAAGCTGGCTTTGAACTCTTGTGTTTCCAGAGATAGTTTACGTCCAAACTCTAAAGCAGAAGAATTAAAACAGGCTGGGGGTAAATCCCAAGATCCAGCTACATTTAATGACATTGGGAATTATACTTTCTCTAGAATCAAGCCAGATATGAAGGCACGCTTACTGCGGGAAAAATCCTTGAATGGGGGAGGAAACGTTAAAGATGGGACAGCATCTAAGGCACAATCCTTGAATGAGGGAGGAAACGTTAAAGATGGAACAGAGTCTATGGCTGTTTCAAGTGGAACTGCAGAGAATAGTACATTTCTAAACAAAGAGACGGTTGAAGTTTCTTCTGAAAGTTCTAGTGTCTCAAGTTCCTCGGAATCTGAGGAAACATAAGATCTTGCTTTCAGGTTGGCCGACACAAACAATTGTTAGCCCCAATCAAACACTTATTATTCCAGAATTCATTTTCATCAGGACTTTTAGAAGGTACGGTTACTTAGCAAAGTTCAAGACTGCTCTGCTGGAGATCCAAAGTTTAGATTCTGAAAGACAAGTCATCAACCCCCTACAATAATAATAGTTCTTGTCAAAGACGAAAAAGCACGTCACTGTAGATTAAATGCAAATTTGTACTGTAAGAAAAATTTTCTCGGACTGGTTGAATATATCAAGAAAATAGCAGTAGCAGCTGCAAGTGGAGCTGAATGTTCCACGAGGGCACATCCAAAGCCTCACTTTGTATTGCAGATGTAACGCAACAATTAGATTGTAGATTTTTCCTCAGTTCATAGTTGTAAAGGCAGATTGTAATCCTCTTCGACAATGTTTAAGCTGTACGTATAATTTCTTAATTCATGTCCTGTTCCGGTTGATTTTTCTTTCCATTCTTTCTGTTCCTTTGTTAATTGGCTTCTATATCGGTTATCATCCGAAGTGGTTGGAGTTTCATTTTCAGGTTCTTCACATCACTCGCAAGGAAGAAAAGGATTGCAGTCAATTGTGATTGGTGCGTCAAAATTTTCTGCCTATACAATTTCAGGAAAATTTGAGTTTGGTATACTCCAAGCTTCCTATTTTTTTCTTGCCGTAGCGATTGTAAAGAAAACTAGATTATCTACCAAAACAGAATTATTATATCATCTGCAATAACAAGAGTAGTAGTACAAATGAACCCCGTCTGAAGGGTTGAACTCAAATTTTAACAGGAACAAAGAATAAGTATAATACAGACAGTAAACAATAACTACTACAGAAATCAAAGACCTGCAGAAACTAATCCATGCAAAGTGACAATTCCAATCAAGATATTTTGGTGATTGATCACAGGCAAAAATTGTACTGGAGATGGCGGTGATTCCATCTTCTGCATGGCTTCCACAGCCATCGCATCTGGACTAATTGTTCTTGGGCTCCTGATGTGAAAACAGAAAGGATGTAAGCTATTACAAGATCACTGTAATCTCGCTCTTAAAAGAAACGACTTATATCGCTCCAACTCATTGTAGATATAGCTGTGTGCATATGTGTTTTTCCACCCAAATAACTTGTGAATTCTGATTACCATTTGCCATAGGGGGAAAAAATAATTGTAAAAAAAAAAGCCTCTTATTAAAGAGTGGCTGGTTCATTCACAAACTACATTGAATTTTCCGGTTGCTTAATTTAGCAGCCATTCTTGTTAGTGTGAAAGGCCCTTGAAAGTGTACTGCCACGTTCTGCAGCACATAGAGAAAACAAGTGAATCTACGTTCTATCATTTACCTGTTGCACATTTTGCCTACTCTGAGCTTGAAGATGCCTTCACCGCTAGCCTTGAGTGTACGTCGAAGATCCCCATCAGTAAAAGTCCCTATCAGATGATGCTCTTCGTCTATAACTAACAGGCAACCACATCCTTTACTTGTAAGCTCCACAAGCTGATCCATTATCAAATCTCCCTCCTTGCATACTGGAAGTTCATCCTGCTTCTTCATTAAATCTTTCACCTGCACCCCAAAACACTAATACCCATTAAACCAGAGGCATCACTTGCTAGTAAATCATCACTACTAATGATCAAATACCAATCCATTACCAATAAAACAAAAAAAAAAACCCAGAGAGCAAACATACACAAGATCTATAATAAAAAAATAAAAAATAAATAAATTCATTCAAATGGATGAGCCTAAATATCCGTAGTTAAATTCACAACACCAAAACTTTTGCTAGTAAAACCAGACTATCAAGAGTAATATGTACGCAAACCCAACAATTAACCAAGGATAATCAGATCCAGCAAACTGTGAGCCTAATGCTAAACATAAGATATTGAAAATGAATTAAAATTCACCCAAATCCCACATATATAAAACCATATACGTAAGAGATAAATCCAAAATATATACCAAGTTTTTACTATAATAAATCCGTAGAGTCATTGCATCAAACAGTTAGCCTGAAAATCAAAATCATTTCCTAACCACAAACTTTCTTCAGATCTCAATCTACATTATAACAAAAATGAACGAATGAATCCCAAATTTACCTTGAAAGTCAAGCTCTTCCCGATCCTTCCAGCCGGATGATTAGCCGCATACTCTTCCTTCGACAAATTCCTCGCTCCCATCATCGCAATGGCCACCGTGTCTCCAAACACCATCTGAATCGCCGTCGACGTGACCGGCGCCAAATCAAATGGACACAACTCTCTGTCAACCGGCAAATGCACGTTCATATCACAAACACTCGCCAGCGCATTGCCCTCCACGGACGTCACCGACACCAGATACGCGCCTTTCGCTTTTGCGCAAGGTACCACCTTCAGCAACTCCTCCGTGTTCCCACTCTTACTGAACAGAACCAAAATATCATCGTTCGTCAAGATCCCGATATCGCCGTGCAGAGCGTCTAATGGGTTGAGAAAACCGGACTTGATACCCAATGAGATCAACGTCTGGGATATTTTGTTGGCGACGAAGCCGGACTTTCCTACTCCCGTGAAAAGGATAGTGCCGCGACATTTTAGAAGGGTCTGCGTGAAGGACAAAGCTTGGGGGAGAGAGAGGTGGTGGAAGAAGTAATTGAGGTGGTTTTGTTGGGAATTGAAGAGATCCAGAAGTGTAGTTTCGGAAATTTGGGATGATGGGAATTCTAGCGAGGGAGGAAGAGATCCCATTCTTGCGTGTATTTCGTCAGATCCAGAGACTGAAAGAGAGAGAGAAAGAGAGAAGCGGAATGCAAGCCGTTGTTCAGAGACGGGATTCGGTAATTTGCCGTTACTTTTCGCGGTAAAGAATGGCTGGGAAGTGATTGTAGGCTTTTGAGTTGTGTCGGTGCCGTGATGCTTTCTCTTGTCCACGATTTTACGCCACTGAATTTGTTGTACGTGACTGTTATAACAATAATTATTGGGATAACTCTAGGATTCAATTAGACAACTATTTTTTAAGATTAACGTTGATAAATATAAATATTATATATATATATATATATTAAATTTTATATTTATATTTTAAATATTATTTATTTTATTTATTTTAAATTTTATAAAAAATATTATAAAAATTATATTAATAAATATATGATATTAAGGAACTGGACTATAATTTTTTTTTAATTTATAAATATCATGATACGAATATAAAAACATCAAAGTCATGTCATGTGATTTACCTTTGCCTTTACAAAATTTAACAAAATTTTGAAAGAACAACGGTGGTGATAAGATAAAAGTTTATAAATTTAAAAATAAAAAATAATAAAAAATATAATAATAATAATAATTTATATATAAATACTTAAATACAAATTTTACTGAAATTTAATATATAAAATTATATTTTTATAACATATTTTATTATTTTATTTTAAATATATTTATAATAACAATAATAATATAAAATTATTATATTAATTTATGTAAATAAATTTATATACATAATATTAATATCGTACATAGTGATGTTACGTTGTTGCGTAATTGTGGATCGGTGTATGAATAACCCAATTAAGATTTCGGTGCATCTAGAAACGGTGAAAGGCCAGGCCAGGCCAGCTCATTCATTGTTGGCTAACAGTCCCGAACATGAAGCCACATCTGGTTCTGGGCGTTGGTTTAATTAGTAGTCAGTCAGTCAGTCAGTCAGTAAATCTGGGCGTGTTTAACTAGACTTGACCGGCACCTCCTCGCAGGTTATTATATCTTCCTTTTTTTTAAAAAAAAAATTATTTAATAAATATTAATTTAATTTTAAATTATATTAATACTATATTCTTTTTATTATTATATATTATTATTTCTTTATATAATATAATATTTTATTTATTATTATATTCTAATTATATTGTATATTATTATTATTACGTTGTAGTGTTATATTTTTGTATTATTATGTTATATTAATTTTATAACTCTATTATATTTTATGATTATATTATATTAAATAAATATTATAATGTACAAACTCGTAGTCGTTCACGTGAGCCAACTCACTTACGCGATGGTGGAATAAGTACATATTAGACTTGATCGGTGGGGAGAAGGGGCGCGAGTCAAGCTGCCCTCACCATTCCCATATTACTCTAGTTTTACCGTCCAATATAATTTTGTGTGATTGCCAAGCATTACACTTTTTTTTTTTTTTTAATACAATCCACCCTCCTAATACAAATAGATCAAACATGCCCACTATGTCTATGCCTTGAATTAAAATTGAAGTTGGCTCTACTTTCCATAACCAAATAAATATTTCAAAAGTCAAGTTTATAGCCAAATAATCTTATGCAATAAAGAGTTATCTTTATTTATAAAATTTTAAAAAAAAATTTAAGATATATAATTTAATAAAAATTATTATAATAAATAACTTGTTATAAATTAATTAAATTAAATATAAATGTTCATAATTTATAATTCTTAATTTTTCACTAATAATTTATCATATATACTTATAATAAATATTTTTTGATATCTTCAAAACTGTTAAGAACTTATGATCCATAATTTATATATTTATCATTATATCTATAAAAAATAATATATCTCTTTATTTTAAGCACTAAAAATGAATAACATCACTTTATAAATTATTTGTGTCTCTTATTTACTCTCAATTTTTTTTTTCTATATTATTGTGTCACTTGGTGATTACTTTTACAACATAATTAATATTTTAAAAAGATAAAATCACTTCAATTACCTTTATAAAATCTTAAAATTGATAACAAATTAATTGTATTGAAATCAGTGTACTCTTAAATCTTAATTATGCTTCAAAATTGTTGCCAAAATTGCTTACTAATAGCGTTATGTAAAACTCAAAATTGACTTGGTGTACAAATAATATGCAGGGCATGTGCATTCCTCCTTTGTTAGTGCGTATTGAGCGATGTCGGCAGAGCTGGAAAAAGGTTGATGTTATGCATCAATTACTTTCTATTTAAGTTTCAATTTATGACTCAAGAGTTATTATTATTTCTGTGCAATCAATTTGTTGCACGCATCACATTTATCTTGTCAACTTCTCATGAAATCATCATGCACATTGGTGTTGCCTACGTGGCATTATTTTTCGATTTTGCGGCCTCTTTTTTTTTTTTATTTGTTATTTAAGGAAATTTTTTTCAATGCAACAATTACCACAATATCTTATACCTTTTATTTTCTTCAATTTTATTTCTTAATTTTTAAATAAATAAAAAAATTCACACAAAATATTGACAATATCAAATAAAAAGTAATAAATTTAAGGTATAAATAAATTATTTACTTTACTTTATATACAAACATTAGCAAAGTAAGATGCTAATAAATTATAATTCCAATTTTTAATAAAAATATCAGAAAATTAAATTTAAAAAACTAGATAAATAAAATATTTTTAAAGTTTTATTAAATCTTGTGTTAATTTTGATAGAATAATATTAAATCTTCTTATTAATTTTGTAGAAAATAATATTTTATTTGGTAAATAATAAATTCTTGAGTTATTATTTTTTTTGTTAATCTTGTGTTAATATACTAAAATTTTAATTCAATAATTATAATTATTTATTTAATTTAATATCAAACAATTATTATATTTTTATTTTGATAAAAAATTAAAAAATAAATAAATATAATTATATATAAAATTTTAATATACAAATAGTTAAAACATCCAAAAAAATGGACCTTCAAACTACAAGTTTATAAGACCAACTATTTAAATTCCTTAACCTAACCTTAAGCAACTTGTTTTCAAATTCTACCTGTTCCAATTCTTATCTTCCTCCCTCATCATCAAAGGTTCTAGCTTGATCACCTGTTCTCCCTGGTGCAATCTACTCAACAAAGATAGCCAGCTAATTATTCTTTTGATTTTGTACATCTATCAAAAAAGATATTTTGTCCTTTAGCTATTTTAATTGTTATTTTTTATCTTATTTATCAAGTTTGATTTTGTATATATTAGTCATCTTTTTCATTTAACTAGGGAGGTTGTAACACAGAAATTACATAGAGAAATACAACAAAATCGTTTTAGTCAAGTTAATGATCTTCTCAAATTTTAACTTGATATTAAAGCTAGAAAGAACATTGAAACACCATTACCTCTTTCTCCGAACAATTAAGTTATGGATCTCTCAAAAACATAACCTTACTAAACACTCCTTACCAACCTATGAGTAATCTATCATTCCTATATACTATCAAACTTAATGAAGCTAATTTTCTATGATAGAAATCACAAGTGCTACTATCAATCTGAGGCAATGATCTTGAAGAATTCTTATATAGCAATTTAGATCTTCCCAATCAAATATCAAATAGTTATAAATGAGGATGGAACCACCTTTACAAAAACTAATCCAAATTTCATAATATGGAAAAAATTAGACCAACAGCTTATAGGATGGATTCTCTTTATTGTTAGTGAATCAATGTTAGCCACAGTAATGAAATGTACTACATCATTCGAGTTATAGATATCGCTTGAAAAAAGTTTTGTTGTAAAATCAGTGTTAAAAATATTAAATTTGAGAAGCATGATCACAACTACAAAGTTGGAAGGCATGATAATCATTGAGTATTACCATAAGATAAAGAGTATAGCAAATACATTGAAAACTACAAGGGATTTTATATCGGATAAGGACCTTATTCTATACCTCCTTGGTGGTCTTAGTAAAGATTACAATTCGATAATAGTTAATGTGTCTTTAAGGCCAAAAAATTCTACTCTTGAAAAAATCTACTCAATGTTTCTTATCAAGAAAAATTAATTGAATGGATGGAATAGAACGATAACACCTTGTCTTCAATAAGAAATTATTGCAAATTTTGCTCAATTCAGCAACAACTCCAAAAGGAATTGGAATCAAGGCAACCAAAACAAGTAATTTAATTATAATGGAAGAAGTCGAGGTAAAACATAAGGTGGAAGAAATACAGGGTCAAAACTAACATGCCAAATCTGTTTGAAAATTTAACATGTCGCAACTGACTACTAGCACAGGTTCAACAAAGATTTTGAGCCCAAACAAGCAAAACAGGAAGTGAAATCAGCATATATAGCTTCATCAAAAATGAATACAAACCTCTTATGGTACATGGACAGTGGTGCATACTACCAACTCCTTCAAAAACATCACCATGAATTAAGAGTATCAAGATGAAGAAAAACTTATTTATTACTCATGTTAAACACAGTATATTGATTTCACCACACATTCACCAATTTTTATTGTTGAACAAAATCTTACTTGTGTTAAAGATTACAAAAAATTTGATTATTATATCAAAACTCATTAGTGATAATGATTATGTGATTGAATTCAATAAAAAATATTATTTTATCAAGGACATGAAGAATCAAAAGGTTTTATTGGAAGGAGTTGTTAAGAGAGGAATCTACCAACTATTAAGGTGCAAAGTACTTCAATATCATTCTTAATATTTATCTAATTTAACTTTAGTGACAAAATCCTCATTTCCAAAACATAGATCAATAGAAAGCAAGAATGAGTATGTAAGCGAAATTGAATGCCAAATTGAATATATGAAAACCAAAGAAATGTTAGATATTTGGTATAGATGACTATGATATCACAATGTTGTAAGTTTTAAACACATACTATTATCCTATAATGATCTAAATTTAAGAAATAAAAGTTTTTTTACTGATTCTCAATATTTCTACTATACTTGCAACTATGAAAAAATGCATCATGTGTATTGTCACCCTTTAAGTCGCTATGTACTAATCTCTAGGGACCTTTCCCAGTTATATCCTTGAATGGATACAAATATTATATGACTTTTACAAATGACTACTGAAAATTCACATGGATCTTTCCACTATCTCTAAAATTCAAAGCATTGAACACATTTAAACAATTCAAGACTTAAGTTGAAAAATTCTTTGACTGTAATATCAAATCCATAAAATGTGACATGAAAGGAGAATTCAAAATTTTTGAACTATATCTTATTAAAAGTGGCATTAAACTTAGGTATTCTTATTTATATTCTCTCCATTAAAATGGTATAGTTAAGTAATATAGGCATATCATAAAAACTAGACTTACACTACTAACACAAGTTTTAGTGCCTCTCAAATTCTGGTGGGAAGCCTTATTCACTATTGTATACCTGATAAACAAACTCTTTACTCTTATACTTAATTATGTTTCATCTTATGAATTTCTTATGAACCAAAAACCAAACATAAAATTTCTTAAAGTATTTGGATATGAGTGTTTTTCATGCTTAAGGCTATAAAACAAAAGTAAGTTTTAATTTCATACAAATAGATGCATGTTTATAAGTTACAGTCAATTGCATAAAAGCTATCTATGTATGAACCCTTCAAGAAAAATTTATATTGCTAAAAATGTCTTGCTAAATGAAAATTCTTTTCCTTTTAAAATGGAACCAAATTTTCTATCTTTCAATACTCAAATACTATACCAAGAGTTTAAGTCACTTCAAATTTTAACTTCTCAAGCTACTAATTCAGAAAAAATAATACCCTTAAACATAATCCAATTTGTGTTTACTTACCCTATGATCACTAGAGCCAAAGTATACATCTTTAAACAAAAATTATACTATGTTGACTTTTTGAACTTAACTCAACCTGAGACTTCATTAAATGAAGAAAAAGTTTTAAAAGATCCAAAATGAAGTATGCCATAAAAAAAAAAGTATAATGTTGTTATTAGAAATGAAACATAAAAGCTTGTTCCTTTCAAGTCTAACATGAAGATAGCGGGTTGTAAATGGTTATTTAAAATCAAGTAAAACTCGTATAGAAGTATTTAAAGGCACAAAAGAGGGTTTTACTCAAACCCCTACTATTGGCTTCATAGAAACATATAGTCTAGTTATAAAACCTTCTGGTGTCAAGATAATATTAAACTTAGTTATACATTGGGATTAAAAATTAAAGCAAGTTGGCATTAACAATACCTTTTTGAATGGAGAACTTTTAGAAATTGCCTACATGAGCCAACCAGTTAAATTTATTGATAACTCAAAGCCATTACATGTATGCAAACTGAAGAAAGCCTTCCATAATCTTAAATAAGCTTTTAAAGCTTGGTTTAATAAATTAAAAACAGCCTTGATAGCATGAAAGTTTTCAAATTCTAGGTCAGACACTTTAATCTTTTATAAGGTGAATAATTTTAATATTATACTTTTATTGATATATGTGGATGATATAGTAATTACTTGCAGTAGTCAATTTAAGATTAAATAACAAATATGGCAGCTAAATAGATCTTTTGCCTTAAAATACTTCATTGAACTGAATTATTTCCTAGGTTCTGAAATATTCAGAGATCTTAATTCTCTTTTCATATATCAAAAGAAATATATCAATGATCTCTTAGCTAAAACTAATCTATTAAACTACAAGGAAGCTTTACATTCACGGTTACTAGTACTAAGTTATCTAAGTATAATGGCAAGCCTTTTAAACACAAGACTTTTACAGATCCGTGATAGGGTTCATTACAATGCTATTATGTTAAGACTAGAAATTTCATATGTTGTCAACACCTTGAGTTATTATATGAATGATTCATTTGATTCACATTGGAAGGCTTGTAAAAGAGTATTAAGATATCTTAAAGGCATTGGTTCTTTTGGTTTAAAATTGAACAAATTAAGAGAGATGGATTTAGTAGCACTCTCAGATGTAAATTAAAGAAGTAATGCCAATGATAGGATATACTTAAGAGTTTGTAAAAATAATAAGTTATTGCTAGATTAAGTGCAAAGATCGATTACAAAACTTTAACTCATACTAGTATTGAACATAGTTGGCTAAAGTCTTTAAAGTTAAAAATTCAAATGCTAGTCAAATCCCTTACAACCATTTGGTTTGACAACTTAAGTACAGCAGCTCTAACAGTCAATCTTGTATACCATGCTTAAATGAAACATATAAAAATTGATATTCATTTCATTTGGAATACGGTGCTGAGTAAAGAATTAGTAATTCATTTTGTTCTATCAGACAATCAGGTTACCCATGTTATCATTAAACCACTTAACACAAAAAAGTTCAAATTCTTTATAAACTAGCTAAAAGTTCAAAAAAAGAAGCTTAGTCTTAAAGGAGGAAGTTTAATCATATGAAAAAAAAAAAAAATGGGCTTTTAGGCTATAAGTTTATAAACCTAATTATTTAAATTCTTTAACCCAACCCAAGCTATTTGTCTTCAAATTCTAGCCATTGCAATTCTTATCTTCCTCTCTTCTCATTAAAGATTTTAACTTGACCACCATTCTTTCTAACATAAAATACTCAATAAAGATAGTCGGCTAATTATATCTTTGATTTTGTATAGCTATCAAATAGGATACTTAGTCCTTTAGCTATTTCAATTGTTATTTTTTGTTTTGTTTACCAAGTTTGATTTTGTATATATTAGTCATCTTTGTCATTTAGTAAGGTAGGTTGTAACACAAAAATTACAAAGAGCAATACAACAAAATCATTTTTGTCAAGTTTATGATCTTCTCAAAATTTTAACTAAATAATAGGGTGGAGCTTGAAAAGTAATCCCAACATGAAATGAAAGCAAGGATGAGGATATACCTCATTTTTGTCCTTTTGTTTAGTATATAAATTAATCATCCTAATCCCAATCCAAAACAAGCAATCCCCATCCCGTAAAAATACTTGTAAAATCCCTAACTACGACAATGTAATATGCTATAGAATGAACACATTTATCTAAGTTTTATGTTCATGATAATGCATGCCAAGTGTGTTACTAGACATCGAATCCATAATAAATTTCTTTGTAGAGTAAGAAAAGTTCAACACTTAATATTAGAAGTAGAAACTATAAAATAGGTGTTGGGAGTGTATGATCTATTTATGTACTAGAAATGCTTATTTGGGGGGTAACTAAATATTTTATGTAGTCAAAGATTAGAAATGATAAAAAAAAAATTACAGTATTATCCCTTGAGGAATTTTATCTCACTTTGGGTCTTAAATTCTCTTTTGCAATAAGATATATATTATGTTTCTTACATGAACGGGATGGAATATCTTAACTTATGCATTATGACTTCTTAGAATATCTCTAATTTGACCTATCACTTTAACGCACACACACACAGATCAACAATAGTTGAAGATCAAAAGGGAAAAATATATAGGTGTACTTATTAAAAAGATCGATTCAAGAATAAGTCTAATGTAATTCTGTGAGTTTGTGAGTAAGATATAGCCATAATGTTTCAAAACAACCATAATAAGTGCAATGAATCATCGCAACAAGTTGGGACTTAGCACAAAACCATACTAAAAGGTATTTTTTAAAATAGTAAAAAATTCTACAAATGATGAAAGTTGGGTGATTGTAGTGCAAGTAAAATTCTAAAAACAACTAGAAACTAGAGTCATTTTCTTGATGAGACTAAGGCGAGTAAAAGTAAATTATAGTATATGAAGACTTGTTGGGAAATTTAACCCTCTAATGGGTATATAGGAGTGTTACAATAAAAAATTCATTATGCAAGATCTAAAACCTATGATAATTAGTATTAGAGCCTAATTTATCTCATTTTAGATTTTTAATTTATTACATTTATGATTTTTAGCAAGATATTGGGTGATACTAAAAGAAAGAATAGCTCACTCAAAAAATATTATTGGTACCTTACTACCCTAAAATAAATACTTTGGTGTGTAAATTGAAGATAGTGAGTATTAGGTAGTAACTCAAAAAATCTACGAAGGAATTCAGTGAAAAGTTGAATTCAATTATGGTAGATGTGGGGCTTTTACGAGGGCATTAAAAGCAAATATCACAAATCTTAAAGAAAATATATACTTGTTAAAATGATCCTTGAGCAAAAACATCTAAGCGACGAAGCGATCTTTCATATCTTTTAATATTAAATCATAGATTACATTTAAAAGAATGATGATGACAGTAGTTGAGACTAAAAAAATGGTACAATGGTGGTACTCGTCATAATGAGCTTAAACCATAGGCATGAACCAAATCAATCTAAAACAACTATCAACATAACCAAATTATTTTTTTATAAAAAATATTGTAAAATTTTTCATCCAATTTCTTTAAGGCGTTTATTAATCCATTAATTTTTTTCTCTTAATTGATTGCAAATTATTTTGTATTTTTATAGTCGAATTTTAGGCACTAACAATCATCTTTACTAGTTTGTAAGTATGAATTTAGGCAAACAATATACGATAGATGTTTAAATTAAAAAAAATAATTAATTAAAATGTTTATTATATGAATAGGTATCATTGACCATGCATATACAAATTAAAAAAAAATATATCAAGCCCACATGTTCACCTTAAACAAAATCTAAAGAAATAAATGTAAGATCTTATAAAACTTAAAACCTTAACTCAAACATGTTTGAATAATTAATTCAAAATTCTAATTACCAACTCTAATTAATTTATTCAATTGTTTAAAAAAACACACCATAGATTCTCCATTCTTGTAGTTATAAAACCATGCCACAAAAAATAATTCACTAAAAAATCAATACAATAAAAATATCAACGCACTTAAATAAAACTAAAAACTCCTTTATATTGTCATTGTTGTGTGAAATATTGTAGTAGACTTATTTAGTAAGATCCTCAAAATTTTCTCACTTTAATGACTTTGAAATTTCTTTAACAAGTTTAATAAGTTTTCCTTTCTTGATGTTGTTGAACTTCCATCAACTAATACAAATTATTTTACCAAAGAATATCTTGTTCATCTCCCGAAAATTTATATCAAAACATATTCACAATACATTAGAAAATTAACTCTTTAAATTTATTAAAACAAAAATTACAGACTCGTGATTTTTACTAAATTATTTCATTGTAAAACACAAAATGAGTTGTTTTCACTTTAAATTATAGAATAAAATAATAACACTTAAAAAATAAAAATAAGGGAAAGAGAAATAAAAAAAAAAACATGCAAGGTTCTTGCTTTTGGCATGAACAAGAGGTAGCCACATAACTAAGAATATTACATATATATATATAACGAAATTCTAAACTTTGTTTAATGAAAATTTTTATTTTCTAAACTTTAAAAGACAAAATCTTCATAAATAAGAAAAAAAGAATTTCTAATTACATTTTTGTTTTCCAATCATTTTTCTTTTTTTTTTTTGAGTTATAGAATTGTCAGCACAATTTTTTTAGTTAAATTTGAAGTCATTCTTAACTAAAATGACTTGAAAACTTGATTAAAATTGTATATACTTAATAAAACACCCAAAATTTGCCTAGTTTATTACAACAAAACTTTTAACAAAATTTTATTTCAAGAATTAAGTCAAAAGCTCTAATTCATTACTTCCAATATAATTTTTCATAAGATGACAACTTTGAAAATTTTAATACACATCAATATTAAAAATATTATATCTATAATAGTTATATATTCATGCATCAATAGTGTTTTTGATAGCATTACTTGTATTTAAGAATGTGAAAGTATGCATGTTGCTTCTCAAAATTTAAATCAATTTGAAACTGACAAGACTTTTCTTAAAGCCCAAGATGAATTCTACTAGATATTATATATTCTATTTTCATATTTTCTTCTTATAATTCTTATGTAATAAAATATCATAAAAACAACATAAACAGCCTCAAGCCTCCATCATTATCATACATTGAGGCTCCATGCCCTACCACAACATATATATATGATATATTTACACACATGTGATTATATTATATATGTATATATAAAAAAATGGTATGTTTTCAAAATAATCAATGCAGTATGCGTTTAATGGTCCTAACCTCAAGTGTCAACAATATACTATACAAATCCTGCGAGACTTGAGAAAAATAGAAAAATATATTAAAAAAAATTAATAAGCTTATGACTCAGTGAATGGATTTAATTGTTAAGAAAATACTTTTTCATAAATAATTATGCAATCATTTTAAACTCATGCATTACTCATACATTAATCACATACTAAATATTTTTCACAGTAAGATTAATTATTTCACATGAATAAGTATCCATAAATCATATCATGTTTGGCAAAAAGATTTTACCCAAACAGATAAATCAAAACATACCCGACAATTTTGTATTCTTGACCAAGTAGTTAAATCCATATCCTGCAGCCTCGTTTTCTTATTAGGCCTCATAATCATATCATAAATATACCTGATGATCTTGTATTCTCGTCTAAGCAATCATAACCATACTTTATGGCCTCGTATTCTCACTAGGGTTCATACTCATACTCACATCATTTCACTACAATTTATATATCAAACATATATTATGGATGTCAAATTATCATTTCCTATTAAATTTATCATATACATAAACAATTGTGATCATATAAATTTTAATACAATACAATTATTGTACTAAAATATATATCGTTTTAAAGAAAATATCCACTCATAGTTTGATAATCACTTTTGTTTTCTTTTTATTTTTCTTAGTTTGTTTTTATCTTCATATGATTCAATTTTCATATTGAAATCAAAGCAAGCAAGTAAGAGCATTTATATATACATATACCACCATTTCATCGATTGATTAACTTCTACTGTCAAATAAGTCACTGGCCTATTTCATCTTTTTAAAAAAAAAAAATTGAATAAGCCCACGTGTTACATTCCTTCCCCCTTGTAAGAATTTTGTCCCTAAAATTCATGTACTTGATTAAAATAAATATAAATACTGAGTCGCATCTAATCCTCTCACTCCCATGTAGCTTCCTCTATTGTATGATTCTTTCATAATACTTTAACTAATGGAATTATTTTATTATGTAACTGTTGCTCTCTGAAGTCTAGTATCTAAATAACTTCTTATTCATAAGTCAAGTTATCTTTTAGTTGTACTGGTTGTGAATTTAAAATATAAGAAAGATCATAAATATATTTTCTTAATATAGAAACATGAAAAACATTATAAATGTGTGCTAATTTTGAAGGTAGAGCTAGATGGTAAGCCATTTTATTAATTCTTTCTATAATTTCATATGGACTCATATATTAAGGTCTTAACTTCTCACATTTTCCAAATTAAAGTATACCCTTCCATGGAGAAACTTGTAAGAAAATACAGTCACCAATAACAAACTCAAGTTGTCTTTTACATTTATCTACATAACTTTTTGTTTATCTTGAGTAGCTTTAAATCTATCTTTGATAACTATAATCTTTTTATTAATGTCTTGTATAATTTTCTTTCCTCAACTTCTTCCTAACATATAAGTGTTCTCTATTTTATACCATATAAGACTTCATATGATGCTATCTGAATACTAGATTGATAGCTATTATTATAAATAAATATCATCAATGGTAAGTATACATCCTAATTACCCTTGAACTATATCACACGTGCTCAAAAGATATCTTCCAGAATTTGAATTGTCTTCTCTAATTGTCCATTTGTCTTAAGGTGAAAAGTTATACTAAACTTCAATTTAGTACCCATAGTAATTTGCAAACTAGACCAAAATCTGGATGTAAAATGAAAATCTTTGTCAGATACAATCGATATCAACACTCCATGTAGCTGTACTATCTCATTTACACATAAACTGACCAATTTATCTAATGAATATGCACTTTTGATAGGTAAAAAATAAGCAGATTTAATAAGTCAATTAATAATTACGCAAATATTGTCATAGCCGCTCTAAATATGTAAAAGTTTAATAATAAAGTCCATCATAATATGTTCCTACTTTCACTCAAGAATATGAAGAGGTTGAGACAATCCTGTAAGTCTTTGATACTCAGCCTTAATCTACTGACAAATTAAATAAGAAGATACAAATTTTGTAATTTCTCTCTTCTTGTCTTACCACTAGTAATACTTTCTTAGCGTACGATATATTTTTGTACTTTCAAGATGCATTGCATATACTAAACTATATGCTTCTTTCAAAATATTTTTCTTTAATTCTAAATCATTTGGTATATAAAGTCTGTTACCTATAACAAATTTCTCATCATCTCTTAATGAAAAGTCAATTTGCAAACCATTCTTCACTTTTTCTTTTAATTTAATTATTTTATAATCTTAATTCTACCACTCTTGAATTTGATTAATCAATACTGGTTTATCTTTAAAATAAGCTAATAATGTCCTAGATTAACCTATTGCTAAGTGAACTCCATGTTATCTCAAATCAGTTAACAACAGAAGGTAGGTCATTTTCATATTAGCAATAAAACTTAAAGATTTTCTATTAAGTGCATTTGTTACTACATTTGTCTTACCTATATGGTAATCAATGGTGTAATCATAGTTTTTATTAAATTCAATCCATTTTCGCTATCTGAGATTCAATTCTTTCTTTGTAAATAAATATTTCAAAATTTTATGATCTGTATAAATCTTACAAGTAACCCAATATAAATAATGTCTCTAGATCTTCAATACAAATACTACTGCTACAAGATCTAGTTCATAGGTCAGAGAGTTTAGTTCATGTTTCTTAAGTTGTCGGGAAGTATAAGTAATCACCTTTCCATATTACATCAATATATAACCCAACTCTTATTTAAATTCATCACTGTAAATTACAAATCCTTCTGTATCAATTAAAAATGTGAGAGTATGAGTAGAAGTCAATATTCTTTTCAATTTTTGAAAATTCTGTTCACAGTCATTAATCCACACAAATTTTACATTCTTTTTTGTTAGTCTTATCAATGGTCCAAATAACTTAGAGAAGTCTTCAACAAATCTTCAATAATATCCAATTAATCTAAGAAAATTCTTAACTTTTGTTATATTATTAAGATGTTCTCAATTAATTATTGCCTTTTCTTTTTGAGGATCCACATAAATGCCATTAGTTGAAATCATATAACCAAGAAATACAATTTTATCTAATTAGAACTAGCATTTATTAAACTTCGCATAAAGTTTTTTACTCTTTAATATCTCAAATGCTCTTCATGTTCTTCTCTACTTGTGAATATATCATAATATGATCAATAAATATAATAACAAATTGATCTAAATAAAGATGCCATATCCAAATTATGAGATCCATAAATGCTACTGAAACATTAATCAACCCAAATGGCATAATAAGAAACTCATAATATCCATCATAAATCCTAAAAGCAATTTTAGGTATATCAACATCTCTAATATTTAACTGATAATAATCTGAATGCAAATTTATCTTCAACATCTCTTTTCCCTCTTTTTCTCTTTTCTTTTTTTTTTTTTTTCTTATTTCCTTCTTTTCTCCCTTGGCTTCCTCTTTCTATTTTCTTTATATTTCTCTCCATTTGCTTTTCTCTTCACACAATTCAATTTTCAAATTGAAATCAAGCAAGCAAGCAGGATCATTTATATATACATATAACATCGCCTCACCAATTGACAGACCCTCATTGTAAAAAGAAGTCACCTACCTATTTCATCTTTTGTTTTGAAAGAATAAGCCCACATGTTACAAAAACTATCAATTTTAGTTTGAATTAAACTAATCCAAACTGACAAGTGTTGGTTCTGATAAATTCAGTTTAATGATTTAGGCTTATATCAAAAATAAAAATTAATTTTTAATTTTATTGGCCTAAATTTAAAACATAGCATTTTTAACCATATTAATTAACTATGAATGAACCATTTTGTACCAAGAGAATATTAAAAATAAAAATATTTATTTACATAAAATAAAATAAAAATTAATTAAATATAATCATTTGGTTTAGTTTTTGTAGTTTGGATAAAGACCAAACCGATGAAACAATACTTACTGATTTGATTTTTTTGAAAAAACTAAAACCAAACTGATAAATTTTCAAATTGATTCAAATTGTTGATTTAAATTAGTTTAATTTAAATTTATCCACTCTTACTTTTAACCATTAAAAACAAAAATAAAACATAAGCAAAATTTAAGAGAAATGAGTGAGAAAAATGTAGAAAGAAAGCATATAAAAGAAAGAAAATAGTGAGAGAATAAAAATTATAAAAGAAAAAGAAGATGAAAAAAGAAAAATACAAGAAAAGTAATTAGTCAGTTACAATCACATCCAGAAGTCAATAGGTGATATGTTTATAAAATTAAAACAATTATGTTCTAGTAATTACCGTGCATATCAAGTTTTGTATTAATTCTAATAGTTAATTTTTATGCTTTGTGTTATAAGAGGAGTTCTAGTCATGAGAAACTCACACATTCCTCAACTTACCTAGAACTAAATACCAAGACTATGAATGGATACTATCATGCATTTCCAACAAAATTACTCATCAGTTATAATATGATTTAATTATATGTAATAAGTTTAAACACATGCATGGATAATTAAAATAAAGAAATGAGTTTTTAAGAATCAACGTATGTATATGGTCAATATAGAATCATAATTTTACGAAGACATGTATAAAAATATTATTTTAATTCATGCATGGTAAATAGTACAAATGAAAATAAATATGATGTGATTAAATAGTGATTGTAGTTTTCAAATCCATTATATGTGTACTTGTTCTGTTCTACGAGGAATTCAGGTCCTTAAGATTTCCGTCAACTATGAAAATATTTTCCTGAAATATTAGTTTGGTGTAATTAGATATAGATGCATTGAAAATAAATACATGTAATTTATGACATTTTTTATATATGATTTTATAGCATATGGTTACGATTATTTTAAAAAAAAAATACATATTTTAATTAATATCTATCCACTATTATGCTCACTCTTTTTCTTATTTTTTTCTTATTTTTTTCTTAGGTTACACATGATTCGTGTTGTTTATAATATTTTATCTAAGATGGGAGCCACAATATGCATATTACATAAATTATCATTTGAGTATTCCATCTCTATACATGCACATCCAGATAAAAGTATTTGTATGAAAAAATAGTATAAATGACTATGTACATACATTTTGGTAAGGCACGGAGTCTCGTTGTATGTTGACAACAGAGGCTTGAGATTATTTATATTTTTTTTTTCATGAAATTTGACTACGTTAAATCATGAAAACCTAAAGCCATTTGTGTTTATTGCATAAAAATTTAGTAATTGAGTATAATCCAATTGTATACACATATACTACACATAACCATATACATATATTTTTAAAAGACATAAAATGTCATTGTATGTTGATGATGATGAAGGTTTGAGGTCGTTTGTATTTATTTCATAAAATTTTATTATGTAAAAAAAGGTTCACCTCAAGTGTAAATGGAATACTGCAGGAATCATCATTTGAGTATTTCGTGTTTACATACACATGTATATTCAAATAGATACGTGTGTACTTAAATATAGTATAAATGACTATGTACATATGTTTTGATTGGATATGAATTTCGTTGTTTTTTGATAATAGAGCCCTGATGTCATCTATGCTTACTTCATGAAATTTGATTACGTGAGAATTATGGAGAACTAAGATAGTTTGTGTTTATTTCATAAACTTTTATTAAGTAAGAATTATATAAGTATGTGTAGATACAGTATTAATAAATTTTTTACAAATATTTTGATTAAACGGAGTCTCATTGTGTGTTAACGATGGAGGTAGAATTCCGTCTGTGTTTTCATTCATAAAATTGTATCACATGAGAGAAGAAATATGCAAGTATACTACCAGATTTACCTTGTAAGTGTATATGAAGTATTGCATGAATCATCCTTTGAGTATTCCAATTTTACATGTACATAATTGAATATGTGCATAAATCATCTCTTGAAATACCGCATGATTTGCCTCAAGTTTGTTTTTATTATATTTAGATATTATATCAAACTTATTTTTATACTATCTAAATTCAAGAATAATTTTCAAAGATTACATCAAACACGTTTTCAGATATTAAAAGTGCTAAGAATATATTTCAAAATTTTAAAAGGTGTTCTAATATTTTAAAAATGTTTCCAAATTGCGAATCAAACAGACGCTTTACTTTCACAAAAAAAATTGTATATTGAATAATATAAAATAAAGAAAAAATTATAAATCTTAATTTATAATAAAACTGTTTTTGTTATTATTATAAGAGTTGATTTACGAATCATAATGATTTTTTTAACAGGTATTATTACGCAAAATTTAGAATGAAAACATCACCACCCAAAATATTTACAGCTTTACTCAACTTTGAATGCATTGTAATTAAAATATGACCAATACAATTTTCTATAACATCTTGGTCCGTTAAAATTTAGGTTTCAGAGTTTGTGGATGTATGAGGGTGTTGGTTCTAGAGTTTTCTCGGTTCCTGATTGGTTAGCCCATTAGCCCGAAATCTAAGTTGCTTTTATAATTTAGTAATGGGTGGTGATTTTCCCACTCAACAATTTGATAATGAACATTATGGGAAAATATATGTATTAGAAGTCTTGAATAAAGATAAAGGATACTTTTACAATTATACACAGTTTTTTTTTTTTTTCTATTTATTAAATAGTTCAATCTTTAATATTTAAATGGGTGTGTGAATAAATGAAGTGTTACTAAAAGAAGAAGAGGAGGAGGAGGGGGAGGAGGAATGAAAATATAACCACCTTTGTGGTTTGTAGCCATCTTTATGGTCAATGACCCCGGTGTATATAGTTGCAAATGTATGTAATACAGATCGGGCAGTGTGTGTGCTCGTTCATGTGTCCAAATTCAATATTTGCTTTGGGCTTTATCAGACATTATCTGCAATTCATTCTCTTTCTTTGCCATTTGTTAAGGTTACTTTCCAAAGAATTAAAAAGTAAAAATAAGTTGTTTAAGTAACCACTTATCCAGGCTACGGTTCCATTAATGAAATCCCATGTACGTCATTGGGATTGTGGGATGTAACTCTCTTTTCTTCCTTAGTTTACTGCGACCGACGGTCCATAGTTATTAAGACATTCATTTCCCCTGACATGACACAATAAATAAAGGTAGTACAGCTCTACTTTAATATCAATGTTTTTTTGTGTCTTCCCGGCCATTTCATTTCATTATAGAATCACGCAAAAGCCTACCACCAGCTATCATTTTGCATGATTGTACAATGAAGCTAGGTTTTTCTTGCAAGTTACAACTAAATTAAAGTTCATATCATTTGTCTGCATTATTTTTGGCGATGTGACCCATCATCAGTTTATCAACTCCTCAACTTAAAAGAGTCTTAATTTGACTCCCAACAGATTCACCAAATTAAATATGCAACATGGCAAAGCATATGATTGTATAATGAAGCTAGGGTTTCTCTGGCTTTGCAGGATTATGCTCTTAGGGTTTCCATGGCAATGACTTGACTGACACTGTGAAAATTTCCCCTCAACAACGTAGATTTACGCTATGTTTAGTGTATACAATCCACACCGTTACGTTACGTTAACCTCAATTGTTTGAGCAAAAATATTTCTCAAGAGTGATATTGTTGTATGATCAGCATTCAATTGTTTGTATTCTGTTGGTTGATACTTTATATCCGATACCGTCGCGTATTTGAATATATTTTTTGGATGGATTTCAAAGTATAAGTACGATAAAAAGAAAAGGAGAAGCACTGAAGTAGGGGAAAGAAAGCAGAGCTAAGCTAAGACTATCGTCATGCTATTATGAAAATAGAGCCCTAGAAATCCACTACCACTGATAAAAGCCACCGTCGAAAACCAAAAAAAAAACATATAGACTTCCACACGTGCAGAACAGTCACACTCTGAAAGAAATGACAGACAAGAGTCCCACCTACACCGGTTCACAGATTAGTACATACGTATATAAATCCAAGCACGAACCATCTCCAAGCTGATCCATGTCCCATATCACCTTGTCACTATCATATATCTGTTCTGCATGCATTCTGCAGCATTCGTATATGCATGTGTTTAATTTCAACGCATGCGAGGAGACCCCCCTACTTTCTTATCTTTCTTTATAATTCAGGCCATAGTGAGTGCAAATGATGTTGTATTAATTATGTGTATATATGTTATGTTTGATCCCGAGATCTTGCTGGTTGTACAGTACCTGTCAATCATCAATGAAAGGTAAAGCTAAGCTAGCTAGCCCTACCTAGTGTTAGCCAGTTTTGTTTTAACGGGAAGAAACACTGAATTAATCTGTGTCGAGGCTTGGATATGTGTGCTGCTTGCTTGCATCAATAAATTTGCCGCACAATTGAATCTTACTTGTCACTGTTCCCCCAACGACCATCTTTCTTTTACAACTGGAAGAATTCTTCGAGGTCAGAGTTTCGTCGATCCTATTGTTAGGCACTACATTGTAGGTTTAGAATAAGTGAACTAAAGAAAGATTCTGTAAATACGAGTGTTGATTGTAATTGAGCAACACTGGTCAATGAGGGGATTTCCATGAATTTTGTTCCTTGCCTTAGTAGGGAATCCAAGCAACACGATGATGGAGGTTGGAATTTCGCAAAGAATAATAATAATTAACAAAAAAATATATATATTCGGAGTTTTTACGAATTCGTAAAATAAAAATAATTCTATGGTTCGGTGAACAAATAATTCGGATAAATAAAGAATAAAAAAATTAAAAATAAAAATGTTAAACAACACTTACCAGGGGACCCATTTCAGAATCTCACATTCTTACTTACGCAAACTACAGTTACTTCCAAGTGATATGACATGTCAGTTCTTTTTTTTTTTTACAAAATTAAAATAAAAAAACTAAAATAAATAAAATACTCAATCCAAACCCAAGGAAAGTGTCCGTACAAGAAAAAAAAATTAAAAAAACCAATCGAACCGCTGAAAGTGGGAAGCGTGTGGGACCCACAGCACCGACAACGTCTCAGATTTTGACTGATTTCGGACCCTTTTTAGTAATTAACGAAACTAAAAAAAGAAAAAGAAAAGAAAAATAAGGGAGCTTTTCTTTGATGAGGACGCGACATGGATCTACTACGGTTCACGATAACCGAGGCCCCGTTAATACCACCGTTAGATGGGTACACGTGGAAGAATGCATGTGGAGGGCGGTGAGATTGACAAATTTTCTTTTCTTTTGTTTACGCGTCATAGAAGCCGACATGATTGACAGGTCTGCACGTGGGGCTTTCACGATTAGTGGGGTCATCTGTCCAATCAAGGGACCCACCTTTATTTTTATCAAATCGAACGTCCCGTTGGATTGACCGAAGAATGCGGGATTCTCGTACGAGTGCTTTTGAACTCTGTGTATTGGCCCTGCTTTGCTAATGTGCATGGGAAAGGAAGCCTATTACATTTCAAATGTAATCTAAAAATTGTTAAGACTAAACCCAATAATCTACCAAAAAAGAACAACGAAGGATGGTAAAATTTGAAGGAAATTCTGGGTGCAAACAATGAAGGCAGGACTGAAATGTGAGACTTTATTCAAAGTCGAGCGTCTGATGTTCTTATTAACTCGATCAGATGGATAACGTGGAGGTTCATGAGCGGCCTACTTTTAGAAAAGATCACGCACCAACACAAGTTTAAAATCATTGAATTCATGGGGAAGGTAAATTTTATGCAGTCTGGGACCTGGCTTTTACTGCCAATCTTGGCTTTGTTGCCTCATTTGTACAGATTCTATGGCAGATCTACTCTCTAGTCACTATCTAGATAACAGTCTAGTTTTACTGTTTGTTCATCATCGTATATGTACATACATATCAGCTCAGAGGTTGCTAGTGAATTGCATTAGGCTAGCTGTATGTATGTATGTATGTATGTAAATTTAGTTATTCTTCTTTGTCTTGTTGTCCACTGTTGTCCTTCTGAGTTAATTAAGATCTGATTTTGATTAGAAGTCGGAGGGGAAAAATGAAAAGTTTCCACATGAAATACTGTTAACACAACTGAATATAATCAAGATTCGAGTTTCACTCATCCGCGAACTGGTAATCAATTCGTCCCGCCGACTAGCACTGATGATTCATATGCATATTCTATTATGATCCATTTACAGTTTCCATGATATATGGTTGAAAATTTCTGTTTGGAAGTGAACTTGGATCACTGTTCGAAATACTTTTTACTGTTCACAACGATTTGATTACATACTTTTTGTCAACTGGATCGTTCAGTCATTCATGCATGATATGGCATTTGTTTTCAAACAATTATGCCCATTACGATTCCATGATGGATAATAAGTGGCTCTTTTTCATTTTGATCAGTTGCACTATGTTAAAGTCACTTATATATATAAGAAAAGTACTTTCCAAATGCCATATAGGAAAGCTAATAACAATATATACATATATATATATATATATAAGTTAGCCAAGAAATAGGAAGGTAAAATTTTAAAATTTATCAAACAGATCATTATTTTTTTAAGTAACCTGCAATTATGCGGTTATACCCTATTAATCTCCAATTAATAATCATAATAAGCATATATAGTATGATTTTAGAATGATCCAACTAGTTATAAGTCATCATCTAGTTAGTGTTCAAGTGTAGCAATAAGTTTTATCAATTGCAAATACTTCAATTATTGATGAAGAAATTGAAGTTCTCTGTTATGTCTCTACATTGGATTCCTTTTGTGTAGTAGTACTCACTATTTACATAAATATAAATGTAAAAGAAATTTTATCATCCTTATTTACATTAACAATAAGCATTAAAACGCATCATAATAAGTTGGTATTAATATATTTTGTTTTAATATTTATATCTAGTCATCAACAATTCCACTTTTGTACGTTTTACAAATCATAACTTTGTAGTGGAGACATACATGGATTCACTAACTTGGATCAATAAATTTTTGATTACGAACAAAATGCAAAATTTAGTGATCATTGACCCAACCATATCTCGGTAGTCAATCAAAAAGATTCTTTAGGCATCCTTCTTCGCTACTGCATAAAAAGTTAGGCCGGTCTAAAAAATTTTGTCCAACCACTTTAAGAAAATTGATAACGATGGTAATCATAAAGGTACTTAAATGGATGCAAGAAGAAATTCTTATGCTCATTGCACGTGTACCCATTCAATGAGGCAGTATTGAGGAAGAAATTCTATAGAGCTTATAATGAATTATGAGACAAGTCAAGCAGAGTTAAACGAGAGGCAAAATGTTGTGAGGATCAACACCTTAATTCATATATACTTCTTGTTCTTTTTTTTCTTTTTTTTTTTTTGCAATATGATTTTCTTTGTAACCAAACAAAACTAAATCCACTGTCCCTCTCAACACTCACAAATGCTGCACACACCCATGTAAATCAGTATTGCCATATCATCAAGGAGCATGTAGGAGTAAACCTCGCTGATGTTCGTCGCTAGTTTCTGTTCTGACAATACATATACGAACAAAAAATATGTAATATAACTGCTTGCGTAGCTAGCTACATAAATACATACATACACACACATACACATATAAAATATCAAGAAGAAGTTTTAGGTATTCAAATACAGTACTTTCCTAGGAATAACATCAAAGAAGGCATTGATTGTTATCGATCGAGAAGGTGTGTAACGAGCAAAAGGATTTGAACACTATAGAGATAAGGAGAAGGTCGATTAATTCTTTGAAGTGTGGAAAAGAAATTTTACTTTTAGTGAAACGTAACAATACTTTACGAACGATATGGCAACTAATTACGTATGTAAATAAAATATATTGAATACCAAAGTGTAATTAATTGATATCAAACAAGAGAGAAAGGAAAATTCAATGGTTAATGCCTGAAGAAAACCTTAAAAGTCCAGAACATACACTCATGAATACAACTCTTTAGACCAAAGTATGTGCTTTTTACCAGAATTCTTGACCTTGCGTACACAAACAGACAATAGTTATAATTGAAGAAAGTTTCAGAGAAGGTTCATTCCTACGGAAGCTGAAAGTTTCGGAGGCTGACTCAACCTTTGGGCATTACTTACTTACTTCAAATTTCTTATAATAATCAATCCATACATAGAAAACTCATATGCACAGTCTTAGCTATGTATATTGACATCAGAAAGTAATGCTTTGATCTCAATCATTTAATTATGACTAATATTAAGATAAACGTAATGATTAGCAGCGCGAATATCAGATCCCTTACGCGTCAGAGTTCCAGTTTCATACCCCACTAGAATCGCTTAAAGGGAAAAGAAGGTTCGATAGTTAGCTAGCATTTATTCAATAAGCCATTAGTATTTTTCCTTCTTGGCCAGATGTTCATGTCATAAAAACTTTTGCCAACAAACATAGGAGAAACTATATATGCAAATTCATCTTTTAAGCCTAATTTAATCCGAAAATCCAAAAGGGATGACCCAGCAAAAGCCAATCACCGTTGCACTGTCGGCCAAGTTGATTAAGAAAATTTCCCTCGAATCTCCACGCATAGTTTCCTTTGTTAATTATCTAATATGCACAATTAGCATCAATGATAATGGCAAAGCTTGGATGTAAACTTTTGTCTCTTGTACATATAAATAATAAAATTTAACAACACACACACACACACAAAATCATGCACAATTTTATATATATATATATATATATGTGTGTGTGTGTGTGTATAAATTCGCGCGCATACATACATACATACATACATGTGCATGTGCATGTACATGTACATATACATATACATATACATATACATATACATATACATATACATATACATATTTCACTTGATTGGAATTCCAACTAGATTCAACTGTTTCATGGTTAATGGTTATCAGTACTGTAATTAATTTGATTTAGTCAATGCTTTCTCCCTCTTTCTGAAACATCTGTAAACTGACAAGACAAATAAGAGAAATTGCAGATGCAACTTTACTGATACAGGTTAAAACATTTTAACGAATATAAATCGAATTCAATTAACAAGAAGTGTTAAGTTATAAAATGAAATCGAATTTTCTTCCATTGAGGTGAAATGAGACCACTAACTAAGCAAAAATATCAATTAATTGACCAAATTTCAGTTCCACTATCGATTGTTTGTTTGCAAAAGCATGATGTGAATAAGTCACAACATAAGGGCTCGATGTTCTTCCTTCACACTATATAGTACAAACCATGCAAATTAGTTCTTAGACAATGAAGGATTGAAGTAACCACACGCAGAGAGTAAACAGACGTCAGATAAATAAAGAGTAACAGAGTGGAAAATCTGTACCCACCAGCTGCACAGCCATTAAACATATTCGTTGACATATCTTACATACGTTTCTTATGCATAGTTCTTTCAAGATTTAATAACACTCTATGAACTGAATTGCCAACAGCCATTCACGAATTAGAAAAATTATGTCAGAGAAAGAGAAAGATGAATGATCAAGACAGATGATCTGCAAATCTACTAATCGGCACACATATAAATATTTAAGTACAATAAAACTATAAGAGCAATAAGATACTCTGATGAGTTCACATAGACCACAACTGCTACTACAATCACTCCTACTACCACTTTTAACAAGTATTTTACCACTAGTTCCCTACTGATAACAACCATTGCTGTTTGTATCAAAAGCAGATTCAAGGTACCCCAGATCTAACTCTTTGCTTCGGTCCAAAGAAAACAGGAGACTCATAAACACGTAGTCAACAAACAAATTCTACATGTACTAAAATACCACAATACTAGCTTATAAGCATAAAAGGAAAATACTCACAGAGATAAAGCAACCAGAATAATAAGTAGAAGCAGAAGAAGAAGAACAGTAAGTACTGTAATTACTTCTAAACTTCTTTCACATTTTAACTTGCACCTGGTGGTGGTGGCAGAACTGGAATTGACTGCTGCTGTGACGGCGGACGCTTACGCTTCTTCTTCTCGTAGCTAATCCCTCTTGCCTTAGACTGCAAATCACGAACCTCACGAAGATAAAGCCGGACAGCGCGTGCACCAAAAGGGTTTGCCTCAGGTTTGCCGCCGTTTTCCTCAAAGGCAGCGCGTAGACGGCCTATGAGCGCGTCGAGGCTGCCCCAGGCCTGGCGGAGCGGGCAGGGACAGGGGGCAGGTGGGTTGGGGTGTCCATAGAAAGGGCAGATTGGGGTGTGGACTTTGGTCTTGCCAAACTGGTCAAGATAACGAAGGAATTCAAGGACATGTGCACCACTGCAGCGAGAAAGAGAAAGAGGGGGCCTGTGATTTTTAAGGTACTGGCCAAAAGTGTTCCAGTCACGGCGCTTTTGGTTCTCGTAACGGCTGCTGGAATTAGTTGTTGAAGATGACGACGGAGAGGATACAATCAGAGCGGTGGTGCTGGCTGTGGCTGAGTTTATGTTGAGACTGCTGCTTGTGTTTCCAGAGTTGGAACTGTTCATTTCTGAGATTGAATGATCCATAACAGAAAGTAATTATATTCTATTTCTTTTTTTCCTGTGATTGTTGTTTAATTTATGGTTCTGGGTTGATGAAACTGGAATTGATAGTTGTGTGTTTTTTTCCCTTTGGTTATAACTTACTTCTCTTCTAGGGTTTTCTTGGCCGATAGGTAGAGAGAGTGTAATACAGAGCAGAGAGAAAAAAGGGGAGAGAAGTCGTTGAGTAGAGGGTACACTGAAACTTTGGCTTCTTATAGTTCTTGCTGCAGTGGATGACTCTATTTTTTTTTTTTTGGCAAAAAAAAAAAAAACTGTTGATGAAAACCACCACACACTCATTGAAAATAGAAACAAAAAAATAAGTAAAAAAAAATCCTAGCTTCTTGTTATTGGTTGATACATTACAGGATTTCCATTTTAGAGGAGGGAGGAATTATAAGATTACATATGTATGATGGTTGTGGGAGAGAAATCATGGATGAGATTGATGGGAGTTTCTTTGTTTGAGCAATACTAGAAAGTTCTTTACAATATATACATGTCCTGAGAGGAATTTCTGGTAGGCTTTTTGTTTTCAGAAAATGTTAAAAGTGATTGGTTTTTATTTCCAAAAAGAGGAGGAACAAAACAGCTGATGAAAAATCTTAATTCATAATGGGATTGTTAAATTATTTAAAGAGAAAGAGAAGGAGAACTCAAGTACTGCTGCAGGATTAGTGTCAGTGTTAGTGTTTAGGGCTTGTGAAAATGTGTGTGTGTGTGAGAGAGTGAGAGAGAGATGGGCAGTCGGAAAAGTTGGAAAGGGTAAAATTTTAAGAGGGGAATAACAGGTTATTTCTTTTCTTTTATTTAACCTGTTTTGTAGTATTGAATGACAGATTCTGTTCTCAGTTGCCATAGACCATAGTGCCCCTGTCAGATTTTATTTTCCACACTTCTTCTCTTCTCCCCTTTTATATTCTTTATTTTTTTTCCATTCTTTTCTTCCAACTTTAAAACAGCTTAGGAAATTGGAACATAATATAATTTAGAAGGTTTTGATAAAAACAAAACTATAAAGTTTACCAGTTTTCAGTAGGGTGGCAAAATTTGCAAAATTTTTAATGAATCTTTAACCTTAACTACTACAATAACGTTGTACTACAAATTTAAATATCTAAATTATAATATAAATAATTTATTATTAACCGTATCATAAATAAATATTTATTTAAATTAAAAATTAAAAAAATCCTAATCTAAGATATTTACTATATATATATTAAATTTCAACAATGTTGTATTTATAAGTTATTATTTTAATCATGACTTACATATGTAAGGTAGTTGTTGGTTTTGTTATTTTATTATAAATACATAATTAATAAATTATAAATTACTTATGATGATAAAATTTGAGGTATTATTTAATAAATATGGTATTATTATGTAAAAATATAAAAATATAAGATATAAATAATTACATAAAATTTAATAAATATTAAGAACCCTTCTTAATATTAATGTATTTTTATTTAATTTTAAAATAATTATATTTAAATATTTAATAAATACTTATTTTTATCTTATAATTAATATTTATCATTCATTATTTTACTTAACACTTAATATTTAGAAATTTTATTTTTTAATAATTATAAATTAAAAATTACAATATCTTAATTTTATATATAGTTTAAGTATTGCTTATTGAATGATAGTTTTCTTATAGAAGGCGTGATCTACCAATAAATAAAAACTATAAGTCAAATTTTAGGGAGCAGAAAATTTTCATTTTCCTTAGGTTCATAGAAAACTTTATCATCCATCCTTTGAAATGTTTCTTCCTGTGACAAGAATAGATGATGTGACATTGTCATCATTAACATTGTCTGATTTGCGTAATTATAAGTTTAACTGTAAACCCATTAGATTTCATGAGTTTGAAATGTAAACAGTGCACATCGTTCGACCACTCATTTTAAACATATGTAAGAAAATGTTTTTCACATGGTCGATAAATAGAATTAGAGAGTTATGTGTAATACCAATTTTTTTTTCAAATTTTTAATGTATGTAATTAAAAAAATTAATTAACACTTTATGCTCCCGCACTCACTTGTCGTCTTTCTTTTTTTGATGATTTTTTTTTTTTGATATTTCATCTTCTGTAAAATAAATAGTAATACTTGAAGTGGATCAAAGAAACAATTTAACAGCATAACAATTTCATAAATTTTTTGTGCGGATGAACTCCAATATGTATAGGCCTCAATTAGACAGTTATAGGAAGTGAAGCTGTCAATAATCGTCCTTTGATAATGGATAGTGGCAAGTTTTGCAGAGATCGTAGTATTCAAAACACCTTCATGACCTCGGGGTACAAGGGACGGATACTCCCAATTCTCGGATAGGTGAGAATGATTTTCGGTTTTTGGGTTACGAGGGAAACAATGTTGATAGATGAAGCAAAATTGCTCAGCTCCAATTATTAATGTAACATATGATGTATAATCTTATGAGCCATCCAGGCAGAAAATTAAAGAGTCAAAAAGAAGAAGAGGTAATAATGATGAAGCAAACTCCAGGTGAAAAATATTAGTAAGTAAAAAAGTAATGATAAGACATGACAGATGAAGCCAATTGCTCAGAGCCAGGTGATTTGAAAGCGAACAAGCAAGCAAGCAAGCAGCAGAATGCAGACTGAGACCGGACCCCTTTAATAGGGTAATTATTAATAATTAATAGAAACCCCCCTTTAAAATCCTCTCAAATTCCCTTTTGTTTATTTACTCCATTTAAATATATTAAACATTAAAAAACAAATATTTCTTATAACACTCTATTTATTTTTTTTAAAAAAAAAAATTAACCTAATTGTTTCCTCCATCCTTAAATTTTATTATTCAAAACTTATGTCAAATGTATTTTTGTTGCTCACTAATTCTTTGTTACAATATATTTTTTCTCTTAATTTTTTAACTTTATGTAAAGACTTTTTTCATTAATTCAAAAATTTTGTTTTGATATTTTAAATTTATATATATATATATATGTATATAGTATTAATCGATATATGATATTAATAATTAAAGATAATAGAAAAGATAACTTTATAAGAAACACAATATTTTCTTTAATTTAGAACTTTAAAATATATATATAGTTATTAAATAATGAGAGTTAAAAATTAATAAAAGTAATAAATTATACATATTATAGTACAAAAATTGTTTGACAAAAGTTAAAATATGAATATGTTTAATTAAATATATCTTTTTATTTTTTAATATAATTTAACTAAAATTAAAATTACAAAAAAAAAAATAATAATAATAAAAGAAAACTTAAGGGAATTTTGGAGGGTTGCAACAGCACCACTCTTAATTAAAATCTCATCAAGGATGCAATGCAGTTATAGTTAAATGGCATGTCTCTGTGATCATGAACAAGCACTTTATTCATCTTTTCAAAAATATATATATATACACACATATTCCAGCGCATGAAAATTAATAATTTTATATTTTTATATTTAAATAATATAAATAATTGAACAAATTTAATGTTATAAGTAGTGATGTAAAATATATTAATTAGGTATAAATATTTTTAAAAAATAAAAATAAATCAATTAAATTCAGTCACATTTGCAGATTCAGATTAAATTTTAAACATAAAATAATAATAATAAAAAAGGGGATCGTTGTCGATCGAGGAGGGGAACTGCTTATATTATATTATACACTGAGGCTTATGAATGTTGTTTATACATGGCACTCCTTCTTCTCAAGTTCCAAAGTGTTAATTGTTTATGTTTGTTTGTATTTGTAGGTTGCTGCTGCTTCTCCTCCTCCTTGACAGCCGAAAAATATGCCCAAATTTAACATACAAATTGGGGTTATTATTAAATAAACAAATTAAACCACGAATGTCGGTCTCTTTGTATTGTATTAATTGGGGAATCATCGACATTCACTGTATATCTCACCGTCTCTTCACCCATGTCCCCTCTTTCAATATTACTTAACTTTGTGAACCCTCTCTCCTTATTGATTTTTTTTTTCATACTTTTAAAATTATATATTTTTAAATACATTTTTATAAAATTTGATAAAATTATACATAAATATAAATTTAAAAAAAATATTAAAAAATACTTTTTAACAATAAAACTATTATATTTAACCATTAATTAATTAACTAAAATAATTTTATATATAAATTTAAATTAATAATATTTTTTACATATTTTTACTGAAACTTTGAAATTAACAAAAAAATATCTTTAATTTTTTTATATTTTAACACTTAATTTAATTTAATTTAATACATATACATAAATTATGTACTAATTTTAATAAGATAATATCATAAATTGCTTGCTTGTATATAAATATAAATCATTTAATTCAATACATATATATAAAATTATATTATATGAATATATATAAATATGTATTATAAATTATTTGTTTGTATACAATTTTTTTAATTATTATAAAATATTTTTATAATTATTAAAATTAGTTAAATCATAAATTTTTATTTTTAAAAAATAAAAATTAAAAATTTTACATTAATAAAAAATGAGAATTTTTTATAAAATAAAAATGAGATTTTACAAATACTTAATCTATTCAAATTTTTTAATTATTGAAATTAAATCTAACATATATAATTAATACATCATAATTATACACAAGTGAATATAATATCAACTATTAAAATATGATTAATTCAATAGTATATAAATGATATAAAAAAATTATGTAAAAAATTAAAATTCTTGATACTAATTCTATATTTATTGTTATTTTAAAATGATTTATAATATTACTATACTCTTTGATATTTAATTTGAATATGACTTATACCTACTTTCTAATTTTCTTATCAAAATAACAACGTTATTGTCAAAATTAAAAACAAAAATAATTATTATTATGTGGATAGTATGTAGGACATTTCTTTTCTTGGAATATGAATAATATTTTCTTGCATATCATGTGAAGCCAAATGGACCCATACCTACCTTGTTACAGGTCAATCAAATTTGTCTAATTAATCGAATGGAATCAAGGTTACATTGCATGATGATCAACTTCCTGAAGTTTATACATGCTTCAATTATGCTATATAATTGAGAAGCTAGACTAGACAACCGTGTGTGCTTGAATATCAAAACGCCCATTTCATTTGACCAAGTGAATAACATAGCACTAATATTTGTGAACTGGACGTGGGCCAAAACAGTTGAGGACAAGTTGGACAGCAACTTATGTCTTGGTTCAAAACTCCATTGAAAGATATGCCGATCACCAACTAAACTTCTTGAAAGCAATACATAGGCTGTTGTAGTAATACATAGTCATACAACTACAGTGTCTTATGTCCTCTTGGATTAAACATTAAAAGCAACCTCCAAACTAGTAACTAATGAGCACTCATGAAGCAAACTCTTACTCCAGTTCTTCAGGAGAATCCTCTCTTCATGACTAGTTGTTGTGTTTGTTCATGGAGGAAAGATTTAGAGATTGATTAGGGTTTTCAAGAATAAAAATTAAAGGTTTTTCATTACTTCTTTTCACTTCCTTTACTTGTACACAGAATTGAGGATGGATAAAATAGAGGGCAAGCACATAACCTTTTCAATTTTGTTTGACATCATTTTTTTTTAATTATTGCCATGTGATAAGGATATGATATAAGAATCAATAAATAATAGGACAGGACCCAATTCTATCCTAGATCCTATATAGAGGGAATTTGTCTTTGAATAATTATCTTAGATTTAGAGGTGGTAGGCCCAGCCATTGATGTAGGATGTGCACCAAACCACATTTAATGTGTTTTATGTCCCCCACAAACAATTCCTAACATTTTTAACCCTTTTAATTGCTCCACTCCAACTGTAAATGTATTTGTTTATTATTATTATTATTATTATTTTATTTCTGGGACCAATATCCAACAACCCAATAATATAAAATAGGTATCTAATTCCAGCAAGATTGAGTCCAATGAGTTTTTCTACACCAGGGCCTACTCGCGGAAGAAAAGAAAATAAATTGATTCAACAGTTCGAACTAAAAAGGGCAAAAGGTTTAACAGTGATTGGGTGATAATCATTGTGAAGAAGAGGGTGAAAAACAAAAGCATTTCAGTATTGAAGTTGGTGGCAAGAATTATTGCGCATAAAAAGTAAAGCATTGTTAAGAGAGTTTGGGACCATCCATAGTTCTAATTTCTACATATATAACATCAAATCTATGATTCTAATTTCCTTTTATATATATATATATATATATATATATATAACATCCACATGAGTGGTCTAAATCTGCCTCCTTCCTCCCAAACATTTCTACTTCTTAATGAAAATTGCAGAATTGCAAAATCAATGGTGGATGATCAATTTCATATGTAAATTGGAATTATCAGTCGATGTCTAGGCCACATTTGAAGCCCAAACAGTCAGGATTTGATTATCAGAAAGACTCAAAGCCATAACTCAAAGCTTCATATATGTAAAATATAATGGCCATATTATAAATGTGTGATGACCTAAATGGCAACCTCATTCTCACATAATAGCGATATAGCATTTTTTTTTTTATCAGATTGCAAAATTGTTTGGATTGCGGTCAACCTGGTAGCTGGCACCTAAGGATAACAGTTTCTGTGCTTTCATTTTCTTTCTAAACCAGCTGTTTGAAATAATGGTCTCTGGACCGGCCTAACATCTGAGAGCAACACTTTCTTCATATATATGACCTTTCAAAGATTAGACCTTTTATGTTGCTAACAAGATTTATCATCGGTAACAACTGTTACAACCACACGACACCCCATATTTTCTTGTTTTCTTCTTGATAATTACAGAACACTGACCAGTTATAAAGTTTTTAGTGAGAACAGATAATGGACCCTGTAATACTCAGTAGGGTAATGAATGCCACAAACAAGAGTTCATCCTCTTACTTTTGCTTAATAAAAACATAACATTGTTTTGCTAGGTTATTACTAGACATTAAACAGAAAGCAGATCAGCCACAAAATACTTAACAGAATTTTCTTAAAAATTGACCAGCGCATTGTCGTAGGACTTTGTAATTGATTGCTGGAAAATTCCAATGCCTTTTAAGATTGAGAATAATAGTAATGTGATGGACCATGTACTAGCTACAAACAAAGCATTGATGTTTCCTAAGAAACTGCCCGCTTAGGTACATGCACAAGAAATTAAATTGCAAAAACAAGAAGAGTGGAGCATCTGATGGCGCAAAAAAAATTAACATAATTGCAAAAAGCCGATTACAGAAGTCTATAACATATATACAATATATCTACAATACTAAAGACCACTCAATTACAACATAATTTAAATCAAAATCAAAATCAAAATTAATCTATAGAAAGAAATAAGAAAGAATCAAGAGTAAGATGCAAATTTGAAAACTAAAGAATAAAAAAGAGGTGCTCCTAGGGGTGTCCATCATGGGAGAGCAAGCTATATCAAGTAGATGCCAAAAAATCTAGGGGAAAAAAATAATAATAAAGGATCCAATAAAATTTGTCACTTTTCATGATTTCTTCCCCATGGACCCTTCTCTCTGGTTTCGAAAATGACTGAGAAGTTGTTGTGCCTGCATAATATACACCAAAAGAGCACATCATTTTCTTTCTCAAGCACCTCCAATATAATGAGAAATGATACTTTCATTTTGATGATTTCCAGAAGTATTAAATACGATTATAAGAGCCATGGCCCTTTTCCAGGTTTCCAAACAAATAATCCCCACTTCTTTCAAGTTCCAATTGCCCTTGACAGTTCATAGCACTTGACACATGTTCTCTCATTCTTTGCCTCTTTGCCAATTAGCATACGAATAAACATTTGATACTTAACTGCTGGTCCCAGGGCATAGGAAGCAGAGCTCCTTTCGAAAGTAATAAATAGCAGCATATAAAACCCGGAGGAGACAGGACATTTTTGCGACTTGCACAAAGAGGACCGAAAAAAAAAAAGGGAAACACAATTCACCTATAATTTTTTTCTCTTTCCGTGAAACAATACAATATCCCTGGGATAATGCTAGGTAATGTGAAGATCTGATACGGCTAGGAGTAGAAACCATATCTGTATTGTTAAAAGGATAAAGGGAGAGGTGCTACAAAGGAGAAAAAAAAAGGGAGGAGCTCCATACCTTTTCCTTTGCTCTTGGAGTGCCAGACTGAGATAAGGCAACAAGAGGAGGAACAGCTCCTTCCTGCAAAACCAGGGTGCAAAACTTGGGACTATGAAGACATAGTTGCAACAGTATGGAAGCTGCATTTTCCCTTCCTCTCTGAGATCCTGATTCAACTACCTCAACTAGAGATGGGATGCCACCTGCACGTGCAATTGCCAAGCGCCCTTCTCCAACTGTCGATAAGTTTGCAAGAAGAGCAACAGCCTTGTCAACCATCCCAGTGTTTGGATCCATCAAGTCAACAAGATGCTTCACAGCCCCTGCTTGAACTATACGAGCCTTGTTTCCATGAAAGATTGAGAGGTTAAACAAAGCAGTGGCAGCATCTTTTTTACCTCTTAGAGTCCCAGAGCCTAGAAGATCTACCAAGGCTTTGACTGCACCAGAACGGCCAATCTTTGCCTTGTATTCTTCTAGACCAGAGAGGCTGAACAGAGCTGCAGCAGAATTTTCTTTGGCTCCATCGCTTCCTGATTTTAAAACATGAATAAGTGGTTCTATTGCGCCTGCTTCTGCAATCATGGCCTTATTGTCTTCATTAATTGATAAATTCAGAAGGGCTGTGACAGCATGCTCTTGGGTTAGCTGTGCTTCTGAGTACAATAGTGAAAGCAATGGAGGAATAGCACCACAATGGCCTATTATCATGCGATTCTCCATGTTGTGTTTCGCAAGAAGCCGCAATGCTGCTGCAGCAGTTGTTTGCATTTCGTTTGACTGGCTGTTTAGGTCATCAATCAATTTCTTTACATAAGAAGTTGTGGTCAATTCATCAGACCCTGATTCAGAATGTGGAAAAGAGTGTATTCTGCTATAGCTAGTGTGTCCACCCCCCACAACTTCTGCCATTGTTTTGGAGCTGTGAAATTGTTTTCCTGATAACCATGGAGAAAATCCTATTTCCTTAGTTGAAGGAGAACCAGCAGAACACTCGGATATTATTTCTGCTGACAGCTTGCTTGATTTTTCTTTCTTACTGGATCTCTTTGACAACTCATTTGATGGTGGAGGCACATATTCAAGACTTGAAATGGCACTTGAAGTTGATTCACTCCTACTATGCACATATGACTGTTCGGGGGATGGGTGGTCAAACTTTTCAGTATCCCTACTTTGACATCCATTCAATTCTTCCCCACTTAATCTGGAAGAGACATCAATCTTCAGCTTCTCAAATCCATTTCCAACATCAAAAGAGGACCTTGACGTGGAATTACTACCATGTAACAAACAACGGAAACTATCAGTGCGGATTAAATCTTGTGCAGACACACAATCCAATGGGGATAGGACTGAAACACTATTACTATGTTCAGAGTAACTGGAAAGTCTTATCTTATTTTCCGCACACCAATTTGCTATCATAGTTTTGACAGTGTAATTGGGAATGAGGTTTGTGTGTGTCAAAGTTAGTCGGGTCTTTGGGCAAATGGTCAGCCCTTGATCAAGCCACTTTTGGATGAAAGTCCTCTCATAAGTTTGACCAGAAGCAAGAATAACAGGATCCATCATGAGTTCTAAAGATAAAGGACAGCGGAAGTAGGTAGGAATTAGGATACCACTTGTTGCTTCAAAACGCTCAATTTTGAGCATATAATCACAAATATGAGAAATGAGATCCACCATGCAGTTGATTTGATCTGAATTCCCTTCATTCTCATTTATTTGAGCACTAATCCTCTCCTTTTCTACGGCCACACTTTCTTTTAATAGTTCCTGGTTCGATGTCAAACTAAGCGATTCAATAATTTTTATAAGATTGTCAGTGCCAGAAATGGAATCATCTTGTAGACCTCTCAGAGCTTCTGTTATATGTTCTGTTATTCTTTCCTGCTTCAAGCAATGGATTTCCTGCATACAATGCTGAAACAGATTACCAGAAATTAGTCCAGCTATTCACGACCAAGTAGCTAACTGGACAACTGCAGAAGTAATAACAAATTCAATTCAGCATATTTGAAAATCTTCTAGAAGGAAAAAAGCAAAACTGTAGATAAAGAATAATCACTCCAGATAAGAAATTCATTATCAAGAACCATTTCGTCACTAGATAAAAATCACCAAGAAGCAAAACTTTTAATATTCTGCACACCTGAACACCAGACATACTTGAACTGGATGGAGATGATTGTAACAATCTATACAATATGTGACAGATTTCAAGCGAGGAGCTCTGGATTTTCATCAACAGGGGCTCACTCTGCAGAACCTGGACAAAAGAAGAAAAATGAAATTCAGAATGCAGGATTGCTCAGTCGCAGGTAAAATGACCCATGGGTCCATCTTCACAAGCTTCCCTTGATATCCAAGATAACATAGGAAAAATAAAAGGTAGTTTGGAAGCTCCAAAAGGCTGGGACGCATTGCTTTTGTTGGACTCCCAACTTTCTTCATTGAACTATGGTTTCTTAAAACTCAGACAGAGCTTCACAAAATGTCAGACAATTTATGGCTGATAGTTACACAATCATGAGGTATGAAGAAACTTTTCTTTTTTGGTTTAAAAGGTTAGAGGAGGGGGCACAAAGAATAAACCTTCAGCAACTAAATTCTATGTATGCTAAAATTACATTGAAAGAACCAGTACCTAAAGGAAGCAAATGAACCGTATCAAGTAAGAACTGATAAATAAAGATTATCTAACTAAAAAAATCATTTTTCTCAAACTCTATTATCGTTTATCTTGTTCAAATCATTGCAATCGGATCAAGCAGATCTAGCAAAGGAAAAAGATCCAAGAACAGTTTACAGTGAAAATCTTGCTCATCTTTGGACTCCAATTCTCCATGAATTCGCGAGCCTCGTTAACAGCCATATCCAGTTCTTCACACTCTTTAATTAGGATTTCATCTGAAGGTATCTTGTAATCAACAACTTCATCCAGCAGTGTTTTCAAAAGTTTTAATGCTCCAGCCATAATCTTGTAATCCTTTCGAATAGGTGTAACTTTTATTGTCTGGCAAGAAACAAGATGAATGTATCTGGAGATACTGTTGATTAGACAACTTATAGATGTTGTATCCATCTGACCTGCTTTTGATCAAGCATATTAAAAAAATTAGTTACATTGAATCAAACTACAAATGTCAACATTTTCATAAGGACTTCACAAAACAGCAAGTACTAAAAGTGCTTGTGACAAAAACTTTATTTTCATTATAGCAACAGCATGCAGTTTTGTGGTTTTAGTGGAAAAAATTTCACTTGTTATGTAAACTTAATTCACTCAGCAGTTCTTTAGACCAGTTAACACACTTCAACTTATACCCTTGCTTCTTTTGAGAAGACAAAAACATACCACTGACTATCATTTAAACAAGTATAATGCTAAACTCACCATAAATACATTAGATAATCTTTCTTATTCAAAATGTAATTCAATGAGTGTTTCATGGAAGCCAAAAGAAGAAGAAAAAGAGAAAAAAAAAGACCAACAAAAATGCCATTGCCGGGAAATGCATGATTTATCACATTGGGAAAGCTATGCTGAAAAGCAGGATACTTCGGTAAAAATCAACAGACTTCTTAAAAATTCAATTGTCAGCGCTAGACAAATAGACTTAAGACTTACTATTCCAAAAATTCAGACTCCATCATGCATCTTAGAAACAATAAATAAATAAAAAGCTATCCATGGCATTTTCTGTGCCGACTTTCTTCCATTATCTGAGGAAACCCATTTGACTTGATTATCAAATGAAACCAAAATCTCCCTGGATTTTCAGAATGTGTTATGAAGGCAGATGGTTTTTGACTCTTGCATGCCTCTCACTCGGACACAGCATCTAATAAGGATTTGAGAAAATGTTCACTGTTCCTCGATTACAAAATCTACACGGGAAAATAAATTAAATCTCTGAAACTTATATTTTGCGCTACATTAGAACAGTGAATAGAAGAGCCTTCACTAACTAGAGTATAACTCCACCATTTAGCTTAGCTAAACAGAACTTTTCCGCTCTGGTTACCTTTGATTATTTCACGTGTTGAAATTACATTTTCAGGAACCCATGTCCGCCTGAGATCCAAAACGCCATTTTTTCCTCTTTTCCTCATTTTGTAAGGAACCAAACAGAAAGTTTGATCATGTACTCAAGCAAAACAATCTCACCCCAATATGTTAAACAACAATTCTATAAGACCAAACCATGTTAAAATTAAAAACGATGAAAACCAAATATGTTCCAAGAACAACAAGCATCATTAGTTGAATCACGCAAAACAAGAACAGAAAGCAGAAGAGCTCTGAAGTTACCAATCCCAAAAAAAAAAAAAAAAAAATTAACAATTGTAAACAACCCATCAACGCATGATTGAAAACATTTGCGAAATATCATATTAAAAATCCAAAAACAATAGAAAGATCAACACTTACAAACAAATTCAAAACTTTATTGCAACAAAACATACCTGTATTGAAGGGGTTCAGCTGGATTCTTAAGCCAAAAACATTGGTAAGTAAATTGAAGAAAATTTAATCTTCAACAATCATTAGTACTATCAAACCCTCCCTTGATTTGCTTGTCTTACAAATACAAAGAGTTGCATGAGAGAGAGACTGACTACAGAGAAAGAGAGAAAATTTGTTGCAAGAACTGGGAATAAAATTGGAAAAAGAAATAAAAAAGAAATACTTAAAAGAAAAAAAAGTTGGGGCCCATTCTGGTTGCAGATTTGTTGGGTTTTGTGGGGCAAAATTAATTAAGGATCATAATTAAATAGATGGAAGATGATGATGAGTTGGGAAAACTAATTATGGATTTGAAGATCAAGATTACAAATTTAGAGAGATCAGAAAGGGAATGAGTGAATAAGAAGTCAAGGCTTTTTAATAAGTTGAACATGATGCTGCAATAGAATGAATTAATACCCCAAAGAGACAATGAGACTGAGAGATTATTAAAGAGAAGCTTAAGCACCATGATTGGTCTCATTAAAGATGTTTAAAATGAATTTCAAAATGACTAATATACCCTTCAATGTATAGTTAATTTCTTAAATTACATGCATTAGTCCTTATTTTCCTGAATAAAATAGGCCGAGGTATATTCCTGAATGTGAATCTAGATATATACAATTTGGCATTTCTTGCTTGATAGATGATAATTGTGGAGACTGAAAAATCTTGAAATTATGGTGGATGTCTGACACTCACACATCTATATCATGAATTGAATTTCCTACTTGTTGAAAAAATAAAATAGAATTGGAGATAAGCCAACGAAGAGACGCAGGCAGGATTCATGGGATGCCCGAAACCTGAAAGACTGAAGGAAACTATCAATGACAACAACCAAATTGGTTAGTCTTGTTTGGACACATCTAAATATGTTTGTATTTAATAATGATGTTTAGCTATGATTAATTTTAGATGCTATACCCAACCTAATCCCAATATAATCGAATGTTTATAGTATACAAATATTGCATGGGTAGGGCCATATTTACAATAGATGTCATGTCATCATCTTGTCTTAATTATCAAGTGATTATCATATCTTATCATTAAAAGAATGGAGATAAATTTAAATAAAATAACCGAAAAAAAAAACACAAAAAAGAAAAGATTATTTTTTAAAGAAAGTTACAGGTGTTAATGGAGTTTAGTGAAGAAATTATACATGTTTCCATGCTAAAAACTCTTTGGTAGTTGCAATTTTTAGAACAATACTAAACATTTTGTTTTAATTTTTAATCTTTATGAACACTGTTTTTAACAAATGTTATTGAGCACGTATTTTTCTGAAAGGCTGTTAAAAACATGACTTTTAAAACACTAACAAGTGTAATGTACATTGTCAAACCTTGGTCCATCCAGGGGATTGTTGTACGCTTTAATTTTCTGTAGTTTATTTTACATGCATATGGTAAGAAAGAAATAGATGAGAAGACAAGAGAGTGGACCAAACACTAGGCAATTTGAGTGGTTTGACCTACAGCTACAGCTGCAATTTTCAAAAACACATGCTTGCAACTGCAACTGCAACTTTAATGAAATGAGTTGTTTATCCAATTCTTCTTCTTCTTCTTCGCATGGTCAAACCAATAACGACTTAAAATATTTTGTAATTTCGAACAATATCTTTCCTCGTGTCTACATTTGCCGTACACGCCAAGTTACCAGCTTCAAAACAATCAAAAAAGTGCAGATTCACAAAGGATTTTTTGTTTCCCAAATGGGGGATGTACTTTAAATAAAAAAGATTTGAAGACCTAAAAATGACTTTGGTCTGTCTAATCACTTACCCAACATTTGGATTTCTGTGGTGAATGAGTGTTGAGGGGATTGATTGACTGACTGATTATTCCAGCAAGGTAAAAATACGGCTTCAAGAAATTTTTCTCTTGGATCACTGAGATTCTTGTCTGTCAAGCATGGCATGTGCTAGTTTTTTAACAGCTGGTATCAGAAATTGAAAGGGGAGGGTCTTTGATGTTGGAATGGTGGGATCTCGTGTTATGGGCAGGCGCTTCCACTCGAAATAACAGGTGTATTTAAGACTAGGATAACAGCTCAAAATATCCGACTGGTAACTCTATAATTTCTCTTCCTGCGGCAATTGCCTTTTACTATTCCAAACCCAGTATCCAAGAGATGCATATTTTCTTTTTTTGTCAGTTTATTGATGTCAGTATTCAAATTCCAAATCATCCTGAAAAAAGGAAAGTAATTCGACTAGAATACATGCTCCCTGTTGAAAATGGATGAGTGCGATCTTTTCTACGCAGGAAATGTTCAGTAATCAAAGGCAACATCTGAATTCGAAAGGATGACATCACATTGATTCTGCGGAGGGATTTTATGCTCAGCTACTTGACTTTACAAATAGGAATGTTCCCAGTTTGAAAGCTCCAAAAGATATTGTTCTTTTCTACAGGGATGTATATACTTGGCTATCATGAAAAACCTTGAAAAAAGAAGACTTCAAGCAGAATCCAATGAATCGAGTCTATATTATTGATGGCCGTTAAAAACTCATGCAATGGTGCCCAACCATTCAATATTCCCCGGGCACGGGCTCAAATATAAATAGATTCTAACAATGAATTTACATGTAGGATCCACCAATTTATGAGCATGGAGCATGATACTCCAAACTTCACTGAATAATTTCTCCACAATAGTTCCTAGTTTCATTCGCACACTTCAATTTCACTCCCAGAAAATGTAATATACTTGGAGGAAAAAAACCATAGTTTACAAAAAAAAGTTACTGATCCAGTGCTTTGAGTTACCTTACTACACAGCATAGAGTCGTATCACTTGATTTATCTCAGTTCTGCAAACAGGACAGAGACCTTTCTTGGACTTAATCTCACTTAAACATGACATGCAGCCGGCCATATGACCACATGGAATGCATGCACCTTCTACTGGAGCTTCCCAGCATATTACACACGAGGAAGAAGGGCCTTCCTCTTTTACATTACTTGTTGCAGAAGCCCCGAACTCAACAACAGGAACATGCAAGTCCGCCAGACTGTTTTCAACCAATGGATAGCGGACTGGCCCTTCACCAGATTCCTCCTCGGGAATTGGTGGAGCTGATGGAGCTGTGGAAGCTGATGCAGAAATTCTGCTGCTTGCTTGGACATCAGGGCCAGGATTAGTATGGGTTTGGACACCTTGACTTTGATTAAAAATTGGGCCAGAATTGTGCGCACCCCACCTGTTGTAGTCTTCTTTTGCTGGTTTATCCATCCATCCATGGTAGTTTGCCTCTGCACGTTCAACAGCACCCCATCCATTGTGAGTGTCGGCACTTGTCGAACCTACCCAATCAGTTCCAGTAACTGCTTCAGCATTCTGGTGGCTATTTGCTGTTGTCAATCCAATAGAATTTGCATCTGTACGTTCAACAGCACTCCATCCATTGTGAGTGTCAAAATTTGTAGAATCTCCCCAACCAGTTGCATTAATTGCTCCAGCATTCCGGTGGCTATTTGCTGTTGCCAATTCAGTACAGTTTGCTTCTGTACATTCAACAGCACCCCATCCATTGTAAGTGTCAGCATTTGTAGAATCTCCCCAGCCAGTTGCATTATGAGGTACTCTGAAAGGCGTGACCTGAAACTGAGAAAGTTAAGAACAGTATCCTGGGTGGTGACAGAAAACAAATGATGCATTTGAATAAACAAGTATAGAGCAAAACCAATATCATTTGTTTCGTAAATACATTCAACTGGAGCAAATGCTAAATTTAAAAGCATCTCCTTGACATACAATTCTACTTTCTTTCTTCAAAACTCTAGAAATTAGGATATGTTATATGTATTAGATAAAAGGTAATAAGATATCCTTCACTTGAACTTAGAATAGTAACCCATGTAACAATAAATACTCCACTGAAAAAATTTTGACCAAATGCTTCACAGAATAACATATAAAGCTTATGGCTCCTCTCATAGTTGTTAAACCTTTGGGAATCCCAGAATTCTCAATCCTGTAACATACATTTCAATACAAGTTCCCCAGAGCTCGTAAAGCCAATAAAATCCCATCTGAGATTCAGATGAGTAGGATGATGTAGACAACAGTACAATGCTTCTAGTGTCAATTCTAATTTTGTGTTGCATAACATCAGAGCAAATGAAACAAGTCTATCTTATCAATAACTTTCCATATTCCCATGATACTATCAGGCATTTCACCGCCACAACTGCTACTCATAACAATTTATTTGAAAGTAAAAGCAGCACTTACATTTTTTCAAACTGCATCGCTCCATCATTGCATGGCAAATTAAAAACTCAAAAAGGAAAATTGAGAAATCAAATAACTGACGATAACCTTCTATCAAACCATTCCAATAATGAATCAACATTTTCAGTGACTTTTTAGGAGGTGGCTAATATACACTTAATCATACATCAATAAGAAGAAAATAAAGATCCACAGGGTAGAAAGAACACACACACACACACACACCCCTATCAGGATTATATCTATTCGATAACAATATGATTTTTGTGCGATACAGGTATAGTCATCCATCACGAGACACTATATATACCCCTATCAGGATTATAATTATGCTCTAAAGATAACAACATGATTTTTGTCTAATACGGGTAAAGTCATCCATCACGAGACACTAGTTTAAATAATTATCACAAATTTAAAGATCTTAAAAGTGAACATGTAAGAACTTTTCAGCCTTACAAATAAGTCATCTATACCAACAAAAGCCAAAGATCCATTTAATATACATTGGTGACAAGTAATCCAGGCAATACACATAATCAAGTACATAATCTATATGCAATCTGACTCCATACCTGAGAAATTCCTCTGCATGCATTATATAACAACTGAAGCTGCTGTTTGTCACCCTCATTGACAGATGCAAGCTCATATCGACTTTCTGGTAAAGAGATACAAGAGCAAAGAAAAGAACCAGCTGAGTGATGAAAAAAGAAATTCAATATATGTGATAAAGACTTAGATTACTGTCCAAAACAAAGGTAAATGACAAGGAATGCTATATTTTACAATTAAATCAATCAATCAATCACTGTCAGCCCCTCAGCTGCATATCAACCTACAGAATACCAATGGAATTCATTGCTCAATTTTATTGGTCAATTTATATGAAATTACTTGTAGACTGGTCAAATATAGTGAGTGCAGGATCCGGTTGATGAAATTTGGGTTCATCAATTCTGGCCTTCCAAAGCTCAATGACCGCACGAGGCTGCACATCCTGTTCATTAGTTAAGGATACAAATGGAAGATCTATAAATAATGCAGGTAAATATCACAAATAAATATTTAGAGTAATTCAAAGATTTAATTTTAAAGCTACACTAGAAGTTGAGAAACCAATTTCACAAGGATTCATTAAACTACATCTAACAGTTTGTATCCAATATCTGCGGCTTCCATATTGTTGAGAAACCAATAGTATTTACTTTTCCATCAAAAGGTGAATATATACAGCATAGAGCAAGAACTAATTCCTAATTAATCTACCCCAACTTCCGAGCATATTGTTCTTGCTGTGACTACCAAGAAGGGCATGAGTAAATAGAAAAATATCGGTGCATCAAGCACAGTAACAGAGTCATCAGCAATGGCCATGCAATGCAGATCAGCACAATTACAGAAATTTGAGATAGTGACTGCATGAGTTGAAAAAGAAGGTAGATACAATAGTAACGAATAAACTATACACATTGCACAAGGTAAAAGATAAACCTAAGGGCTATGTCAAAAGTTAAAGAGTATAAACTATGCCTATGGAAACAACCAGAATTAGGAAGCTTAAGAAACACAGAGCTACCAGGAATATGTCACCAAATCGTCTTCAGACATGTGCAAAGTCATCCTTGTCAGTAGACAAATGGTGCTTTTTCTTATTCTTATTCTATTTTTGTTTTTCTTTTTTGCTCCTTTTATATCATTGATTGTAGAAAGTAGAAACACAGAGTATTTGTGCAGGAAGCAAGTCAAAAATCAACATTAACCTGCAAAGTAGGATAAATGGCAAGCTCAAATCTAGGAGGCTTTGTGGGATTAACAGGGCCACAAGGTATAACGACAGCCCAACTGCAAGAAATAAACATTTAGTTACAGAGAAGGACAACTAATCAGCTATATCAATTTGCTTCAAAGCCTTTGAACTAGGCCTTGAAAGTAGAAGCACGGCTTATATACACAGAGTAATCAACATCATTGCTGCCACAGCCATGCAGCAAAGGATAACATAAAACACATGATAATTAAAGAAGCTATTCACATGATAGTTAAAGAGGCTATTCTCACAAGTGCATAAACAAATACATCAGAAAGAAAGAGAATTGATAACATACATACATTTTTCTTGACATCCATTGAGGAGATAATGCTTTGAGAAATCCTGGACCATAAAATTCCCGCAGCCAACCAGAGAAATAGCAAATATGACTCTAGAAAAAGGCAAAAAAATTAACATAAAGCTTTTGCAATGAAGCAGCTTTCTAACAAACAAAGACGATTTCAGCTGAAAATGGGACTTTCTCAAGCATACCTCGATTGCTCGGGCAACACTTGTATGCCCCTTCATTCTTGCAACACCAAGTGGAGTGTAACAATCATCATTTGTCACAAGAGGATTTGCTGAAACATTACCGAAAAAACTAAAATTGATCACACTTCATTTGTGCAAAAAGTGACACATTTTATACCTTTTCAATTTATAACATGCAAGATTCTGTGACCCACATGGACCAAATAACAATTTATAATTCAATCATCGTTACAGCAATAGAATCTTAAACAAGATCAAACACAAACCTCCATAAGAGAGAAGTAACCTAACAGTCGGTTCCAATCCCCTTTTGGCTGCATGATGCAGAGGAGTTCCACCATGACGGCCTACAGAAATTAAATTACCATTCAGAAACGTATACTTTGGAACAAAAAAGAATAATTCAAAATCTTGACGGAAAGAAACTTACCAGGGCGGTAAGCATTGATGTTGGCGCCTAATTCAATAAGAGTTTTAGCGACATTTATGAACCCAGAATCCATACATGCCACAATTAATGGAGTCTTTCCTTCTATGTCAATCCACTGCATAAAAAAACTTTCTTCACATAAAAAAATGGGAAAAACACACGACCCAGAATTACAATATTTAAAAAGCAGATTGTAGGTTAGTTGTTACCTCAAGGTTAGCGCCTTGGTGGCGAAGGGCCTTGATGGCGTCGACGTCGCCGGTGGAGACACATTGATAGAGCAACTCGTCTTTGGATGCAGTATGATGTTGTTCCCGGTGGGTCATAGAATTCAGACTTTGCCCCATTGTTTTGCAGCTACGTTAGCAAATTTTGATGGGAAAACTTTCAGGAATGAATGAAAGAAGAAGAGATGAGCTTTGTGACTTAACAGCGAAGGCAAAAGTGAAGGAGAGAGAATGTGTCCGCGTGAGATAGAAGATGGGTTACTCCTGGATTTATAGAAAGGACACTCTCAATCATCCTCTGAACTTTGCAACCGCAATAAAAAATAAAATAAAATTGTGGTGTGCGATCAGAGACCTCTCAAAAGACAAAGAGGAGGGGGCAATACAAATTAGATGGAGTCGTAATAAATAAATTTGGCCACAAGGAGAGCATTACGTGATGGAACAAATAAAAATTGAAAATATCAGGTATTACTTACCTAATATGCTAATTTTTAATTGAAAATTTCAATTTTCTTTTTTTTTTTTTTGTTTATCTTCCTTCTCTCCCAAGTCTAATTAATAATCAAGGTTTAAAATTCACCATATATAAGTAAATTTGTTAAAGGCCATCTTGAATTTTAATGTTTAATTTATTTTTTTAATATTTCAGATAATTTAAATTAAACAAAATATTTATTTATTTATTTATATATATATATATATATATCTACTCGCATATAAAGTATTATCATATCTAATTAATTTAAAATACACACACAATAAGAATTACAAATTGATAGGCAAGTGAAGAGTATTAAACTAAAAATATGTTACGTAATAGTATTAAATTAAAAATATAAATATTAATCTATGTATTTAATTATTTACTTTAAAAATATTTAATCAAATTTAATTAGTATTAATAGCAATTTTTAAACACATGTATACTTATATATTAATTAAAATAGTAGTCAAGAATCTTATAAATAAAATAACATTAAATATTTTAATAATTTTTTCTATACTAAAAAGAAACACTGGAATATTTAAGCACTTTTTCGTTGGTGCTGTCGGACAAAACTTAAAAATAAAAACTAAGAAGAGAAGGGACCAGAAATCAAGTAATTGTAATGAAATTAGTAAATACGGGTGAATGAACAACAAAAGTCCATGGCACGGCAGCATAATGGTACCCATTTTTCACAAAGGAAACAGGATTTGATTAACAGAAAATAAAAATTGCAGCCACCTACATACTATGCTGATTGAAAATTTGACTACAAGGCTTATAACTTCGGAACTACTATCTCTGTTAACAACACAACTACTTGCTCCTCAATAGATGTCGAAGGCCCCAAATATTACATAAAGAAATAACGTAAATCAACTGAACCACAACGGAAATGAGAATGCATATGTAAATCATAAGGAAACCAAATAGGAGAATCTCACAACTATCTCAAAATTGTAAGGTGTCTTTGCCTTTTGCTTGTTCCTGATTGTTAATCATACTTGGACTGAGGCTCCACCTAGTAACTTCACCAGCTCGCCTTTCTTCATCTTCGAAAACCCTTTTACACCACGAGACTTGGCAAGTGCCCTAAGTTCAGGAAGCTTCAATCCACTCAAATCTTCATTCTCGATCTGCTCCTGTTTGTTTCCATCTTCATCATTATCACCATCACCAATATCCAAAGCTTCACCTTCTGATACCCCATATACACTGTCTTCTAGAGCATTGGACTCACTATCCAATACCTCATCATTCACATTGCCATCAACAAGATCGGACTCAGCATCTGATACTTCGCCATGCATGTCCCCATCTGCAAAATTGGCCTCAGGCTCGGGCTCAGGCTCAGGCCCAGGCTCCTGCTCTGTTTCCGGATCAGGTACATGTTTACGGTTGGTACGGATCTCAACAGAACTGTTCTTTCTCCTTGCGCTTGAACTTAAATGTGAGACAGAATTCACTGTTTCCTCGCTGGAATAAACAGGCTGGTATTTGGACTGAGTGACCGGAGACCTGCGCCTGAAATTTGATGCAGGTCTAGTTAAAGAAGAGGAATAAAGTTCTTTAGCCTCAGTCCTGGCCCTATTGGTTGAATCAAAGTAGTTAGTGCTGTTATTTTCATCATATGAGCCATTTGGTTCAGTCTGGTCCAAACTGAAGTCTTTGCTACTGCCACCAGTGCTTGTGCCTTTCCTCTGACCATGCTCAGTTGAGTGTTTCCTCAACAGCTTGAGGAGAGAATCCACTGTTTCACTCTCTTTACGTTGTCCTTGCATGGCTTCAATCTTCTTATCCTCTTTTGCTGCAGCTCTTTCTCGAAGCTGAGTTTGGACCTTCCGGAAAAGCTCAACAATCTCCTTCTCTTTCGGTCCTGGGGCAGCCGCTGCTTGGAATTTTGGGGAATTGGAGAGGGAGAGTAATGGCCCATTTTTTGAAGATAACAGATCAGCTTCATCATCAAAACTATCCCTCTCTTCATTTTGCCTGTTCCTGCCTCGGAACCCATTTTTGTTTTGTCTTGAGAAGTCAGGATTTCTCCGATAACCACCAGAACTGGCTCTGCACACCAATGATGCTCCCTTGGAAACACATTTCACTGCTCCAACCTTGACCTGCAATCGGATTCTGAAGTCACTGTGTGAAGGGCAGGAAGACACAGCCACCACTCTTCCAGAAACACCAAAGCATGGGAGACATGTGCCCTCAGATGGCCCAAAACCTGCAGGAAGGGATAGGTACACAAAATATAAATTAAACAGAAATTAATTGATATATAAATTATTTATTAAGAACTCAACCCTCACACATTTGTCAAGAAAAAAAAAAGTATATGAAACACACTGAACGGATCTTACCGACATGCTTATAATAAAAATTCTGCACATTCAAAAGTATTTTTCAACTCTGTTATTTCACTTGTAATATATTTGTGAAGATTTTTTCTCTTCAAAAAAGATGAGGAAAACTCTAAGAAAACTCCTGAAATTCAGAGTAAATACTTATGGTCCAATCATGACAACAGATCAACTTATATTACCTAGAAGCAGAGAGGAAAGAGCGAAACATAGGTCAGCTTATTTGATCCACAAAGAAGAATCATGCTGCTTTTAATTTTAAATATAAAGGGATCCTTGCTGATAATAACACGTAATTAGCATTCATCGTTACATAGCTTGAGTTCCTAAAGCCCTCCCCTCCTCTCCTTTTCTCTCTACATGATACTCAAAAGACAAACAATGATATGCTCCACTCTATCTATTTCATTCACACAAATAGAGTGTCAACTGATAATCATGTGTTTGCAAATATAAGTTAAAGCCAGAAAAATAGCAACTTATGCCATACATATTAAGCATACACAAAATTTCTGGTTGAGCTCAAGGCTTTCTTTCGAGTATTAGCCCTGAACTCTCTGAAATCTAGGGTACATTAGGTGGTTCTTTTTCACAAACCCAAGTGCATTTTCTTTCTCTAGCAACAGAAAACACTCTAAATAAACAAATTAACAAAAAAAAAACACAAGAAGCACTCGCGATACTTTACTATAAAATACTTTATATGTGCTTTTTCTCAGAAGCACTTTTTGAGCTTAAAAAAACACTTGGAAGTCATTTTTACAGAAGTACTTGACAATTTCCTTTTCGAAAAAATAAAAATTTCTGGTGCTTTCACATAAACAGCTTTTATACCCATACACACCCTAACCTAAATGCTCATCTAAATTCCATCTATTATCTCTATAAACTAATAAACAAAACCCTCAAACATGTCTTTTAAAATTCAATGCCTCCATCCCTTCTTTAACTTTCCTCTAAAAGAAGCTTACGCAAAATAAACTTAAACTTAACAAAGTGAACAAAACAATTCTTCCGGCAAAAACTTCCGTCGACAGAACAACAAATAATTAAAACCCTAATGCTTAAACATCAACAAATAAATAAAAAATGAAATTTAGAACCACCCATTCGGCCTTAATTTGGAGACCAAACAGAGCGCAAAGAAGTTGAACTGACCTGGCAGATTCTTAGCAATGAGATGGGCTGTTTGCGACATCACCATTCACTCACTCGATAGAAATTTTCAGAGTTCTTACCTGCTTTTCTAATGGAGGATTTGCATTTTTATTTTTAATTTTTGTTTTAATTCAATTCCGTTTCCAGTTTCAAGGTACTGAAACTCGAGGTTAGCTATGCGAAATAGACATTGATAAGGGGTTGTTTGGGTAATCCGTAATTTTATTGGGGATAAAATGGGTAAATGAGGACTTCTTGATTTAAAGGCGGCAACGTGTCCGGTTTGGTGTCGGAGAACGGTTGACCCGTTTCTCTTCCTAATCCGTCTCCTTAACGGGCGGCGAAAATTTGACTATTATTTAAAAAAAAAAAAATTGAATTTTAGGTTTGACAGAATCTGAAATAATGGTTTGTTAAATCAACATTATTACTAATTTTTTAAAACAAAAAAATATTTTACCCATTCAAACATTAAATTTTTTCATAAAATTATATATAATTAAATAAAGTTTTGAGATGCTTTATAAGAAATTTAAAACAAATACAACAAATAACAAATAATTATTGAAATATATAAATATAAAATTTAGAACACCTAACAAATAATAATTAGAATACAAAAAAAAAATTTATAACAATTAAAATTTAAAAAAAAAATAAGAATAATGACCACAAAATCTAAAATAAAAGAGCTCACAACTGAGACAATCGAAAGGACACATTAGAACTTTACCTTTTAGTGACGAATCGAAAGAACAGAGCTGCTTGCTTTTCTTGCCATCTCCCATATAATTAAGTTAACTTACTGTCCTAATGTAATATTTATATAGGTCATGTTCCCGGTCTGCAGTGCTACGAATACAAATTCCTGTGTAAACTCATTCTTTCAATCGTCACAGTATCACATATCCACTTATCTGGTGATAAAATATATCGCAACAATATAACTTTAAACATTAATTTATAAAAAATAAAATTATATTTTTCATATTTTTTTAATCCAGATTATAACCATGATTTACTTGTTGATGTATTACTGTTCAAATGATAATTTCTAAATGTTTTTTTATAGAATAAAAAGAATAATTTTCACTTGATATTTTAAAATAAAAAATACTTGTGGTAATATTTATTGAAAATTATATTTAGAAATAGATAATGTAAACTAATATTTAATAATTTATACAAAAATATTAAAAATGGTAAAATAGTTCTTGATAAAAGTTTTATAAAATCTGTTTTTATAATTATATCATACAAATAGAATTTTATTAAATTAATCCCATAATCTTAATTTGCTTATAGTTTTATGAAAAAATTACACTTACCTCCTATTTACATTTTTTTTTTTTACTTTTCTTTGCAATATAACAAAAACAAAAACAGAAATAAAGATGATCCCTTTCTGCTAATACCTATTTTATTTCAAGAACTGACCAACCAAAAACATTTGATATATTTTCTTTGTTTCTGGAGAACCAAAAACACCTTCAAACGCACCGAGCATGCAACAGCAACAGCAACTTGAATTTTCTTTTAGTCATCGACTGCTGGTGGTTGTAAAGAGCATAACATGAACTTCAAACGTAAAGAGCATGCAACAGCTGATGCTAACTATAATAGTTCTAACAGCAGACAAAAGAGTGTTCAGCTAAAAATGCCCAAACTCATACATGAGAAATCAGAAGAGAATGAAAAGGTGGTCTCTTGCAGTTACCCGGATGTTAATAATCTTTTAACACCTGACCACTGAACTCACCGCTCATGCATCACAATCTTTTGCCGTTTTCTTTGGCTAGCTTTTTAAACTACATAATGTTCCGAAAGAGGGGTTAAACATAGTTGAAAAGTCGACCATAGAAGCCTCTTCATATTGTTTGGTCCCAAGGAAAGACTCGATTGCCCAACAGCCACACCTGATCAAGGGTAATCAAAAATCTGGCATCTCCCTAACAGATGAACTTAAAGATCATCTTTTATTTTTTTGACTTTGTTCTTGAAGCAAACCAGATGTGCAGACCAATACAATAAACAGGAAAACACAATTAATGAAAACCAAATGACTCAGTCACTGGTCTGTGAGGGCAAGGTGTCTATGCTTTGTGATTTTTCATCATATCATCAACATCCAGTTCCACCTCCAAAACTGGTGAATCCTTTCGCATGCTGTAATGACTGGTTTAGGAACACCAAGTATTTGAAGTTTGTCAGAATTTAACCAATCATATTTCAACTGTGGTTACAGTAAAAATGGAATAAAGCAGCTGACCTGTTCTGTACAGGACCATGATCCACAGCTGTCCGAAGGCAATATATAACTCTGCCAACTATGTTTGTCATGGGAACTGGACCAAATGTTCGACTATCATTGGCTTCCTGCCCCTCGAAAAATAAAAAAGAAAAAAATATTCCGAAAGAGGTGAAGATAAATCAGTCCAGTGAAGGAAGGCTTAAATTATGGTCATAATTAAATCATAAATCACAACTAGCAGTAATCAACCTACAAATTGCTCATGGAAACTACAAAGTAGCTTCCTCAGACACCTAGCACAAGCATCACTAAATGCATTTACATCTTACAGGGACTTGTATGCATAATATCCATCCATTCCTGATCAGGATTCAAGTTGGACGTTGAATTGCAGTAATTGCTATTGCTAAGCAAAATTTTAGTTGACTTTGCCTCTGCTTTTGGAAGGAGGCTTATAAACCATACCTAGCATTTTCCTCTTAATGTTAATTACTCTAAATGGGGGGTAAAAATGAGAAACCAAGGAATTTATCTGTGATTATCCATGAATATTCTACAGAGTGCTGAAAATCATGCTAATTTCACTCTTCTGATTTTCCTTTTTCACATTCATGGTCTGCATTATAGAAAGATATTTATGGCAATACAAGACATAGCAAAAATATATTTGGATATCATATTTAAGATTTCAAATAAAAAACAAATGTAAATACCTTAGGTTTCATGGTTTCATTGTCGGCCAACACCCAACATTCATCTTTTTCAAGTACAAAAGGCTCATCTTTCTCGTCTTTAGACACCATTTCGTACCCTTCAATAGCAGCTAATCTTCTTACTAGATGTTCATCTGACTTCACAGGGTCTTTCAAGACCACAACATCTCCAACAAAAACACGCCTATCAACCAAATAAAAAAGGAAGATGAAAACCTTAGAAGAATGAAATTCCAAATGTTCAAACAACAAATATAGAATTTTGCACAAGAAAAGGATGCTGCAGCAGTGAACCAAACAAAAGCATGACTACTTGGTATTCTAAGATTTTCTGTTGGAAATCAATGTATACATTAAACTACATTGATCATAAAATTTGCTTTCTTTGTTTTGACGAGTATGTTAACAATATCATGTTTCCGAAATGCTTAATTACAAAAACTTTATCCCCATCACTCAAGCTCAGCAGCACAATTCTGAAGTATAAATAAACTCCTCAAAAATATGATAATGAAGCAGAAAAAGAAATGATTGCCTCAAAACACGACCAGCTCTTGGGTACATGGATTGCCTAATCCCTAGTTTATGCTATGGTTTCAAAATAGCCAGCCAGCCTTGCATGAAATGATGAAATTAGGAACAGACACTTGGCTACTGACTCATAGGCTCTGCAACAAGCATTCAACATATGCATTTAGATTCCTTTGAGGATGTACTCTATCTACAGCAACTAGTTTCTGCAAGGCCCTTCATGTGCTAAATCTTCTACATAAACCAAGTATGGGAAAGATCATTCTATTTGTCAGCCACCATGTCAACTTAGTTAAGTGTCTTTTAGTTTCTAGAATCAAAGCATGGTCCATACTTTATTGAATAATTTGATGTTCCAAGATGAAAATATAATATCATACTCAATGAACAGACACAAAGCAGACCATGAAAGAAAAAGATGAAGATAAAACCAAGCATTTCCGCATGAATACAATGTTTTTCTTCTGCTAAATAGTAGGTAAAGGATTTTCGAGAGTTTCTAAATTGACAAGCTATGCTTAACTAAATGCAAGACTGACATAAAAGCAACTGTGAAATTTAACTTTTCAAACTCAAATAATAAATAAAAAGCACATGGGTGTAAAACGTTAATACATATATGAACAAATGGAACTGAAGTTAAAGTAATTAAAATTAATAACTCTTAATCAGGCACAGCACAGTTGATTGGAATTTTAAACCTGAAACACCCTTAAGGATAACAAGCCTATACAATTAACTATGTTGTTTTAGGTCCCTGAGATGAAAACATTATAGGACATGACAAGGCAAATGTTACCTAATAGAAATTTCAGAGAAAAATAAAGATAACAACAATATGCCTGTGGTAAAGGGCAGAATAAAATAAATTTAAAAAATTATTAGGGATAAAAGAAAGGTTAATGGTATTACGTTGGATCAGCAGCGGGTAACTTCCGTACAAGAAGAGTTCCCCCTTGCCCTCTGATAAGAGGGGCCATTTCCTCTCCTTTATTCCAGTGTAAGTAAGTCAACTTTCCCTGAAATAGATATTTCCACACCGAATCACGTAATTCTATGTCATTGATTTGACCTCGTGTATAGCTCTGCTACACATGCAAGATTCTGTTAGATCAATCTAATAAAAGTAATTCTAGGAGCCATACTTTTAAGTTCTGCAAAATGAAAAGTAACAAAAACCAGTGACAGTAGAAGCAACTGGAAGTGAAAGCTTACAAAGAAGCATAAAAACCACTTGCGAACTCTGAACTTACCCATAAAAGTATTTCTTCACTTGTGAATTGGAAAATGAACTATATCAAAAGTTAAAGAACCTTTCTCTGTAGCTTCAAAATTTTTTCCATGTGACAGCAGAACATAGAATTTAGTTTCAAACAATAACAAGAAGTTTCCCATGAAATTTTAAATTCACTCCTTACAATTATCATTCCCAAACTATTTGTAGTAGCTAGTTAGAATAGTATCCAACTCTGCTTATAAATTATGATAAAATCAAGTCTATCTCTGGCCTTGAGAGTTTCAAAAGTTCAACAGAATAATTGATTTTCTATTCCCAAAAAATGGAAAAAAAAAAAAGAAATTAATAATAAAATAAAAGAATTAAACAATTAAAAATTCTATTCCAATTCATCTCATGAAGAAAACAAAAGTTATGATTTCTTTCTCAATTTTTAACATCACAATTCATGTATTGAGACTTTAAACATGGCCAAGGAAGCGAAAGAACAATATCCTCTCTAATTACACAGATACACTGATACACAATTTCTAATTAGAAACCCAGTTTCAAACAGCGCATTCTTCTCTTAAAAATCAGACTCTTAAATAGCCTAATATAAATCCAATTTCGCCACCTTTGCAATAACATTCCTCTGTAACCTCACATAAAACATACAATTAGTACACCCTGCAACAAAATAACATCTTGCAAATAGTACACAACGAAGCATACCCAAAAGAGGATGTTTAAATTTATAATAAACCCTAAACAGATTGTGACTGCTGCCTCGAAATATCAAATAGCTAATGTAAGGCACGCTTATACAGTATAAGAATCTACAAAAATAATAGTGATAAAAAGGAATATATATATATATATATATATATATATATATATAAATCTTGTCTTTTCATTTCAGAGTTCACCTATGAACCGGACAAATAACAGAAAACAAAAATCCGTGACCCAAAAATGCAAATTCCAGGATCTCCAACTCATGAATAACAAAGCCGAATTTCGAATAAAGGAAATTGGGGAATGGCAACATAAGAAAAACCCCAAAAACAAAAGCAACAAAATCCAAATGCAAGAATCGAACGGAGTGGATTACCCTCAAGCTGACAGAGATTGAGTACTCGAGCTTGTTAGCTATGTATCGAACCCAAGTCGATAGAGAAACCATTGCCTGCGCTATGCCCAGCGTAAATATCGAGTGTTTGTGTTTTGTAGCTTCAGCATTCACATTTGTTAAACCCCTATAAGCTAGAACTACTGTATAATTTCTCTCTGTATTTATTATTATTTTTATTTTATTTTTTTTTCACCCCGTTTTACTGATTTTGACTTGTTTATTTATTTATTTAATGGGTAGATGACTGTTACCTTCGGTTGGCCCAATGTATTGGTTAGTTTTCTATGTTTTATTGGATGAAACCACAAAACATCATTAAATCCTATTGATTTAAAACAATGTATCTAAATTCATTAATTTTCACCATTTTGTTGCATGAAACTACGAAATAAGTTTTTAGGCCACGTCGTATTAATTTTTGCTGCTAAATATATGTCATATTGTCCTTTTTTTTTTCAATTAAAGAGATATTTTTAACTAATTAATTATAATATTTTTATATATTTTTGATATAATATAATAAATCCAATTCTAAGACACAGTAATTATTAATTCTTTTTTAGTTTATTATAGTTGATTAAATTGATTAGGTTATTGAATCCGTGTATTGAGTTGGTTTAATTTTACTTTGTTAAATTGATTGATTTTATATATATATATATATATTCACATGAAAATATCTAAATTCTTCACTGCAATATATGTATTTAAGTTATAGTTTTGTTTCAATGGAGGAATATGAATATATTGTATTACGACTACAATGCAAACTTTTTTTTTCTTATAGTTTTTTTTTTTTATTTTTTTCTAAATTAATAGAATGGAACACAATTTATTAATATTTTTATTTGTGAAATTTAAGAAAATGATTAAAAAATAATTAAAAATATATTATATTTATTAAAATTATTATTTTAATTAAAATTATTATTTTAAGTTACAAACATAAAATACGTATAATTAAAATAATAATAATATAATTTAATACGATCATAAATTAAGTATAGTATTAAGTAATTTTTGTTTTTTATACAATACAATCCAAAATTCTCTTGATTTGCATGGAGCCACGCAGAGAAAATGCTACCAAGTCAAGCATAATCCATCTTATTGTATATATTATTTTGATTTTAAAATAATAATATGTAGTGTCAAGTTTCATATAGAAAGAACTTGCATGTTTTTCATTCAATATATATATATATATATATATAAAACCTTTAGTATCGAGCTTCATAACATAGTTGAATTTAGCCAAAGGAAATTAAGTGTGTTTATTTTTAATATCGACAAACTATATAATTATTTGCCAAAATATAAAAAGTCAAGGATCTAGATGTAATTATCCCATGCCGATATTTTATTTTTTATCCTCATTAGAACATTGAATGATAGTAGTGGCCTGACCACCTGCAACATATCTAAACCGCGAGCTGTTCGGTAAACGTGGCACGCTCATCTTAGACTTGACCGTTCCCATCTCTCTCTCTCTCAGCCCTCGCCTGATAACTAAGTGAAAGCGCCAGTTTGTTCAAAGCCTACCCGAAGTCTCAAAACTTCGTCGTTTACACAAATCCACAAATTGGAGCTTAGCCGAGGTTTTGTCGGATTCTCAACTCTGTTTTTAGTTGTCCAATTTCCCGTCGCTCTGTTTGGTTGCTGAGAAAGTAGAAGGAAACAAATGTATTATTCGTTTCTAATAATAATCCAACAGCGTTTACTGTGAGATTTCGCAAATTATTAATCAATTTTCTTGGCAACCCAGAGGAGTAAGTTCTTTGGGTCGTTTTTCTATGCGATGGCTTAAAATTTGTGGATGCTTTTATTAGTTTTCAGCGTGGACTAATGGTTATGTTTACATAGGTTTTGCTTTTGATCACATTAGGGTTTTCTGTTGCTGCTGATTCTGACTATTGAGCACTTTATATAGTGATGGATAAGTTGAAACTAGGTCAATTGGGAGAAAGAATAAAGACGGGTGGGGCTCAAATGAGTAGAATTGTAAGTGGAAAAGTGAAAGAAATGCTGCAGACCCCAACGCCTGAATCGAAAATGGTCGATGAGGCCACGTTAGAGACATTAGAGGAGCCCAATTGGGGCATGAATATGAGGATTTGTGCGATGATCAACAGTGAGGAGTTTAGTGGGTCGGAGATTGTGAAGGCAATAAAGAAAAAGATTTCGTCTAAGAGTGCTGTGAGTCAAAGGTTGAGTCTTGATTTGTTGGAGGTCTGTACTATGAATTGCGAGAAGGTGTTCTCTGAGGTAGCGTCTGAGAAGGTGTTGGATGAGATGGTAAGGATGATAGAGAATCTGCAGACAGATCAGGTTAACAGGAACAGGGCTGTGCAGTTGATCAGAGCTTGGGGAGAGTCCGAGGATCTGGCCTATCTTCCCGTGTTTCAGCAGACTTATATGGTCAGCCTCTTGCTATACTTGACCAGTTGTCTCAAAGATGTCATCTATTTAATGTAACATTTGTTGTTATTTCGAGGTCTAGGGTAAGGTGTATCTTTCTTTAATATGTTGGACAGTTTTGCTGCTTTGTTGTATATCCTTTTGTAATTTTAAATGCTTTGGATGCAATCACATCTTCTATGTATCATTACTCCTCTTATAAAGTTTACCTCAATGTTGGTGATAATGCATTGATTTGAATCATTTTCCCTTTTAGTAACAGTGAGAATTCATTGAGTACTTGAGGTGTTTTTGAACAGTTTTACCATTACAGTTGCATTTGTTCTCCAAATATAGCTCGGTGTCACTCCTAATAGTTGTTCTAACTTGTAAGTTATAAGTAATTTAAATTTTAAGAACTTCACTGAGCAAAATTTGTGGATCTTTTGGATTTGTTAGATGGTCAGAAAGTAGAGTTCAGCTGGAGATAATTATTGACTTTCATTATTTGTTCACTTATCACACACCCATTATCTGAAGTGCTTTTTGTTTTTAATCATTCAGATTTTTTGTATTTATGACAGACAGATGTTAACATTTTTAATTTGCATTCTGTTGCCATTGCACTTACGGATTTTGTTCATTGAAAGAAGGTGGTGTTTCCTGTATTTTATTCACTTTTCTTCTTGCTGTGTGCTGTGGCAGAGCTTGAGAGGAAGAATTGTGGCTGCGCCTTTAGAAGATGGCAATTTGCCTCCCATGCAACAATCCCTGGAGTCATATGCTCATCAAGAACCACTATCTCCTTCTGGAAGTTATCGCAATCCTACAACAGGATTGCAGGATGCAGATTATACTGATTTTGCCTTTAATTATGGGAGCCTCTCAGCTGATGAAAAGAAGGAAATTCTTGTAATAACTCGGAATAGCCTTGATCTGCTTTCTAGCATTTTGAATACTGAAACAGAGCCAAAACCCATAAAGGTAATTCTTTCACTTCTAACGTGAAAGCAATCATTCACCTTCATCTGTTTCTCTCAGCAATTTGAATAATATTGTATTCCCACCAGCTGAAGAATTATTTTGTCTGTAGTTTAGCTAATGTGTGTTTCCAAAATAATGCTGTTGGCTGATCACATGTAAGCATTTCAGAGTCATCTCTACGCATTGAAATGTTTGAATTCTTATTGATTCTGTTGACTTAAAGGATACATTACTGCTTTTGTGTCTTTTTGCTGAACACCATTCTTTTCTGTTTCATACCAAAGGAAAAAAGTTTGCTAATTCTACCAATAAAATAATGTATGTACAGATGAAAGTTTGCAGAGTAGGATCGTAGAATATTTTTGTTCCTACTGCTACTACTGTGCAATACTTGCATTTTTCTCCTGGAAAGTTTTGTTGTAGCTGCATCAAACAGTTGGTCTAGTTGGTCTCTGACTTCCCATCTAGATTAGAACTCTCTCTTCTCACTTTCAAACATCGTAAAAACTTGGTGACCAAGAAAATTTACCATATGGTTGCAGGAGGATCTAACAGTGAGCATGCTGGAGAAATGCAAGAAATCACAACCTGTCATTCAGAAGATCATAGAAAGCACCACCGATGATGAAGCTATGCTTTTTGAAGCCCTGAATCTTCATGATGAGCTGCAACAAGTCATCTCCAAATACGAGGAACTAGAAACTGCTCTAAAATCTGGACAAGAAGTGCCCGAAAACTTTGATAAGGCCTACTTGCCTGCTCATGTTGAAGCTCCTAACGAAACCAAGGCTACATTGCATGCTGACGTGGAAGCTCGTAACGAAACCAAAGCAGCGGATTCTCCGAAAGGGGAGAGGACTGAACCGGCCAGTGATATGTCTAATGACTGAGTGGGGGTGCTAAGAGGTTTGCTGTTGTGCTAGCCCGTGGGCTGCGGCGAAGAAGTTTGTATAGCTGCTGATGACTTCATTGTCACTTGGGGGGGGTGGGTGGTGGGTGTGGTGTGGGGTTTTGTTTGTGATTATTGCATATATGTTTGTTTCATACTTGCGAGTTTGTTGGGGTTTTTTTTTTCTTGTTAATTTTATGGATTGCGGTTGACAATAATATTTTTCCTCGGTTCTATTTGCATCAAATAATAATGGCATCACCATTCATGTACCTGCTGGAAATAAATTTTAAAATGAGAATAAATATTTTTTTATATTTTTAATTATACACGTGTAAAGAATAAAAGAAATGGTATTCTAATTTTGGGTACTTGGGAGTTCGCATTATTAAAAGTTTTTTTATTACAAAATATCTATAATAAAAGTACTTGCAAATTGAAGGAAAAAAAAAGAAAAAGAAAGAAAGAATCTAAATTGCATTCACTTTTATATTTTTAGTCAATTATTTCATATCAATACTTAAAATGAATAAATGTTATATGCAATAATAATGTAATTACAGCTTATAATTTTTTTTTTATATCAACATTTGAACTGTGAATCTAGCTAATGTACATTGACACATTGTCCTATCATATAATTTAAAATTTTTTAAATAAAATTTGGAAGATCTGACATCTAACTTAATTTTTTTAAATATAGATTAAAATTAAAATTTAATCTAAAACTTGTAACCAAAAAAACTTTAAATTTTAGTTGTATAAAAATTATTAACTTGTAAAACTATCAAGTACTTATTTAGGGCTAATTTGATGTTATCTCATTAATATATTCACAAATTTATCAAGTCTCCTAAAATTTTAAGTTTTTTTTTTTTTTTTTGTTAATTGCTGCTAGTTAGCCTTTCACGAAGAAAATGAGTATTTTTCAATACTTTTTCAGAGATTTAGAAAAATTATATATAAATATTAATTTTTATAAAATTAACAAAAATATTTGTTAATAGTAAAAAAATTATGTTTGGACATTAATTGACTAATTAAAATAATAAAGTAATTAAAATAAATTATATAATTTTTTAAATTAACAATATATTTTACATACTTTTTTTGAGGTTTAGAAGACTAATAAAAAGTACTTTTAAAGGTTATTTATTATATTTTAATATCTAATTTAATTTAATTTAATAAATACATATAAATTAAATACAAGTTTTAATAAAATAATATTATAAATTATTTACTTATAAAAAACTATAAATCATTTAATTTTATTAAAATATAAATAAATTATTTTAGCTATACAAACAAATAATTTATAGTATAGTTCTATTAAAATTAATATTTAATTTATATATAATTATTAAATTAAATTAGATATTATAATATGAAAAATAATTTTTAGGAGTACTTTTTATTAATTTTTTAAACTCTAAAAAAATTATGTAAAAAATAATATTAATATATAAATTTATACAAATAATTTTGTTTTAATTATTTAATTATTTTAATTAGTTAAATAACAATCAAATATAATTATTTTATTATTAAAAAATATTTTTTTATTAATTTTATAAAAATTTTGATTTATATATAATTTTATCAAATTTGTATTTAAAAATATCCCTAAAAAAAAAAAGTAGACATTTTACAGTTACACCACATTATTTTGAAATAGCTAATTTTATATTCAACCAAATTAGTGGAGTTAGTTAGCTACTCACTGCTTAAGTGGGTATGATAATTTTTTAAAATGGTAGGGGTGCGATGAAAGAATGTCAATTTATTATAGGGTAATATGAAATTAACCATTAACTTATCTTTACAATATTTAGAGAAATAAGGAATATTATAAAAATGCTAGTTGGAGGTTGGGAGCAAAGGGCGAGGGTTGCCGCGTGCGCGGGTGGCAGACGATTGACAATAGGCAATAGACCATAGACAAGGATATAAATGAAAACATTGGAAACAAATTTGGGGCATGTTTATAAAAAGTTAAAATTTAGGGACTTAAGCGTTTAAAAAACGCGAGAAAGACGGGAAAAATATGTCTTGCCAGCGAAGACTCCGAAAATAACCGCCATTTCATAATTTCTTCGGGCAATTCCATTGAAAATGTGCATACTCCCAAAATTCCCACCCCTTTCAAAAATCCTACACTAGCCCTTTACTTTTGCGGGATTTCTTTCTCATTTCCGTCAATTCCCCGCATCTGTACTCCTACGAAACCCTAATTCTCACTCCAAACAGAAAAAGCCTAAACAATGCCGTCCCTAAGGTCGCCCGGCAAAATCCTACGGCTGGAAATGGAAAATTTCAAGTCCTACAAGGGCCTCCAGACTATCGGACCGTTCTCTGACTTCACGGCGATAATTGGGCCGAACGGCGCGGGGAAATCGAACCTAATGGACGCCATAAGCTTCGTTCTTGGCGTCCGCACAGGCCAGCTTCGTGGGGCCCAGCTGAGGGACCTCATATATGCTTACGACGATAAAGAGAAGGAGCAGAAGGGTAGGCGAGCATTCGTGAGGCTGGTCTATCAGTTGGGTAACGAGTCGGAACTTCAGTTTACAAGAACCATTACAAGTTCTGGCGGAAGCGACTACCGAATTGACGGGAAGGTTGTAACTTGGGACGAGTATAGTGGCAAGTTGAGGTCTCTTGGGATTCTCGTGAAGGCCAGAAATTTTCTCGTCTTTCAGGTTAATTGATTATATCAATTGAATGTAGAAATAGTTCACACACACACACGAACTATTTATATATGAACTATTTCTACATTTTATTTTTTACTCACTGGGCACATGATTTTGGTGTTGAATTACATATGTCTTCCTTTTCTTTTTCTTATTTAATCAGGTGATTTTTGGGGCGATTCCATTTTTGATTTTTGAGTAGTTACCCCGTTTGATGTTTTGATTATTTTTTCTCTTGCGTATACGATTATAATTTCAATTTCGTCAGTTCTTTTGTAAACTGCACGTGGTTTGCAAATGGACTCTAATTAGGAGATGTAATCCATTGTCCTTGATACATGCCCTGACAAATGAACTGATGAAGAAAGGGAGAAAGGAAGAAAGGTCATGTCAAACATAGCTATAACTTATTTCTTAAAGCACCAAACTTATTCAACTGAACTGCAGCTAGTATGGCAGTTTTGGCTATTGAATTTCTTGTGTGCTGGATCTGATTTCTAACTAATATATATATTTTAGTTACACTTTTGTAAATGTAGGGTGATGTGGAGTCCATTGCATCTAAGAATCCCAAGGAGCTTACCGCACTTCTTGAGCAGATTTCTGCTTCTGACGAACTCAAGAGAGAATATGAGGTTTTGGAACGGGAAAAATCTGCTGCTGAAGATAACTCGACACTTGTTTATCAGAAAAAGAAACAAGTTGTGATGGAGAGGAAGCAGAAGAAAGAACAAAAGGAAGAAGCAGAGAAGCATCTTCGATTGCAAGATCAACTGGTAGGGATTATATGGTTTCTTTGCACGTCTTAGATTGATGTCTGTGTTAAAATGTCTGCAGAACTTTGTTCTTTAACCATTGTGATTATTCTGATATATCATTTGTCTTGTCGTCAAATGTGTTCCTGAGTTGCTGTTTTTTCTTTCCTTGCAGAAATCTTTGAAGAAAGAGCACTTCCTATGGCAATTGTTTAATATAGAAAAGGATATTATCAAGATGAGTAAGGATCTGGAAGCTGAAAAGCGATCACGTGAAGATGTAATGCAAGAATTGGAGCATTTTGAAGATGAAAAGAGACTAAAGAGGAAGGAACTAGCGAAATATTTGAAAGAGATTGCACAATGTGAAAAGAAGATTGCTGAGAGAAGTGTTAAACTTGACAAAAGTGTAAGTTTTGTTCTTTTGTTGATTTTATTTGATTTGTATTGTTGATCTGCTCTGCAATGTACATACTTTGACTAGTTAAGTTAAAGTTAGATTTTTCTTTTACACATAGATTAGAGATAGATGCATTTATAATGTGTTTAGTTCATTTTTGTGAAGAATCACTTTGAAACAAAGTGTTAGACCATGGCAAGCATCTTTGAACACTTCTATTGCTAACTTTACAGCTAAGCTTTTTTGAGTGGAACATTATGTCTGCCTTTACACTGCTGCATGGCTATTTCTCTTGCTTTCTTTTCCTTGGTTCTGGTGAGGTGAGCAGAGGCAGAGCTGGGATTTTTACTTGGCGGGGGCTAGTTTTAATAATGATAAAACACAAATATAAAAGAAATTAATGCTCATTAATCATGCTTAGAAATTTAACACATTTTCATTTGATCCTTTTATTATGACTATTCCAAACATATTACTATGGAAAAAACAGAGTAACATATTTACAAAATATTGTTATACTTATTAGATAAATAAAAAAATATTGCATATATTAATAAATTATTCTCTGATTTATTATAGAAATAAATCATCAACATAAATACATTCAAAATATGGTGTTAGTTTAAAAAATATTAATATTAATAGACAATTCAATTTTTGATTGTATTAAAAAAGATTAATATTAATAGACAATTCAATTTTTGATTGTATTAAAAAAGATTAATATTAATAGACAATTCAATTTTTGATTGTATTAAAAAAGATCAATATTAATAGACAATTCAATTTTTGATTGTATTTCTTATAATCAAAGAAATTTAAAAATTGAAAATAAGCAAAATTAAGACTGAAACTCTTTTTCATTAAAGTTGTTTTATATTTATAATTTATTTGTAACAAATTCTTTTTTGGGGATTAGAGTGACATTGTAATTTTATGAAAATTAAAAAGTTTCAATGGGGGCTTACCTTGAGTATTTTAAGGTATTAGGGGTTTAAAAATAAATGCACAACCAATGTTTAGAAGAAAAGGAATTTCTTTGGGGGCTTCAGTCCTCAGCGGTCCTTAGCTGGCTCCGCCAGTGGTAGGGCCGGAATGTAGATTGAACACACAGCAACTTTTTTTAATGCTTACTTTTTATGATCATTTAATGTTTTGGCCAAATTTAAGAGGATATGATTCATTAATTATGATTATTTGGTCTGTTAAAATAATTGTTTCTGTAGGCCTAAGAGGAGAGAAGCTAATGGTTTATTTACTTTGTTATAATCTTGTGCTCAGCAACCTGAGCTTCTGAAATTGAATGAAGAAATGTCTCGCATAAAGTCAAAAATCAAGAGCAGCCAAAAGGAACTTGGTAGAAAAAGAGCAGAAAGGAGTAAGCATGCTGATGAAATCAAAGTGTTACAGAAAGGTATTCAAGATCTGACATCAAAGCTAGATGATCTAAATGAAAAAAGTCGAGATGGTGCCGGGAAACTTCCCTTGCTTGATAGTCAACTAACAGAATATTTTCGAATGTAAGTTCTGTTTATGTATTAACAAGTTTATACTTAGAAATTAAATTAACATTTGAATATGTGCACTTTAATTATTTCTCATATTTCTTTGGAATCATGTCTTCACGATCCCTTGGTTTACAAATTTAAAAGGTTTATTTTCACTCTTAGAAAGTTTCATTTCCATAGATGGCAGTCATATCACCCCACCTTTTTTATGATTTATAATGTTTGTAAATGTGAAATGACTGATATGAAAATTAACTGCAATAACTATGGTTTTAAAACCATTCCCATTGTCGCAAGTCACAAAAGCATATAATTTTTTGCTGTCTCCATCACTGCAATTTTCATGTTTCAGTAAAGAAGATGCTGGAATGAAAACTGCAAAGTTAAGAGATGAGAAAGAGGTTCTGGATAGGGAGCAACATGCCGATCTTGAAATTTTAAAGAATCTGGAAGAAAATCTTCAACAGCTTAGTAACAGGGAGCATGAACTGAATGCACAGGAAGAGCAAATGCGAAAAAGACAGAAAAATATTTTAGATACTTCTGTGAGACATAAGGATGAGCTCACGGTGCTGAAGAAGGAGCTGCGTTCGATGCAAGATAAACACCGTGATTCCAGGTTATAAAACTTCTTTGTTTATTGCATGAAGTTTGTTCTTTTTCTGCATTAATATGCTCTTTTAGGTTCAGATAAGCTTGCATTTGCTCAGTTGGTTGTTTTTTTATGGCCAGATCTCTTGATTTTTTGAGCTGTCTTGATATAGACCTGGTATAACACATGCTGTGGATAGCTTTTTCACTTTTTGTGATCTCAATTTTCCTTTCTGTTATTTAAAAAAAAGTCTGATATAGGTGGCATCTTCTCCTTGTGCTTTGTATATGTTTTGAATAGAATATAAGGCATAATAAAAGCCTCTCATTCTTTTGGATTTACAGGCAAAAATATGAAAACTTGAAGTCTAAAATTGGTGAAATAGAAAATCAATTACGTGAATTGAAGGCTGATAGACATGAAACTGAGAGGGATGCTAAACTGTCTCAAGCTGTGGAGACTCTGAAACGCCTATTTCAGGGAGTTCATGGTCGCATGACTGATCTTTGTAGGCCAAGTCAGAAGAAATACAACCTTGCTGTTACTGTTGCCATGGGTAAATTTATGGATGCAGTTGTGGTTGAGGATGAGAATACTGGAAAGGAATGCATCAAGGTACTATCAATCTCAAACTTTGCTGTGCCTTTGTTGGATCAGTGAGGTCAACACATTATTTTATACATAATTTGATCAATTTACCTCCTAGAGATGATGAAGTGACATTTCAGTCGAAGGAAAAATGATTCATGACTTACATTTGTCTGTGTTTGTCTGGGATGGTACAGATCTTCTCAATCCTTCTTAATGATGAAAGGTGTAGATAATTTGAGCTGATGGTCATGTATGTTAGTGATTAATGACTTTTGAAAGTGTAAACACTTAAAATTGTAATAGTTGGGATTGCATAATCTGGCTGCATAGCTAAAAAAATATCATGGTTGGGCATATTTGTTTTGACTATCCATATATTGTTTGCAAGTGCTGTTTTTTAATATGCATATACAATGTTGATTGAGTAAATTAATTTTATGGTTTACATTAATGTAATTCAAGTATACTTTCCATTGGTTTTGTACAGTATTTGAAAGAGCAGAGGCTTCCTCCTCAGACTTTTATTCCCCTCCAGTCAGTACGAGTTAAGCCAATCATTGAGAAGTTACGAACTTTAGGTGGTACAGCAAAGCTGGTCTTTGATGTAATCCAATATCCTTTGGCTGAGCTTACCATACGCATTATTTTATAATGAGGCTGAAAGTTCTCATGTGCCCATATCTGCTATTTTTGTTGCTGGTGTTTACTTATCTCTTTTCTTGGTTGTTCTGTTCCCAATATCTGCTCTGAGTTTTTTGCTTCAAAGATAAAGAAAAACTATGTTTTAAGGACAATAATTCATTAACAAATATTATGTTACTACTGAATGTGGGGATTTCTTCTTTTTTATTCATCATAAGGACGAAGCTGTTGTCAAATGATGTTACTGTTTCGGTTTGTTTCTCTTCCTTTTAATCTTTTTTTTGTGGACTACTGGTCCACCCTTTTGAAATTCTTTCCAAATCACAAATTTTCCTTTTCCTTATCAAAAATTTTGAAAAGCAACAATGAACTCAACAAATGCCATAAATTTGTGGACTTAACAATTGCACATTTGATCCATCCTTGGAGAAGGCAATTCTCTTTGCTGTTGGGAATACTCTGGTTTGTGATGACTTAGACGAAGCCAAGGTTCTTAGCTGGAGTGGCGAGAGGTTTAGAGGTACTACTGTCCTTTGGATTTGTAAATGTTCAGCATCACCCAAATTCATCCTATATCAAATCTGCTTATATCTGCTTATATCAGTTGTAACTGTTGATGGAATTCTACTCACAAAAGCTGGCACAATGACTGGTGGTACCACCGGTGGCATGGAAGCGAGGTCAAAACAATGGGATGATAAGAAAATTGAAGGTTGGTCATCATATTGAAAATTTTTAAGTTCTTTTTCTGTAGCATTGAATGTTTTTCTGTTGCCATTCTTTAGGACTTAAGAGAAAGAAAGAACAGTTTGAATTGGAGTTGGAAGAGCTTGGCTCTATTAGGGAGATGCAGCTAAGAGAGTCTGAAACGTCTGGGAAAATTAGTGGACTTGAGAAGAAGATTCAGTATGCTGAGATTGAGAAGGTAAGTGTTTGACACCTGACTTTTTTCAGCATGGTAGAGGAACATTGTTGCAGGTGCCTACAAGGGATGTGTTTGCAGCATAATACATAATGGACTATTAATGTATTTCTGATGGCTTGTAGTTCAAATAGTATAGTCTTCTTATCTTAAGAAAACAAAAAAGGAAAGAGCCATGAAAAAAGCAGATATGGTCTTAGGTGTGGGACAACATCAGAAATCAGTTTGCATCTGTAGCAAGTGGATAGGATAAGTTTTTGTTGTGCTGATTAATATGGTCATTTAGTGTCAACTGGGATGTATATTTGGTTAATTGGGTTACCTGGAAAATCATTTTGCAGCGAAGCATTGAGGACAAACTTGCAAACCTGAGGCATGAAAAGCATAATATCAAGGAAGAAATTGGCCGTATAAATCCTGATCTTCATAAGGTGAGTTATGTCTACAAGTATTCCCTTTAGTTTATGCAGTAAACATCATTACCCCACTGACCTAGGTGCTTGTAAATATGCTTGCAGTTAAAGGATAAGATTGATAGGAGAACCACAGATATCAAGAAGCTGGAAAAGAGGATCAATGAGATTGTTGATCGTCTCTACAAAGATTTCAGTAAATCTGTCGGGGTAGCAAACATCCGCGAGTATGAGGAAAACCAGCTCAAGGATGCCCAAAATGTTGCTGAAGGAAGGCTCAGCTTGAGTAACCAGTTATCAAAGTTCAAGTATCAGTAAGTTTTTCTTTTTCTCCTGTTGAAAATTTCTTTTTTAATCTATCCAGATGGATTGACAGACAGATATAGATAGGCACTAGATATTTTATGTATTTTTTACTAGATGTCTATCTTTATTTGTTTAGCATGCATGATCTGCTGAGTAGTTTCTTCATGGAAATATATATCATTGTTCTGTACTTGGAGCTGTAAACTTTTGCTTATTTGACGAGTGAAAGTTAAGTTTTGAAGCTTCAATGGTTCCTGTAATTGAAAAGATTTGTAACTAAATTGTTGTTTGAATTGAAAGTTGATGTCTGGTTCTGCATGGTGGGGCTTCTGAATGAAGTAGATATTTGGCTTGCCAGTTATTCTTCTCACTGCAGTCTGATTCTCTTTCCTGCAGGAGATAAAATCCAAGTTGAGCATGATAAATAGGGTTTAGAGGATGAAATTTCAGAAATAAATTGGAGATAGATCAAATGCAAAAACTTCTCCATCGTTCTTGTAAATATTTCAAATTTTGTTTGTAGGAAAAGGAAGTTAGATCATTTGCCTCAACTTTGGATTTCATTTCAGAAAATTGCTTTGGCTGACATTTCTAGAATATTTTCATAATTTTACATATTTCTGAATACTAGGGGTGCCTGTCAACCAATGTTGCTTAGCCATTTAGTTGTGTATTCCGCATTACTGGCCATATTCACAGTTGCTGAAATTTTCACTTTGAGTCTTCTTTATATTGAATTTCACTGTATTTATCTAAAGCATTTGCGTAAATGTTCCTTTCTGTTGGATGTTATTTAGGGTATGTAGTGTTATTTTGGTTTTTGCTTCTAATTTTCAGGTTGGAGTATGAGCAAAGGCGAGACGTGGAATCTCGAATTAAAAAGCTGGAATCTTCTCTCAGTGCCTTAGAAAAGGAATTGGAACAGGTTCAGAAGAAAGAAGATGAAGTCAAGTCAGCCACAGAAAAAACCACTGGAGATATCACTCATTGGAAGGAAGAAATGCGCGGTATAATTTTTTTTTTTTGGAATTGTTTGGATAAACAATTGCTTTTCCATATCCGACCTTTATTTCATATTCTTCTTTGTGAATTGTATTATCAATTTACAATCAAAGGGTAGTCTACCAAGCGAAAGATCATGTGAAATGAATACGTGTGCTATTTGATGAAAAAAATCAACTTATAAAAGAATGATGTTGAAAAATTAAAACCATTGAAAACATATTGAGAAAGAAAAAGAAGCAACCCAATCAAAGCAAGCAAAAGGTTATAATTTTGCCAATGACGTAGCTTTTGAAATTGTTTGGTTCAGTTAAAAAAATTGCTGATGATTTTTACAATCCTAGTTTATTCTTTTAGACATTGGTTTATATTAAGTAGGTAATTGGGTTCTTCATCATGACTTTGTCAGTTCACCTATTTGGCAAGAGGTTAAGAATCTTATGTGTGTTATAGACTTGAGATGTTTGCGGAATAAGCAATTGTATCTTTTTGAGAGAGTATATCTAGGGGCATTTGATTTTCATAGAAAGTAGTGTGGACTATGATTAAAATTTTTGGTACAGATGCTTTGTATTCCATACAAGACCGCTTATGTGATATTGTTTCTTTCTGAAATCTAAATACGGCGTTTTATTTTCCTTGTGCCTAGTTTGAGGGGCAAGGTTGTGCTTTTTGTTTTTTAGCCCTAACTCATCATTGTTTCTGTATTTCTTGGGTATTTATTTTTCCCTTTGGCAAGGGCATTAGTCTTTATTCATGGTTACTATTTCTGGTTGCTTGTGCAATATTTGGAAATTGTATGTGGACTGATTGACTTGTCTCAATTCTAGCATCCATATATTTGTGAGGCTCTGTCAAAAGTATAAAACATATGCATTTAAAGTTAGATGCACAAGATGTTGCTAGTAGTAAACTAATTCATTTTCTGTGTTGCCCGGATTTTATCTGAACTTTTGCTTGCTTTATTTTCACAACCTAAATCTGGTTTTGCACCTCTCTTGTGTGAATGCAATTGCGCACACCCATCAAGACACCCAGCTAGAACTACTCAAAAGTATTGCAGTGGATTTGTATGCATGTTATTATAGAGTTCTACTTTATGTGATTTGACTACCGCTCATGAAATAGTCAGAAATGTTTTCATCTATACTTTTAGGTTTTGGTCAGTTAATAATCTCCTTATGACTTTTTGGTGCTTTGATGTGATGATTTGGCATCCTTTTTTCTATGTATTTTGACAGAATGGAAAACCAAATCGGAAGATTGTGAGAAGGAGATCCAGGAATGGGAAAAGCAGGCTTCTGCTGCTACTACAAGCTTAACCAAGTTGAATCGTCTGATGAATTCTAAGGTGTCAAGATTTTTTCTTCTTTAATTATTATCGTTTGATGAATTCTAAGGTGTCAAGATTTTTTCTTCTTTAATTATTTTAGGTCTTCGTGAAAGATTCTAGAAAAGTAGGTAAATTGCAATTGACATCTCTTTACTACTTACACAGGAGACACAGATTGAGCAGCTGATTTCACAGAAGCAGGAAATCATGGAGAACTGTGAACTAGAATGCATTAGTCTTCCCACAGATGCAGACCCAATGGAAACTGATTATTCATCTCCAGGCCCTGTTTTTGATTTTAGTCAGTTAAATAGGTCTCATTTGCAGGACAAGAGACCTTCTGAGCGTGAGAAGATTGAATCTGAGTTCAAGCAAAAAATTGATGCGCTAATTTCAGATATTGAAAGAACTGCTCCGAATTTGAAGGCGCTGGACCAATATGAAGCTCTGCTAGTGAAGGAAAGGGCTGTAACTGAAGAGTTTGAAGCTGCTAGGAAAGATGCTAGGCGGGCAGCTGATGCTTTCAATTCAGTTAAGCAGAAGAGGTACTACTTAATTAGATACTGTAGCAAATCTTCTAATTGAGTATAGTCCTTGCGAGAAATTTTATTTACAAAATTTAAGACTATTATATGTTGACAGAAATGTTTGCGGGAAATTTTTAGTTCCTTGTTTTGGTTAGCTTTATCAATTGTGTTTGCTTACAATTTACATGGGTGGAATGCTCAACTTTTCTTCCTGTTTGTAGGGGTGGAAGCTGTTGAGTTTGTAAATTTTTGTACTTCTGTTGGGTTTGCAACATCATCTTTCTGTGCATATTAATCTCTGTACAATATCCCATGTATTTGGAGTCTGAACAAAGTGCCTATGACTTTATTTTTGGTGGATGCAGATATGGATTATTTATGGAAGCTTTCAATCATATTTCTAGTAATATCGATAAGATATACAAACAACTAACAAAGAGCAATACACATCCTCTGGGTGGAACAGCATATTTGAACTTAGAAAATGAGGATGACCCTTTTTTACATGGGATAAAGTACACTGCTATGCCACCAACAAAGCGCTTTCGTGATATGGAGCAGCTCTCTGGTGGGGAGAAGACAGTTGCAGCACTTGCATTACTGTTCTCTATTCACAGGTGCGTCCTATGAATTAGATTCAATTGAAACTCTTTATTTTCTCATAATACATTGAGTGGATGGTCTGTTAGACGTGTACCTGACTTTAATATCCTTGTACCATTTTCTTTCTTTTGTGAGGTTGGCTTAGTTGTCAAACCATCGACCCCTTTTTTTTTTTAACCTGGACTAGAATTTTATTAAAATTGTAAAATGTCCACTGTGTTAAATTTTGATGAAACTTTTATTAGGGGTCATGAGGCCTTTGTTACCATGGTACTCAATATCTCTTTTAATTTTCAAACACTAATATTTGAGTTTTATTTTTATCAAAAATGTATATTGTTCAGAAAGTTGCTTGACATGTTGATATCTTTGAAATTTCGTAAACTGAATGCAATTAATAGAGAAAAAACAATTGAGCATTGTTTCCTGAGTTTTAGTGATCTCCTTAAATGCTTTTATAATTTCATTGAATATAACAGCATCGTCTCATTCTCTTTATATAAACATCAAATATTTTACCAATAATTTAGTAAAGTAAATCAAAATTGGTAACAAAAAAAATCAGAAATAAAAGTTATTTAAGCCACTAACTGAAAGTAACTGGAATGTTAGAAGAAAGAAATATGTAAACTTATGCTTATCTCACTCAAAAGGCAGGTAAAATGATGAAGCAATCCTCAAAATACAAAAAGCCAAAAACGCTGCAACCAAAAACCTAGGAGATATATTTGAGGATCAGGGCAGTTAAATTTTTTAACCTATTATCTGTTATCTGTTGTCTGATTTTTTTTCCTCTCCATACACGAGTTATTTCAGCTACAAGCCTTCACCCTTTTTTATATTGGATGAAGTTGATGCGGCCTTGGATAATTTAAACGTTGCTAAGGTAGCTGGATTCATCCGTTCAAAATCATGTGAAGTAGGCAGGGGTAATCAGGATGTAGATGAAGGCAATGGTTTTCAGAGTATTGTGATATCTCTGAAGGATAGCTTTTATGACAAGGCCGAAGCTTTGGTTGGGGTTTACAGGGACTCTGAGAGAGGGTGAGTTTTCCACGTAATCATATTTAAATTGTGCTCTTTTTCTGGTGACAGTTTATAGTGTTGTGGTCCAGGATGCCAAGAAAATCAACTAGCTAAAAAAAAATGATGGTTTTTTTTTTTTTTTTACTCTGGGCAGCTGTTCAAGAACCTTGACATTTGATCTGACAATGTACCGGGAATCTTGAAGATCCGACTCCAGATTGCTATAGTCTAGCTATTACTTTTGTAAATAAGGATAGTTTGGAGATGTAAATAGTGTATTTGACTTTTTTTTTTACCTTATAATTGAAAACATAACTATAAATAGTGTACATGACTTCCGTTCCTCCCAAGTAGATGCTGTACAAGGTAACTTTCATTCAAATAGGTCTCTTTTTCATCTAACTTAGAAATATTTTGGACTATACAAAGCTATCAACTTCAACTGCTGGAGGTGTTATAATAATCATCTATTAAATGTTGATTGATATTATCCCATGTGTAGACAACATTAACAGGTTTCCCACCATCATCTCTCAGCCTGAGGACGTTTGAAAGACGAGGAATGCATGTATATTAATAATGGTTGTTAGTTTTCCGTTGTGGATTGCTTCAAGGTCAAGGATGGTGAATTCAATGGTTTTTCGCTTCTAGGAGTAAACCAGTTCTAAATACATATTGTATATGCTTCATTCCAGGCTGGCGGTGCACGCTGCTGGACCTGGACGAGCCAAATCATTCTTCAAATTTCAGTCCGAGTTGTTTACTAGTTTTAAGGTACAAGTATTATGGAAAATTAAATGGTAAAAGTTGTCTCCTGTCCTACTAGTTTATTCCCGTCGACAAACCAGATCGCGTATCTATAATCTGTATTTGACATGACAAAAATATAATTTTATTTGTTTTTCACAATGGCACTTATTTTTCGTCTGACAGAAGCCACCAGTTTCCGAAGCTGATAGCTCTTCGGCAGTTAAACATAATTGAATAATTTGGTCACTGTCTCACAACACTCCAGTTTGGCGCAAGATAACCAACGGTTAGTTAAAAGCTCATCTTAGGTTATGCAAACAGTTTCTTATTTCCCATATAAAAGGAAAAGAGAATCTCTGTAGCTTTCTGTCTCCCTGGAATACCCAAGCCTAGCTACCTAAGTCCAATATCACTTTAGGCTCAAAATATGGAAAAAAAAAAAAAGCTCAAATTTTGTTTTTTTGATCCATGTCCTTAAGTATAAATGCATTGATATGTATGAAGTTAAATAGAGAATTTGGAAGAAGATTATAAAAGTCCCGAGAAGAGAGAAAAAAGAAAAGAAAAAGGAGGAGAGAAAGAGAGAAAAAAAAAAAAAAAAGAGAAGAAGAAGAAAGGAAGAAGGAAGAAGAGAAAAAAAAGGGAGAAGAGATTTAAGGTAATACTTTTCTTGTTGCTTTATTTTGAAAAGAAAAATATTTATATTTAGTATAAAAATTGTTAAAAATTGAAGAAATATATAGATTTTATTCTACTAGTTTAGAAGTTAAAAATTACTATTATTTAAAATTTTTAAATTCTTGATTAATAAGTTTTGGATTAAATTTGATACTTTAATAGAAAATTTTATTGAGAATTGTTAAAAATTAGATAAAAATATGTGAAATTTTGATTAGAGGTGAAAATATAAAAATTATAAAATTTTATATTTTTTTATAAATTAGGAGGATTTACTTGTAAATAGTTAATTTTTTTTGAATCAAATTCTTACAATTTAGGTTAAAATTATAAATTTTAAAGATTTTGGGCCTTGGACGTAAATATTTTTGAGACACTTTAGTAATTATTCATATTTTAAAAACTTTTTTATAATTTGTTATTATAAATAATTTTTATTTTAGAGATTTGAAATTCTAAAATTTTTTAGATCGAATCTTAATTTAATTATAAGTCAAAAATTTATTTGTATTTTATTATAAGTAATATAAGTTATTAGTTCATTTTAATAATTATATTTTAATTTTATAAAATAATATTAGGTGGTGATAGAGAAAGAAAAAAAAAAGGTAGGAGAGCTATAAAGGTATAGATTTCTTTTAATTCAGATAGGTAATTTACATATAATTGAGCATTATAGAGTTTTAAAAATTGAAAAATAAGATTTTATATTAAATTGTTACGAAAAAAAATAAAATAAATTTATTTATAGAATGCAAATCTTTAAATTAAATACTATTTTTAAATACTATATATGGAGAAAATTTAATTCTTTTGTTAGATATATTTTGTAAAGATGTTTTATTGTGTATATGGTATTTGCTAGAATGTTATAAGTAAAATAGAGTTTGTACTTAGTCAAATTAATGTATTAAATTTTGATGTGATGAAATTTGTTGTGGTGGTAGTTTAGAATTTTCATGAACGATATTGAGAGTATTATAGAAAATTGAAAATTATAAGTTTATATTTGTAATGCCTATATTGTAGAGGAAACTCTGCCAAGATGTCTAAAACTAGGATCTAGTAGTTTAAATTATTCTGTTAAATCTTAATTCAAGAATTCTAATTGTAGAAGCGTAATAACTTGGTATCAGAGTTTAAGTTATAAATTTTGTAGATATTTTAATATAGTTAGATAATGGTTGCACTACTTTAGACCTTCAATTGTTATTATTTGCATCTTATAAACTTATATCATATGATCTTATTTTGTTTTTTAGTCTTATAGTATGGCCAGGATTAAATATGATAGATAGACATGTGTTAATAGAAGTAAGCAATATATGTTAGGTGGAATTCTCATAAAGTATTTAAGAAAGTTACATGCTAATAAGGTGAGAACAACATTGACTAGAACAAATGCCCATTATATAGACACTGATCTTGGCTCGGAGGCAACTAAGGATGGAGTTCAAGAAGTACTAAAGGGTTTACGTGTATATGGAAAAGGGTTTAATCAAAATAAACTTATAGCACATTCATTTTTCATTAGAAGATTTTTTAAATATAAGACAGATTAGAAGTGATTGGATTAAAGAATTAATAAGAAATACAATATTTGAGACAAGCTTAATAAGTGAGATTAGTGAAGTAAAGCCAGTAAAATTAGATCTTTTTTTTGTTAGAATGAAGGAACCTTTTAAATATGTTATTTTTGAACAAAATTATGCAAAGTGGTGAGAAATTGAGTGATAAGAAAGAACGATGTAATTTGTAACTTTTTGTGTATCTTTTAAGTAATCAATTATGTGTGTGTGTGTGTGTGTGTGTATCAATTATATGTATAATAATAGTAAGAATAATAAGAATAATAACAACAATAATAACAATAACAATAACAATAACCTTATAGTTTTTGGGTGTACTTTATTTAATTTTGTTTGTATCACAAATTTTTGTAGTTTATGTAAAAATATATCTATGTATATATATAATAATAACCATGTAGTAATATTTTTTGTTGTAATATAATATCGCATCTATTTCGTTATTATGTTTTAATTATTAGGAATTATATCATATATTTCACTATGTTTGATGATAATGGAGAAATCGTATCATTTTTTTCATGATTTGTAAGTGAGTTTGAAAAATTTCGTCAGACTATACAAGAATTTGTAAGTGCAATATGTGATTTTACAAACAATAGGCCATTTGATCGTAGTAGAAGTACTAAAACTAGGAGTATGTCAACATTGAGTGAGTTCAAAAAATTAAATCTACTAATTTTTAATAAAAGGCTAACCTATTGGTTGTTGAAGAATAGGTTGGATAAATCAAGTGTATTTTTAATAGGTTGTAGTTATTTAAAAAAATTTGGGTTAAACTTACAATTTTTTATTTTGTTGAAGAAGTCAATCATTGGTGGAATGTTATGAAGATTTTTAGGTAAAATGAAGAATGGACTTAAAAAACCTTCAAAGAAACTTTTTTGAGTAAATATTTTTCTGAAGTATTTTATGATATTATGTTGGATAAATTTATATATCTAATTCAAGGTAACATATTAGTGTCACAGTATGAAGTTGGGTTTGAAGCTTTGAATCATTTTGCTACTCTTTTGATTTCAAAAGAGAAGAATAAAGTCAAGAGATTTGTGAAGTGGTTAAGGTCATCACTTAGAAATGCATTAATAATGTTAAACCTCGAAGAGTATTCCAAAATGGTGAATCGTGTCTTAGTGATTGAACAAGATGAGAAAGAAGTGAAGCAAAGCATAAGAGAGTCCAAAAAGATAAGTTTTGAACAGAAACTGTTAGGATGGGACGAAACAAGGTAGATAAGTGGTCAATTCACATTTTAAAATAGTAAAAATTTTCGTATAGCTATTGGAGGTTTTTTTTTTAGTGTAGATAATCGGGTCACTACAGAAATTTATGTTCACCCTTGAAGTGAGCTCAAAGTCAGGTAGCTGGTTTTAGTGTAAGGAATACTTAAAATGTATTTTAACAATTTCAACAAAGTAGATAGTTGCACCAAAGACAAAATAAGCAGTCATCTCAAAGATCTTAGCAATCACAAAATCATGATAGATTAAAGACTCAACGCAGGACTTTTGTACTTACACAGAAATGGATGGGTCAAATTATACAATAGTAAAAGATACCTTTCTTTTGTTTAATACCAAAATTAGAGTTTTATTTAATTCTAGTGTTACTAATTCTTTCATATCTTTAGATCTTGTGTCTTTTTTATATTTAGAAATTAAACCTTTAGAATCAGAACTATTAGCTGAAATATCTGTTAGATATAGTATGATTATTGATAGGAATTGTTAGGATTGTAAAATTGATGCAAAGGGTTACAAAATATCTTTTGGATTAGTAGTGTTAAGAATGGTGAATTATGATGTAATCCTTAAGATAGATTGGTTATTATTTTTGAATGCAATGATAGATTGCTAGAAAAAGAGGGTAACTATTACTATTCCTTGTGATAATAAATTTTATATTTTTAAGAATGTAAGTAATAACCAATTTTATGATTATACTGAGTATAAAGAGTATAAAAATTATTTGGAATGGATAGTTAATTTATGTTGTCGAGAGAATACTGAGTCAGAAATATGACTTATTCTTGAAGTAATTGATGATTTTTTTGATGATTTACTTAGTTTGCCACAAAAAAAAAAGACTTTATTATTTCAATAGTTCCTTATAGAATGACTCCAGCATAATTGTGAAAGTTGAAAAAACAGTTGCAAAAAATGTTTAATAAAAGATTTATAAAACCTAGTACCTCTTTTTGGGGTATATCAATTTTATTTGTCAAGGAGAAATATGACAATCTAAGATTGTATGTGGACTACAAACAATTGAATCGAATGACAATAAAGAATAAATATCGTTACATAGAATTGATGATTTATTTGATTAGTTGCGTGGTTTCAAATATTTATCAAAGATTAATCTTCGATTATGCTGCCATCAGTTGAGGATTAAAGATGAAAATATTTTAAAAACTGCATTTCGTATAAGATATGGACACTTTAAATTTGTGGTAATACTATTTGGGTTAACAAATGCTCTTACAGCATTTATGGACTTAATGCACTGAATCTTTTACCTATATCTTAATAAATTCATTATGATGTTTGTAGATGATATTTTGATTTACTCAAGGACATTATAAAAGTATGCACAATATTTGAAAATTTCTTTATAAGTGTTGAGGGAGCATCGACTATACATTAAATAAAATAAATGTGAGTATTGAATAACTGAATTAAAATTTTTAAGATATTTGATGTTTGAAGAAAGTATTTTTGTTGACCCTATAAAAGTAAAAGTAGTGCAAAATTGGAATAGGCCAAAAAGTGTGATAGGAATAAGAAGTTTTTTTAGGTTGGTAGGATATTATCGTAGATTTATAAAAAATTTTTCTCGAATTACTGGACTACTAATACAGTTAACAAGAAAATGAGTGAAATTTGAGTGATGTGATAAATATGAGCAAGTCTTTGTGGAATTGAAGAAATAGTTAACTTCTGATTTGATTTTGATTATTCTTGAGAATGGTGTTGAGTATATATCTATTGCAATACTTCAAGAGTGAGCTTTGGTTGTGTCTTAATGCATATAGATAGAGTTGTAGTTTAGGACTCACTTTAGTTAAAGACACACAAACAAAATTATTTTACTCATAACTTAGAACTTGTCGCTATTAATTTTATATTAAAAATATAAAGGCATTATTTATAAGAAGAAAAAATTGAAGTATTTTCTAATCACAAAAATCTTTAATATTTGTTTACCTAAAAAGAATTGAACGTAAGACAGATTATATGGATGAAATTCTTAGTAGATTATAATTTCATTTTACATTAGCATCTTAGTAAAGGTAATGTAGCAGTAGATACATTAAGAAGAAAGTCTTAAGGTATGTTAGTCAGTTTCTTCTGCTATAGATGAAAATTTTGATTTAAGAATTGATAAAGTATTAGATTAGCCTTATTTAGTTAATTTAGTAGTTCAATCTACTATTATTCAAAAGGTAATTAAAACTTAATAAATTGACTATAAAATGCAAGCAATATGTGTTAAGTTAGAAAATGATGAGACAATTGATAGATGGTCAATTGATTTGTCTCTGAAGGTTTAATATTTGTATATAGACTTTTTGTGCTAGTAGTAGAAACACTTAGAAATAATATTTTAAGTGAGATTCATAAATCCTAGGAGCACAAAAATATATAAGATGTTATGTATACAGTTTTGGTGGAAAGAAACGAAGAAGAATATGGGCTAATTACAGCTAAATGCTTAATATGTCAACAAGTAAAGATTAAACATTAGAACCCAATTAGATTACACCAGCCTTTCTCAGTGTCAAAATAGAAATGGGAGCATGTGATTATAAATTTTATGAAAGGACTGCCTAAAACTTGAAAAGAGTATGATAGTATATGGGTAATTATAGATAGACTAGCAAAATCTGCTCACTTATTACCTGTTAAGAATATGAATTCTCTTAATGCCTTGAGTAGATTATACATTTAAGAGATAGTCAAATTGCATAAGTATTTATATATATTATTTTTTATAAAGACTCGCGATTTATATATGAATTTTAGAGAAGTTTACAGAAAACTATGGATACCAAGTTAAATTTTAGTATGACATATCATCCCCAAACGGACAGACAATTTAAGAGAATTATACAAATAGTAAAAAATATGCTCAGATATTGTGTTTTGAATTTTAAAGGCTAATGGAATGACATTTTTATTGCATTGTATGAACTACCTTGTGTATCACCAATATGTTGGGCAGAAGTTGGTGAAATTTTATTAGTTGGTTATGAGCTAGTGAAGGAGACTGCAAAAAAGGTGAAATTAATTAGGTAATAATTTCTTATAGCTCAAAGTCGTCAAAAGAGTTATATGAGCCATAGAAAAAGACGATTAAAGTTTGAGGTGGAGGATCATGTATTCTTGAAGGTTAGGGCTTGACTTGGTATTATTAGATTTAAAAAGAGCATAAAACTAACTCTAAAATTCATTGGTTCTTTTGAAATATTGGAGTGAGTTGATAAAGTGGCTTATAAATTAGCATTGCTACCTTAATTATCAAATATTCATGATGTTTTTTATGTTTCCATACTTAAAAAGTATCAACTCGATCCTTCTCATATTTTGAATTGGAGAAATCTTACCTTGACTGAAAATATCTTCTATAAAGAAAACACAAATCAGATTATTGATCATAAAAAACAAGTACTTCGTAGAAGAATTATTCTGTTGGTAAAAGTCTTGAGGTAACATCATGGTAAATAAGAAGCCACTTGAGAGCTCAAATTTGAACTGTCAAGAAAATATTCTTATTTATTCTGAGACTGAAAGTAAGTTTATTAAATTTCGAGGACAAAATTTCTTTAAGAGGGGAGGATTGTAATACCTCAAGCCTAATTACCTAAGCCCAACATTACTTTAGGCCCAAATTAGAAAAAAAAATTGAGCCCAAAATTTGTTTCTTTTGGCCCATGTCTCTAAGTATAAATATGTAGATATGTGTGAAATTAAATGAAAAATTTGTAAGAAGATTATAGAAAGAAAGAAGAAAGAAAAGAAAAAAGAGGCGAGAAAGAGAAAGAAAAGAAAAAGAAGAAGAAGAAAGGAACTAAGAAAAAATGGAGAAGGAAGAAAAAAAAAAAAGGGAAAGAGGTTTAAGACAACACTTTTTTTTTTTACTTTATTTTGAAAAAAAATATATTTATATTTAGGATAGAAATTGTTAAAAATTAAAGAAATATGTGAATTTTATTTTAGTAGTTTAGAAGTTAAAAATTACTACTATTTTAAATTTTTAAACTCTAAATTAATGAGTTTTGAATTAAATTTAATAGTGTAATCAAATTTTTTTTAAAAGATTATTGAAAATTAGATAAAAAGTTGTGAAACTTTGATTGGAGTGAAAATACAAAAATTATATAATTTTGTATTTTTTTTGTAAATTAAGAAGATTTATTTGTAAATAATTAAAAAATTTTGGGTCATAATAAAAATTCTTATAATTTACGAAATTGTAAATTTTAAAAATTTGGGCCTTAGTTGTAAATATTTTTGAGATATTTTTATAATTTTTAATATTTTAAGGATATTTTTATAATTTATCATTATTAATAATTTTTATTTTAGAGATTTAAAATTTTAGAATTTTCTAAACCGAATCTTAGTTTGATTATAGGTTAGAAATTTATTTGTATTTTATTATAAGTAATATAAGTTATTAGTTTATCTTAATAATTATATATTAATTTTGTGAAATGATATTAGGTAGTGATAAGGAAAGGAAAGAAAAAATAAGAAATTATAAAGGTGCAGACTTCTTTTTATCTAAGTAGATAATTCAAATATAATTGAGTATTTTTATGTTTTGAAAACTGAAAAGTATGGTTTTATATTAAATTGTTATGAGAAAAAATATAATAAATTTATTTATATGAATCTTTTAGATTAAAATGAATATTGATATTATATTTTGAAAGTATAATTTAAATATTTATATTTCAATGATATGATTATTATTTTATTTTTTTTTTATATAAATTCTTTAAGAATTTAATAATATTATTATTAAAATTATACTTCCGATATTTGAAATATTATGAAATGACATGAATAAATTATTTTGTTATTATTGTTGTGATTAAATTATAAAATAGTGTACAACCTTTTATTTAATATCGATGACTATGAATTAGATTTAAGTCTCATGATGAAGTCTGTAAATTTGAAATCATGAATGGTGGTTCTTGGATATAAATTCCGTAAAATATGTAAATTATACATTTTTTAGATGGCAGTCGTTAAAAATGGTGTCTCAAAACTATGTATTACACATAATGATAATTAAATTGTATTATTATTTATATCCATTTATACTTATTTGTATTTATTTATAGTATGAATAACTGGAAACACAATTATTTTAATTTTTTTTTAAATCTTCAATTATATGTCAATATTTATGAAATTTTTACTCACTTATTATTTTTCAAATCCTTTTGAAGTAGTAAAAAATAGGTGAAAATAGAAAAAATTTGGTCCTTTGTTAAATATATTTTAGAAGAATATTTTATTGTGTATATGATATTTGTTAAAATATTATAAATAAAATAGAATTTGTATTTATTTAATTAAATTAATGTATTAAATTTTGATATAATAAAATTTATCGTGGTAATAATTTTCAACTTTTATGAATAATATTGAGAATGTTATAGAAAATTAAAAATTGTAAGTTTACATTTATAATACTTGTATTGTAAGAAAAATTTTATCAAAATATCTAGAAATATGAATCATTAGTTTAAATTATTCAACCTTAATTCACAAATTTTAATTTTAGGGTGCGACAGTTCCTCTCTCTCCGTTTGGTGCTTTGTCTTTCTCTCCCAGTGCATCTGTGGTAGAATTCTAGCGGGGAGCAGTTCCAAATCAGTAACTATGTCAAGGAGAGTAAGGGACAACGGAAGCAACAAGATCTGTGTTTAAAATTAGGTTGCTTGCATTCTTAAGGAGGAGAAGGAGGCTGCTAATGAAAGAAAAGCAGATCAGGAATGTCCAAGAAGATTCCCAATAAAATCCTGCAACTATTCAAGAAGATGGGAACAGAGCTGTAAACGATAAGAAGTGCCAAAAGAAGAACGCCTTGTTCGAATTTCTTTGCATAGTTGAAGATGCAATTCTTGGCAATTCCCTTTTAGAGAAACGTGACGAAAACTCTCTCCAAGAGAAGATGCATTGGCAAAAGAAAAACTCAAGAAGATTACTCTAGGGGGTGTGCCTCTGTTGCCAAGTGCAGGTCACGAAGGAACCTAGGTTGTCCTGTTAAAATTCCTGTAAGCAAGAGACTTTAAGGTCCATGAAGCCTTTGAGATGCTTCGGAAGACTCCAATGGCGAAGAAAATACAACATTGATTCAATCCTGGAAGATTGTTTGGATCCTGATCTTGAAAAAAACATATACTTGAATTGCAAGGATGAAGAAGCTCGCACTGTGTATTACAATAATTTTAGGGCATTGAAAATTAGGGAATTGTCCGAGAAAATATTTGATATCCAGGATATCTGTGAGAAGTATATTAAGCAGAAAGTTCCGACCAAGTAGAAGGGTGTTATAGAACTAAGGTTTAAACCTGGTGGAACCAACTCAATGGTTCATATTACAGATTTTAAGATCTCACAGCCTCCGGATATCAAGGAGTCGCCTTTGATTAGCAAGAAAACTTTGATGATGCTTTAAGATAATTATCCTGAGCTCATACACAGAGATTTAAGTTTTCGTAAATAGGAAGAGAATTAAATTGGTAATTACAGAATTTGATTTGAAGTTTTCTTTTGCTTGTTATTCTATGATACCAACACTTTTTCATTTGCAGATAATCATACATGTTTCCTTCTGGCACTATGCGTGCCATATTATGAGTTCCAAGTTCATAAGTCAAAGAAGTAACATGAAATTTGTGTTTGCCTGACCAGCAAATGTTGCCAAAACACTTCTCAGGTGAGAATTCTAATTCTAGTTTCAATATCTCAAGTATTATATCATTTGTTTGTTATCTCTTTTTAACTTTGTCACCTAAATTTTGCTTCAAACACAATTAGATACATAAGTCCGAAAAACCTTCCAGTTGAAGATGGTGGTCTCTACCGAGAAAATGATGAATTTTTACCAGAGGACAGAGCTTCAGAGCTAATTGTCAAGGAAAATTCAGCTAGGAGCATCCAAATTCCTGTTGCAGATGTACTTCGATAACTAAGCCTATGGTGGTAACTTTTTCCTTGTAGCATCTTTAACTGCACTAACTTTTGTTCCGGGGATTTCGTGATCTAGGCTGTTGTGATACTGCTCTGGGATTTAACTGTAGGGGGATGGTGTATGTTTCCTACAAAGAAGAGTTCATAGAAAGGTTTGCTACCGAATGAAAAGGATAAGAAAGGGGGAGAAAACATAATAAATTCCTTCTACATAAATGAACCAGGGAAGATTGTCTTAACTATTGACAATCTCACACTCAAGAAAAAAAAACGTTTTCTACAGGTCTATCTCTAAGACCAAACCCACAGTTCCCACGCATGTCATCTTCAAGAAATAGCTTTTCTTTCTTTTTATCCATGCTCATGCTGTTCACCATATGTTTATATGTATTTTCTTGACTGAAAGTGGAATGGAATCCCGAGTCTGAAGTTATATGAAGGAATCGTACGATGTTGTTCTTAATCTATGTTATCATCACCTCGTGGCCTTCAATTATAAACTGCTGCTTTCTTAGTTTTGGCTCTAAACGGTTTCAGAGCACAATAGGAAGTGTTTTTAATCTGTGTAAGCCCCGTCCCGTAAGAAATTTTAATGGTGGCAGAAGCATATTAGCAAGTTGGAGTTGGATTGGACCAATTTTTTCTTTTGTAAATTTTTCAATTGTTATTTTTCGTGTTTCTCATGCACAACTCCAGCTGCCCTTGCTTGCCTTGTTATGTGCCATGGCAGGATTATGTTGTTTCAAGGACGTAGGGCACCCCCAAGTCCCAAACTTTGATGGTGGGTACTTTCCGGTGATAACCGAGTCACCTTACATAGGAGTAGAAATTGTCATACTTTGAATGCATGTAGACCTACAAACAGTGTTATAATAGTACTACTTATACAAACTATTTAAGTAAATCCTAACTTAAAAAATAATGTTAGTTTAAAAAACATGTAGTGCACCCCATTTCCATGATTGACTTGGCTTGGCTTGGTGAATTCTTAATAACAATTACAAATAACACTGACAATTCAAAAGACTTTTTATACTGATCTTCTCAAACAATGATCATCAAAATTTTTTATTTCATCAACTTGTTATAAAAATTTTAAAATAACTGATTTTATATACAAAAAATTAGAATAAAATTTTAAAAATAATTACAGGGATGTATTTCTCTTGAGATACAAATTTCTAAACTCAGCATTCTGTCTGAATGCATATACCGAAAAAAAAGAAATTAGATTTCAAATATTATATAGAATTATTATTTTTCTGTTTAAAATTTGAAAACATAACCATGAGCGTGTGGCGAGTATCATTTTTATTAATATCTTAATTACATTATTCCCCGTCGTCTTCGCATGGCCTAAGGGATAGGTCCTCGCCTCCGGAACGAGAGATTGTGGGTTCGTGATCCATCGTGACCTCTCGATCCTTAAATGGTTGGAAGCATTTCTGCCTCTTTCCAATCCTTTTCTGCTTTTTCTTAAAGTGCTTAAATCATTATTATTTTTATTACATTTTGTCTTCGTCCTTCGCTTCTCTCCTGATTGCGAGGACAAGAACACCCGAACTCGCCCATTTGTCATCGTACAACATACAATTAAACAATTACAAATAAAATAATGCATGTTAGGTTCGTCACAGCGTCGTGCTTCCGGTTCAGGTGGACAAAAATCGTCTCCTGATGATCTGTCATCTCTCTTCTTTCTCGAGAAGAATACTCTGATGATGATAACCAAATTTACATTGACTATAACCATTCATGAATACGGAAGAAGTAAACTATACAAATGAATTGTTCGCAGCCAATTAAAGTCACATATTTTGTAACTAATTTAAGTATTTAATTAATAAAATCCTGGAAGCAATTATCACATTTATGATACTGGGGATGGACCAATTTCATTAATTACCCAACATCTTCATAATCACTCGGGTAATTCATGGGTTGTTATTATTATACATCTCAAAATCCTCCGTCAGAAACAAAAACAGATCAGTTGTTTTTGTACTATTGTGCTTTCCGGTAATCAACTTTGTAATCTTCTTGGAATCATGGAGAGCCAGGTGCCTGAGTGATTCGATCGTATGAGGTGTAAGAAATTTGAGTGAAGTAGCCATGCAAAGTGAAGAATGGCTACAGCAAGCTTACACACCTTCTCTTATGTGTCACTACTCCCCTTCATCTAAAACACAACAATCAAACCAGTATCAGTTTCTGTCTTGCTACGGCTAAGCCTTCCCTGCTGTCTCTTTCTCTTAGCCTTCTTCTTCTCTTCCATGGCTGCTTGGCTACTCGCGATCAGCAATGGCAGCAACAGAATGAGTGCCAAATCGATAGGCTCGATGCACTGGAACCCAATAGCCGCGTTAAGTATAAAGCAGGTCTTGTTGAAACCTGGGATCCTAGCCATGAGCAATTCCATTGCTCTGGTGTTGCCGTGACGAGGCATACCATTCAACAAAATGGCCTTCTCTTGCCTTCCTTTTCCAATGCTCCTCAACTCGTACGTTTTCCAAGGTAAAGTGAGGATCAGTATGAATTACATAGTATGTTATATGTACGTTCTGTGAGAATAGATGACTAATTTGTATTGTGATTTTTGTGCAGGTGAGGGTATGACAAGGGCCTTGATTCCGGGATGTCCTGAAACTTGCCAGGCACCTCAAGGTTCTCAGTCGCAGAGATTCCAGGATCAGCTCCAAAAGATTTGACCCTTCCGTAGGGGCGATGTTATTGCAATACCGGCTGGAGTAGCTCACTGGTGCTAGAACGAGGGTAACTCACGGGTTGTTGTTGTTAGTGTTTTTGACGTCTCTAACTCTGCCAACCAGCTCGACATGTATCCTAGAGTAAGAAATTAATCTAGATGGTAAAAATACGTGACTGTTGAAGTCCTATTTATCATGGAAATGATTTCTTTTTTGGCTTTAATTTGAATGTGTTGTACAGAAATTCCATCTAGCTAGTAACCCGCGAGAAGAATTCCAACAGCAGCGACAACAATAACAACAGCAGCGGCAACAATAACAACAGCAGCGGCAGCCTTACCATGGAGGCGGCCAACAATGCAACAACATTTTCTGCGGCTTGGACCCACAGGTCCTGGCTGAGGCTTTCAACGTTGATGAACGTCTTATTAGGAGGCTCCAAAACGAGAATGACAACAGAGGAGCTGTTGTTAGAGTAAGAGGTGACCTCCAGATCGTCAGGCCACCGAGGATGCAGAGAGAACGAGGATATGAAGAGTCAGGGACAATATGGAGGATGTGACAATGGTCTTGAAGAGACTCTCTGCACCATGAAGCTCATAGAAAATGCCGGCGATCCCTCTAGGGCTGATATTTACGCTCGAGAAGCCGGTCATGTTAGCGCTCTCAACAGCCAGAACCTCCCTGTTCTTTGATGGCTGCGACTCAGTGCTGAAAGGGGGCTTCCTCCACAGAGTAAGTGTAATTGCTGCATGCTTAATTAAGGTACTAATTGATCATTGACGAAATTGATAAATATGTGCAATCATGCAGAGTGCTATTATGGTGATCGACGGTAAGCTCCGGCAAGGACAGGTCTTGACTGTGCCACAACAGTATGCTGTAGTGAAACGGGCAAGAGGACAGGAAATCGAATGGATTGCATTCAAGACCAATGATTACGCCATGATCAGCCCGCTCTCTGGTCTCACATCAATTATACGAGACATGCCAGAGGAGGTGCTTGCCAACGCGTTTCAGATATCGAGAGAAGATGCAAGGAGGATCAAGTTCAGCAATCAGCAGACCACTCTGGTTCCCGGAAGGCAATCTTCAATGAATAAAAGGAGACATTTTAGAGTCTGCCATTGCCATGAGAGGAGAGAGTTATTACTGTAGTTAAAGTTGTTTTAACTACTACAACTACTACTTCTACTACTACTACTTGTAGTAGTAGCAGCTATCTGTGTCTTTCTAAGCAATTGAAAGGTAAGCAGTGCTTGCAATTAATTAATCCTATTATATTGTTTTTCATTAATGAAATTGGAAATTATAACTTGATGATCTTCCTAATCTCACAATTGACCCAAACGATATAAATGAGGAATATCACAAGCTAGAATTCTTCCCCTTTGATGCAGCAAACGACGTCAGAAAGACGAATAGGAGATCTAAGAAAGGACATATCTTCCTGGGTAATTTGCGTGTAAATAAATGCAAGAGCGAAATTGCCAATTCAAGTATTCTTGTTCTCATTGACTCGCGAGTGTAACACTTATTTATTTATTATTTTTTACTTTAATATCGGTGAAATTTAAAAAATACGAAGCTTTTCTAGAATTATAGCAAAAGATTAGCGCTTCCCCTTAACATCAAAGCAATGAAGATATAAGAAAATTATCCCAATTTTCTCCCATGTACATGTGATGGGCCTTTGTGCTTTCATGGGCTTCTCATTGGGCCTTATGTCCTCGATCCACAAGCAATGTGTATGGATGTATGTATATTAATCCAAGCGAATTTATGACGCCATAATTAAACTCTCATACATACCCTTTTTAACTGTTTAGTGAGGTCACGATCAAGAACGGGCTTAGTTATGATTGTTCGCGGAGTGACGATCGAGTGTTTAACCTAATGCATATAAGCAGTTCAGTGCGTACATCATGTGACTGTGGGACCCTTCTAATTAAATTGTGTACGTTGCTGTACTAAATCAAAGCCAGGCTTACCTTAGCTTAGCGTACTCGTCATTCAAGCACGCCACACGGTCCAAACTATTAATTCAGCCGCTTTGCTAACTTTGCACGTGCTGTAACATTCGGGGGAAATTTTTTAAGTAAAAGAAGGGCAAAGTTGTCCAACTAAATATTTTCAATTTTAAAAACCATTGTATCGAAAATGGAGCCAGTTTACGACAGTTCCAGTTGAAAGCAGACGGTCTGAAGGAAGCATTTTCAAACCAAACCCGATCTCCAAGGATGCTCGTCTTTTCAGATCTCATAAAGAGGTAGCATAGCAAACTCTGCAGAGATAATGGAAGCTTAGTTCCCCAAGCAAGTAAGCAAAGAAGATGGAGATCACTAACCAACTGAGTCGACTTGTCGTTTTCTTCGTATTATTCTCTATAGTTTGCTTTGCAGCTTCAGCAAGTAGCAGCGCATCCGCAACGAGTCAAACGGCGAGGCCTGGGTTTCTCTACACTAGAACCAGAGGAAGATGCACACCACAGTAAGAATATATATTTTTTTAATCTTCGGAATAATGTTACGATTGAGTCGATGAACTCGGCCGAGTTACCGGGATCTGACACAGAGATATTTACTCACATTACAGTTTCTGGAGCAGCAGGAGAGAGGCGTGGCCAAGGATGGTACCAGAAACGTCAACGTTATCGAAGGTATTCGGGTCAAGAGTATACGAACGATACAGATCAGATCTGACACTACTAGAAGCAACGACCAGAAATGACGATGAAGAGAACGCGTTTGCTGGGTTGGTGAAGCAGGCAACAGCAGCGTTGCTCAACTCGTATGCAAGAGAAGGATTTCCGCTCTCGGCTTGGGATGTGAAGACTTTGGTTATACAAGCGTTAGTGTCAGAGGAAGCTGCTGCTCGTCAAGCCAAATTGTTTTCTGTTGCCAATCAGGCTTGTAATTAAACCAACTCCATGAAACTGCTTCTGATTTTGATTCTGCCTCTGCTTCTTGATTTGCTCTTCTTTGGGTCTTAATTCATTTTGTTTGGAATTATACAAACAATTACATACTGAACTAACCCAAATCAATTAGATATTTGCTAGCATTTTAATCCAAACTATTATTCAGAGATTCGTTAGACCTGATTACGAAACTCTTGACTCTATACATAGGATTAGTTTGTATAACAAAGGTAGTATTATTGTAAAAATAGATTGGAATTCTTTATTTTTATTTAATAATAAATATAGTTTAACCTTTAATCTTTACAATAATACTACCTTTGTTATACAAACTAATCCTATGTATAGAGTCAAGAGTTTCGTAATCAGGTCTAACGAATCTCTGAATAATAGTTTGGATTAAAATGCTAGCAAATATCTAATTGATTTGGGTTAGTTCAGTATGTAATTGTTTGTATAATTCCAAACAAAATGAATTAAGACCCAAAGAAGAGCAAATCAAGAAGCAGAGGCAGA
>CP135531.1:3637917-3880432 GCA_032402905.1 Khaya senegalensis | reverse complement strand
TAATAAATATGTAAAAAATATTATAAATATAAAATTTATAAATACATTGTTATTTTTATTGTTTTAATTAATTAATATTAAATATAATAATATAATTATTAAAAAATATTATTTGTTAATTTAAAAAAAATTATATTTACCTATAATTTTTTAAAAAAATTTAAAAAATTAATCCTCAAAAATATCCCATAAAAAAAAAAAAAAAGGATAACAATCACTAGATCCATCGTGCCATAACGCCAAAACCCTAGCTTTGTTGGGCTTTGTTCCTGATCGCGTCAACTATCGTACATAGCCAATGAACCCTAGAGTCTCGTTTGGTTGCGAATGAATGCATAACCCCGACTGGTTTTAGTTTATTCCTCCACATTTAGTTTCACAACCGAACTGGTCTGTATTGTACAACTATCTCAACCGCCCCTCTCTCGAGCAAACTTGTCGGCACATCCAAACAATCCTTAAACATTCACAACTTCATCCTACGGGTATGTTAGTCCGTCCCCATTGTTTGTTTCTCAAGAAATTTACAGATTGTTTTTTCCCCTCCAATTTTGGGAGGATACATAAATTGATATTATAATTTCCTGAGAATAAGAAGAAGCCCCTTATTTCCTTGAGAAATTTTTGTGTCTCTAACTAATGGCTAGTAGAAAGCTTGTTCGGGACTTGCTTCTTTCCAGACAGCAGTCAGTGTTTCGTCGGTTAACGCCTCGACAGGTTGGTTTATATATATTTCTTTTGTTTTTCTTTTTTTTTTTTTGCTGGTTTATGGTGACAAAAATTATTATTATTATTATTATTTTCTGGGGGTGCAATTTGGTGGGGTTAGGGTTCAAGCACGACGCCGAAGTTGCTTTCTATAAATGGGTATTCGAGTAGTCGCCAATTCAGCGTGTTCAAAGAGTTTTCAAAGAAAATTAAAGGCGAAGCTGAAAGGTATGTTACTACTTTCACATTTTGCTATTTGCTTCTATAATATGAGATTGGTAAAATATAGAGGTCTCTGTTTGTGCTAGTTTATGTTTTTCTTGGGTGTAAAATATTTTATTGTATCTTTTTGTCTATCTTGATTTTAAAGTTTGTATTATATCCCTCAACTTCTGGTGTCGGTTTGCTGTTGATGATACAGTGTGATGATCAAACGCAACATAAAATTTTTAAGCTTAGACTGTTCAGTTTTTTGGGAATTGAGGAAATAAAATTTAGAAATATGAAATTACTACGACTTTTAAAGTTTTGAGCTTGTCATAATTTTAACTTGTCTCGGGTATTGTCTGTGGTTAGATGGATATTGTGCTGCATCCCTATCTCTGTGCTGAGCTCCCTTTTTTTCCTGTAAAAGATTGTTGAAAACTGAATTTTAATAGCTACGGAGTTTGATTGGAGGCCTCTTTTACTTTGTTTGATCCTAGTGGGTTTCTTCTTCTGGGTTTGCAGTTTTTCGGGTATTATTTATCTTTTATTTACTTTGCACAAGTGGTCATTTGCATATTTGTTGTATGCTTGGTTGCAGAAACTCTGAATTTAAACAGTCAGTGAAGGAGCTGAAGGAGAAAGCAGAGGAGCTAAAAGATGTGAAAGACAACCTTAAAGAAAGGTAATGTTGTATATAGTTCCTCATTGCATATTATTTGTAGCTTTATTAGATAATAGGCTGAGACATACTTTTGTATGTCAAGGGTGGGCCTGAGATGGTGAAATGGCGAATGCAGAACGAAGCAGACAACCGAGCAGCTTTACAAGCATGTGGATGGTGTGTGGACGGAAGCTGAATCTACAGCAAAAAAGGTCTGATTATATGCTTGTACATATATTGCGTATAAATGTGGTTCCTTTGTATTCTGGCTGTGGATATGCAATCTGTGGGAAAGTTGTTGGATTCCACTCTAATCCTTGACCTAGGATTGAATGTGCTCTAATATTCATGAACTTTTGCTGTCATGTCCATGGATTTGATCTCAGACTGGAGATTGAGCTAATTTGGTGTTTAAATAGGAGTCTCAGACCCAAGGGTAACCTAAATGACACTAGAAAACTAGGCTAAGCTGCTTTCATATGGCCATATTAGAGTCCTCAATGTGCTATTGTTGTCAAAATTTTAGCTAACAAGACAAGTTTATGATGTAGGAAACCAACTTGTATTTCCTACTCTCTGCTTAGACATCACACATTGCACAGTTTTTGGTTTATCAGAGATTTAGAGTTAGACAATTGAATTCTATTCCACAACAGAAGCTTAATGTGCATATAAATGTGAGTTCATGGAATCTGATAGCAATAGATGTTCAATCAATGTAATATCAGTGCACATTACAGTTATTAGGATGAATTTGAATCAATGGTGTGATTGATGAAAATTATATCTTATGAGAAGTTAAATGAGTAGTGTAAACTATGAAAGTTTTAGATCGGTACAATTTGGTCTCACCTCTCTTCTCATTCTTTCTTAAACACACATTGAAATCTGTGAACTTGATCAATATTTCGTGCTCTCATGTATCAAGTGTTAGGTGTTGCTTTTTCTTGCTGTCTTTGTTTCATGTCCAAACAAAAAGAATTATTGACAGTTGAATATGTTTTTTGTAGGTGTCTGTCAACATGAAAGAGAAGATTTCAGCTGCCACAGAGGAGGTCTGCTTTCTCTTTAGATTGTTCTATTTAGATTGTCAACTGGCCTGTAATGGCTGATAAGTATCCTGATATGATGATTGTTTATTATTTACTTATTGTTGTGCCACTTAGGTCAAAGAGACTTTTGGGATTGGATACACTGACGCTTCGGCAAAGCATGATGCTGATGTGAAAGATGGGTTCAAGACATCATCTGGGGAAGAAAAGCACAAGCAGACAGGGTCTAGTGATACTGCAGAAACATTTTATGGGAAGTTTAAGTCGAGAATCTCTTCCCCAAAATTTACTGCTGCCTTTCAAAAATTGAAGGAAGCAAAAGTGGTTGACTTAGCGAAGAAGGGGTATGACATTGTAAAGGATGAATTAAGTGGTAGCCCAACTAAGAGAAAGCATCTGGAATATACTCCTCCCCCCTCATGGACTGGCCAAAAAAGTACAAGAACTGATCTAGTTGTTACTCCCTCGAAGCAGTCTATGTGGAGTAAATTCAAAGAGAAGGTATATATGTTTCTTGCGCTGCATAATATCTCAAGATGTTCTATCCATTTCTTACATTTAATTCCACTTTTCTGAAATTAATTTTCTCTTTCACCCAGATGCAAGATTATCCTGCATTTAAGCGCATTAGTGGAATTAGTGAACCTGTTGTGACAAAGGGCCAAGAGGTATGCTCCAATTGATTATTTTAACTTCATACTGTCTAGTTTTGTCGAAGGGTGCTCATTCTATTGGCATTAAATGTCAGATGCAATTTATCTGGTTATTTGGTCTATTATTGAAGACACAGATGCCAGTGTTTCCTCTCCCTTTTGTCCTTTTATTGTGCACTTTTCTTCCAGTTCTTCAGTTTGGTCTTTTCTTCTTATGGCTGAAGTTCTCCCAGAATTGTTCATTATTACTATTTATGGATATTGTTCATGACAATATTCTCAGTTCCATTTGCATTCTCCATTTACTTCACAATGTATTATGTTTTATCATCAAACAAATTTCTTTTGCAAGTCCAATGAAATCTCAAAATATTTTGCATTGTCATCCTAAATCCTAAACTTGTGTATAGTTATACATTCAAGCTCTTTCAATAGTATATGTGTAGCCATTTGACTTTTCTTGGCAACTAGAGTTCTTCAATTGCATGCTTGAACAGCATGATTTCTGTTTCACTATTTATCGTTTATCACTTATTGGTATTAGATTGTAGTGATTAACTAGCTTACCTTGCTTTCTATTTACACTGGAGATAGTTAGTTAGATGGTGACTAATTTTTTTACTGAATTGGGATTTCAGATTGCAGAGGACGTGCGGGAAAGATGGGAAACCAGTGACAACCCCATTGTTCACAAAATTCAGGAGTATGCCTTATGTCCTTTATATCCTTTCTGCTGATCTAGGCATGTTTTATAGAATTGTTTGTAGAGTTTTAAGATGAATATTGTTTATTTAAGTGTCTTGTCTTTGGCAGTATCAATGAAAGCATATTTCAGGAGACAGATGCTGCAGCATCAATCAAGGAAATACGGCGTCGAGATCCGTATGATCATGTCTCATTGGATGTTTGCTACTCGATTTTATGTTCCAGAGTTTGACAACTGTTTTATTTCTTTATTTTTTGTTTGCATGGATTAGATCATTCTCCTTGCCAGATTTTGTGGCCGAAGTTCAAGAAGCAATTAGACCAGTACTTAATGCCTACATGAAGGTGAGTTTGAGCTTCTGTACAACTGATGGAATGTTGGTGCTTTTACGTTGTAATTATTCTTTCCACAGTTCTTTTTCAATATGGGCTGTGAGTGGTATTGGAGGTTAATTTCTTGACAAAATTCTATATGGACAGGGAGATGTTGATACTTTGAAGAAGTATTGTAGCCCAGAAGTGATTGAACGATGCAAAGCAGAACATACTGCTTATCAAAGCCATGGAATATTTTTTGATAATAGGGTAAAGGAATTTATGAAGTTCTATCCTATCCATTTTTCTCTCCAATTATAGTTGTGATAATGCAGAGCAGAATATAGCAACTGTCTCTTTTTTTATTTTTATATATATTGGTACTTTGGGAACTCCCAAAAGCCAAATTATTGTATTGGATGTGCAATATAGCAAGCTGATTGGAACATGCTGCTGATATGAGGAGATATCTTGCATCTACCATCTAAATAAAATATCATTTGAAGCCATTAATTTACTGATATGATGGTTCACTAGGCCACATTTGACTAGTTAAGAGTATGTTGAGGTTAGACAAGAATTGGTCCAGATCTTTTACATGACGTTGAAAGAGAAATCTCGTTATGGCAATATTTTATTAAACTGATCTTGATGGAAACCAGGTTTCAGATTGCAATTAGTATGTTTTGTTTCAAGTTCTATGCTTAATAATATTGTGTATATGAACTGAATGTCATTCAAAACCTTTCTGGTGCAGATTCTGCATGTATCCGAGGTGGAAGTAAGAGAGACTAAAATGATGGGAGCTTCTCCTATAATCATTGTAGCGGTATGTGAATACTTTAGTTTTATCCCTCCAAAACTCGATTGAATCCAACTGACAATTCTTAGTTTTACAAAAAGCTGACATATTTGGCCATTTTCCTGGGATTATTGCAGTTTCAAACACAACAAATCTACTGTGTACGTGATAAACATGGTGCAATAACTGAAGGGGGAAAGGTAAATGAATAATAAATGGTTTATCTCCTTGGGATGTGCAGATTTACACCCTCATTATACACTTTGTTGTCCTGCTTATTGAAAGATTCAGTCAGTCTTTTATTATCGTTTGGGAACTTTATTTTTCAGGATACAATACATACTGTATACTATGCCTGGGCTATGCAGCAGGTGGATGCAGAAGAAATTGAAGGTGCTCTCTACCCGATATGGAAGTTAAGAGAAATGCAACAACTTGGTATTCAAGCCCTCATCTAGTTTTCGAAATTCCCATCTTGTTGATGGTGCTTGTAAGATTTTTTTGGTTTTACCCTTTTCTCTACGCCATTTTTGTCCAAGCTTCTCTGGGTTTTTGTCATATTACTGCCAGGGAAAATTTCATTGTTAGGTAATTTTAAATTATTAGAATCAAATAATGAAGATTTGGGAAGCATGCAAAACTCATCCTCTTGCAAGGAAAGGAAAACTTTGTCTGATTCAATTGAGAAATGTGCATATGTAACGAACGCCTAAATATATTTTACCATTTAAGTCGTAACATTTTTGTGTTTCTCAAAAGTTAGTGATACAAGTTTCATATGCAATCTGATACTGCTATTCACGATGTAGAAAATGATGTTAATTTCAATGGTTATATATGGTTAGATGTCAGATGAAAAAAGGAGGAAAGAAAAGAACAATTACATTATTAACGATTTTGATAGATGATGGCCCTTTTATTACATTGGCTCGAGATGAAGCTTGGGCCAGCATAAAATTGGAATCCAAGTCTGAAAGCAAATGAATCCAATTGAGTTTGAGTTTGTGCCTGCCTCCACAATTTGGAGCAGGGAGGGAAGCGTGGAAGATTTTGAATATTATTATTGGGTAAATTGAGAAACAAATTTTGAGTTATTTATTACGTACAATTTATGTTTAACATTCAATTATTATTATTATTATTATTATAGTATTCTTGTCCGAAAGAAAAAGTCACAAAAATGAAAAATCACGTGAGATAAGATGGGACCACAAGTCATGCATTTACAAGACAGATAACGTAGCATTGTTGACTCTAGCTTATTAGTAGTTAAGTGTCCAAGTGGAACACTTGCAGTAAGATGTAATCTGCCGCCTCCAGCATCAATGAAACGAGTGGTGTTGGCAATAAGCCGGAACGGGAATTGGGCCCAAAAAGAATACGAATCATTATCTAATAAATAATATACGAAACGAGTGGTGTTGGCAATAAGCCGGAACGGGAATTGGGCCCAAAAAGAATACGAATCATTATCTAATAAATAATATACGAACACGTAAAACTTCATTGCAGAAAGATTCTGGTTTTCACTTGTTATATAGGTTGAAATTCTAACACTCTCCGTGCAAAACACTGCTAATAGTAACTAATCTCTCGTCTGGCACTCGTCTTCATTTTCATGTCTTGCTTGAGTCTCAGATTACCACCAGCCAAGCAGGCATGGAAGTGCTTCACTTCCAAATTGCAGAGCAAACTGCATAATCTCCACAAGTCAAAATCTATCAAGAAATCAAAAAACCCGGCGGCGTCATGTCACGACTGATGCAAAATCAGCAGCTATTAGCTCGTCTCCGTTCCTTGGACAAGGTATTCAATGTAAAAGATATCTGCTTCAGGTGCAACCTCCGAAGCCAAACCATGCTCTTCGTTTTCGTTACCGTTACCCCTTCAAGAAGAAAGCAGCAACTGCACCTGTGTACATTGATAGACTATTTAAAGAGCCTATAGCCGCCGAGTTTGTAGCCAATTCGTATCCCCCGATTGCAAAGAATGTGAAGATCCTGGAACAGGAGGAAGTTAGAGCAGCGGGAGCGGGAGCTGGAGGAACAAGCAATAATATTAATATTAAGGAAGAAAAAAGTTGTGCATCCGCAGAAGATGGAGATGATATGTGGGTGTCGTTGGCATTGGCCGTCAAATGAATGGAATAGACCAGAGAGCTGAGGACTTCATTCAACGATTCCGGGCAGAAATGGAACGTCAGGAGACGATGAGAGGCCGTTTGTAGCGACTACAAATGTGTAGTTTCAATAGTTTTACATCTTTTGTTTCTTTAATTTATGTGTAACTGTTTGAACGAAACATGAAAAGAGAAAGAAAGCAGATTCAATGAAGTATATTAGGAATGTAGGGAAAGCAAGAATTGATCTATATATGCGATCAACATCAAAGTGTTCAGTACTATAATTGCCATGACCATGTTACTTTAATTGGCGGAGATCCTTCAACAGCTAATAATTTGGATGGGTTGTGTTGTACTTCTCAGCTCACACAACAGTTAAAAGCAACTGTCAAATTTTAGTTTGAACAATTGTTGTTGGTTTTTTTTGTCCATCAGTAATTAAAACCGTTCGACGTAAAAATGTAATGGAGTGTGATAACGTTGTTACTTCAAATTCAAACAGTAAAAGCACTAAGCCATCAAGGTTTTCTGATGTCTTCAACTAACCAGTTGGATATATTTATTTATTTATTTGTTACTGATGGACAAACAAAACTAAATACCAATAGCTGTGCACATCAATATTAAAAAATTTTCACTTGCATTGTTATGGTAGAATTTCTCCCCCGTAATATCCAAAGAGAGAAGTTACTAATTATACATGTACACTGGCCAAAGCTTATATTATATATGTTATGCATTTTTTTTTTTTCTATCAACCAGCTCAAATTGATTACAAAGATTACTTCTCCATATATTGTGTCTTAATTTGCTGATTCTCTCTCTTTCTTGTAAAATAGCACAAGATCATAGGTGCTGGCGGGTTTGCCGGTGTTAACTTTCCGAAAATCAAGTCAATTATCAGAAATTTCACTTTTGGATAGAGAAGCTCTCAAAGATAAATTCTTACTCCTCCTACTCCCTTTTTGTCCCTCTTGTGCTTTTTAATCCTTAGCCTTTTGATTTGATTGGTATTGAAATATTCCTTTCATCTTTCAAAATGTGTCATGATGTTGGTGCCATGCGAAGTCCGTGACTTTTAAAATCATGCCACGTGTATTTCATATGTTATGCTAAATGTAGAGTAATTAATTTTTATCTTTGGCAGCTTTTTTATCATTTTCTTCCTTTTATGAGACTATAATCTTGTCTTAGGGAGATGACTATAGTTGATAGTATTTGTAATTAGAGGTGACCATAGTTGATCATATTTGTAATTAAAGAAAACTTTCTTTTTAATAAGATTCTTACTCATTTGAATTTTTGGCAAAAGTTCATCATCTTCTAATTAAAGAGAACTTTACTTTTTTTTTCAAATAAAACTCTAGTCTCGAGGAGGTGATTATAGTTAATTGTTCTTGTAATATAAAAGAGCTCTCCTTTTTATGAGATATGATTGCAGAATTAGAAAAATGACCATGATTAATTATCAACATAATTAAAGAGAATTTTACTTTTTATGATGTCTTTACCCATTTAAATATAAGTTATCGGCAAGAGTTCATAATCCTCGTTATTAATTATAAGGACTCTTCTTTTTATGAGATAAAACTTTAGTCCTAGAGGGGTGACTATAGTTGATTGTTCTCATAATTAAAGATAACTTCTCTTTTTATGAGGTTTTTACTCATTTAAGTTCTTGAGTATAGTTGATTGTAGGCATTGCTTGTGAGTTTGGGTTTATTAGAAGTTTTATTTTTGGACTTGATTTTATAGTTGAAAGTTTATATAACACAATAGCTTCCATAAATTTGCTCGTTTATATCATGATGAGTCGACTTTTTTTTTTTTGGTTACTTCTTTAAGATTCTCATGGGCAGACATTCATGCAGTTAGATATCAAATCCAAATTTTAACACCATATAAGCATGAAGATATTATTCATGAGCACCTTGTAGTAGTATATACTCAAGAAGCTAAGGATGCTAGTCCTTTAGCTTAGGAAATAGGGTTAAATAATATAGGGGATGAGTTTAAGATAAGTAGTAATAGGCTTAAGGGGACTACTTCTCCTCCTAGCGATGTGGACCATCCACAATATAGTATTGTTTTAGTTAAATATAGACAAGACCATATAAAATTAGAAATTCAAAAGATCTTAGCAGATATTTCTAAGATTATTAATTTAGAATTTATTGACTAGAAACACAAAATTAGTCGTCCTTTTGAGAAAGTTGTAAGAATAATAAAGATGGTTTTAGATGCATTCATATACCCTTCCATCCTTTTATCTATAGAGTGTTAAATGCTTTTAACCTCATCCCAACTTAACATTCTTAATGCTTGGAGGATGATTATGGGATTATGGATTTTACGAAAGAAGTTATGTTTTAATAATCATTCCATTGCTGAGATTCAAGACTTTTTTTTTTTTTTAAAATTTTTAATCTCATCATAGTGGTCAGGGGTGGTATTATTTAGTTTCTTCTAGGGATGTTTTCTTTGTATTTGAAAATACTTTTTTCTTTGGGTAAAAGTCTTATTATTTTTTTTCGAAGAGAAGGTAGGAGTTTGAAGAAAAGGACTTGGAATGCTATATCACAGTTTTTAGGGATTATTGGTGACATGCCTTTTTTGTCTATACTTAAAGGTTTTAATTATTTGCTTATTAATAATAGTTCTTCTTTCTTCATAGCCATTTAGACTAGTTTGGAGTTTTTACTCTTAAAGAAAGTGCAAGGATTGAATTTATGCACACATTAAGTACAGAGAAGCGCAACTTAGTTAACTTATGAAGCTTACTTCTTTAACAGTTATTAGGATTCATCCTCCAATCCTTTTTCTTCATCATAGTCCTCCAAAGAAAAAGAAAGAAAAGAAATATGAATCCTTAGGAGAAACATGCTACACCAGTCAAAAGAACTAAAAGACTTGTTGATAGTAAGACATTTCAATAAGAACAAAGAAATCTAGTATGAATATATTTAAGCTAAAAGGGAAATTCAACACATAAAGGGCTTTCTTTTGTTATCACTAGAAAGTTCTAACTTTTCTTGATTTCTCGAACCATTGGATTAACTTTTAAAAAGATGCTTCCCTCAATCAACCTTCAATTAGACGCTTCAATGTTAACATCCCCTTTTTTGTTAGCTCCTTAAATGGAATGGGAAGAGATTGTTCGAGCTGGCAATGGGCTTAAGGATAAATATTCAAATCCTATGAAAGCTTTAAAGTTGGGACTTGAAGTTGCTATTAAGGTTTTACTCTTTCTTTTACTTTTGGCTTGGTTTCTTTAATTTTTCTAACATTTTTTTTATTTCATAACACCTTCCGTATAATGCCAACTAACAAGTTCAAATCCTTAGAGATGACTTAGATGATTTTAAGAGGAGGTTTGAAGAACTTGAGTCGGATAACATAATTATCAAAAACTCTTAAGATTTACCTTTAGGCCAAAAAGACAAGGAGAAAATGAGAAGAACATTTATTAAGAATAAAGTTGCTCGATAATTTAGGAGGGTGAATGCTTTGATTGAAGAGATTAAAGCTTTGAAAAGCCAAGTTGAAGCATTAGAGAATGAAATCGAAGAGTTGAAGGAGAAAAACTTTGACGGGTACTTTAATGTAGTAAATCAATGTAAGAAGGTTGTTTGAGCTTGTCATCTTAACTTTCACTGGTCATACCTTGATGTTATAATGGTTAAGAATGAACAACCCAGTGCTTTTTTAATTCATGGGGCTTCTGATGATCTTTTTGTGATTGATGTCTCTACCTCTATAGACCCTATAACTTTAAACTTTTAAGAATTCACAATGAATGACATTTTTAGGAATAACAAGAGTATAAAAGCCAATATTGAAAATAACCTTTATGTTAGTTTATTTTATTTAACTTCCTTTAATAGCTTTGTTTTATTCCTTTACGTTGGTGTAATCAACTTTAAATATTAATAAAAGTTATTTAATTTTCTCATTGTTCCTTATATGTTAAAGTCGATTTATTTATGCAATAATTTTATTTATTGTAATCGTCAAGAGATAAATATATTAAATTTTTTTAAAAAGAATCACAATATATATATATATATATGTTTGAATATATTTTAAAAATATTTTTAATTATAAACTCTTATAAAAGTATTGTTTTGATATTATTATATATTTATATAATTGTTTATAAGTATATGTGTTATTATAATTGTAATTGTTTATAATTGTGCTATTGTGATTAATTTTATATCACATTCATTGACATTTAAATATGAATATATGCATTATATTTTAAGAAATAAAAAAGTGATTTCGTAAGAAAAGTATTCATAAAAGTTAAATTTTGTGTGTTAAGATATCGAATTTTATTACTTTTTTAGTAGGCAATTATAAATTATATAAAATTTTTATTATTTAATGTGATCATTTCTTCAGGTTTAGTATTATTATTATTGTTCATTATTTTGTATGATATGAAAGAGACCTTTAAGGGTACTCCTGAGTATAATAGTTTTCACATTTGCATGAACAAATATTTGTGCATGTGTGATTACTCACTATTGATCAGGATAAGGGCTTGGTTCTTATCTTAGGATATAAGTGTTTATTATTTTTTAAAAAAATTATATTCCCTATTTGTACTTACCTTATATATAGTATGCTATCGACTAGTGATATTGATTCAATTATTGTTAAGTGATTGTAAAGTCTTATTAAGTGGTATTAAAATGAGGATATTCTTAATAAATTTGAAGGAAATTTATGAAATATTTAAGTGTTACAAAAGTTTTAATAAATTCTAAAGGAAGTTTCTATAGTGTTTAAATGTTATGAAATTTTTGAAAATAAGTATGTTTTTGTCTTATATCATAACATGCATGTGCATTGTATATATATTTTGTATATTTTATGTATATAAAAAATTAGTATATTTACTAAATTTAAAACTTATTTAATTTGTTATGATTCTAGATGATTAAAATATTGCGTACTTAGAGGATAAATTTGGTTGAACTTCTACTATCATTTGGTTTCTTAAGTATTAGTATTTTTGAAAATTTTTTTTTATTTCATTATTTGATTTTAAGATTTACCTTAGAGACTTTTAGTTATTTATAATTAAAAATATTTGATTAGTTAATTTATTTATGAGTTTTTTTATAAGTTATATAAAATTTTTCATAATCATATGTATTTTATGAATACTTTAGTATTATTCAACCTTTTAAAATTAAGGGCGCTATGGCAACGATCAAAAATCTTACTTCACCTTTTTCAACAAGAAGAGATTCTATGATGTCAAGTCCTTATTAGGCAATAGGCCATGGAATTGTGATAAGAGTTAAGTTTTGTAGTGATTTTCTAGGGACTTATAAATTTTTAGCACTTAATACAATGTTGGACTAACTCTTTTGCATCTTTATGCATAGTTAAATAAAAGTACTATTATTTTATTGCTTTACATGCATGAGATTGAGTATCTGAATGGTTTTCATGTATGCATTTTTGAATTTTTCTTAAAACATAACTCCTATATTCAGATTTAAGACACTTAAGTAGAGGTGCAAGGAAGTCTCTTTTATAGAGTTGGTCCTCTATCATTGAATATCTTACTATTTGGTATTGTCTTTTAAACATCTTTCATGTCTTGAGAAAGAGAACTTGTTTATATGTAACTCTTGATTTGGTCCATCCATGTTAAATTATGGTTAATAGTAGAAACAACGGATACTTATTACTTGATAATATAAAGTTTTAGTATGAAAGCAATTGGGATTGATCTTAGCAATTTTTTTTTCATAGGCCAAAGTTAAACGGGCAAACGCATTAGCTTGGGTGTTATTTTTTCAAGTTATTTGCTTTATCTCATACTTCTTGAATCTTTTTAAAAATTTAATTTACTCAGAGATTAAACAACTATATTAAAATCTCAAACAACATAATTACAATTAACTTGATTAATTATGAGCTATAAGTCATTATATATTAGAATATTTTTGGCTCCTAGGACATTATACAACCTTAAGTTGGCGAACAAAATTTTATATTCAACCTCATTATTAGGACTGGAAAAGCTAAATCTAAAGTATACTAAATCTTTAAGTTATTAGGGGTTATTATAATTAGTTATGCAATTTCTTCTTATTTATTTGAAGATTCATTAACAAAGAGTTTCCATAATCTAAGCTTGGATTCATTGAGGTATGACCTTCTCGCTTGTGAATTTTGTAATAAAATATGTCAAGGCTTGTCTTTTAATTGAAATTTGAGGTTTAAAGTAAATTTTAAACCCATTTATCTCAATGGTTTATTTTGCTAACATTTCAAATAACCTTGGTTTCAACAACACTTGTCAAAGGATTGATAAGTTAATACCATAATAATGTAGGCATGAAATAGAGTCTTAATTTTTAAACTAAAACAACTAAAGTGAGGGAAACCTTTTCCAATTATGGTACCTCATTTCATAATCTGTCATGGCATGATTAACATAGTATATTGACTTTTGAATCCTTTGGTCTTGTTTAAAACATAAGAGGAGATTATGAGATAAAGATAGCACTCATTCTTTCTTAAGATTTATAGAGGAGTGAGATTAATCCTAAGCACGTTTTTAGTTGTTAGAAGACCTTTTCATATTCGTTTGCCTACCTCATGTTTTTTCTATTTTTTAAGGCCTTAATGAATGGAAGACATTTACCTGTAGTCAAGTAGACAAAATGGTTCAAAGTTATCACCTTACTATTTAACCTTTGACTTGGGTGATTTCATATCGATTAAAGTTTGGATCTTTTTAGGATTGGTCTCATCCTTTATTTCACTAACAATGAACCTGAGAAATTGGCTTGAGGATACCCAAAATGTGTACTTAGAAAGGTTGAGTTTCATCTTCTATTGCCTAAGGACCTTAAAGGTTTTCCTTAAGTCTTTAATATAAACCTCGATTTTTGGATTATTTATGAGCAAATTATCTACTAAATTTTCATAGAGACACCAACTTATTCAGCAAATATTTGGTTTACTAATTGTTAGTAGGTAACTCTAGCTTTTTTGAGGCTAAAAGATAAAACTTTGTAATAATATAAGTCTTGGTCTGTTAAATTTGATTTTTTTTTTTTATTAGGCTTATAAATTTTGATTTGGTTGTACCTTGAATATGCATCCATGAAGCTATGCAATTCATTATTTAATATTGAATCCATTAATTAGTCAATTCAAAGAAGATGAAAGCTATCTTTGGGACAAACTTGATTGAGATTGGTAAAGTCAACATACATTTTTCATTAACCTTTTTTACCATGACAATATTATACCATTCAAATTATTAAGCTTCTTTGATAAAACCAGTCTTCATAAGTATATCAACCTTTTTTTTCATCAAAGCAAAATTCTCGGCATTTAATCTTCTTCTCTTCTGTCTGATCACTTTAATTTTAAGACATATACTTAGGTGATGAGTTATGACCTTAGGATGAATCCTTGGCATGCCATCACGATTCCATGCAAAAATATCAACATGCTTTCTAAAAAATGAGATTAGCTTCCTTTCACTTGGTTAGAGAGCTGAGTGCAAATCTTAATCATTCTTGCCATCCATTCTTTGAGTGAAAATTTTATTAATTCATTAGCTTAAGAAGCTTGTTTATCTTCTTTAATTGTCTTTAGGTCAAGACTTGTATTTTGCATTGTCGCCTTTTCTTTTTAAAATGCCTCATTATAGCATTCTTGTACTCTCCTTTGATTTCCTTTGATAACCCCAATACCTACCTTAGTCAAAAAATTTAGGTTAGATAATACATTTGGGTGACGACACAGAGTAGATAGAAAGTTATGGCATTGTACGAACTTAGGTGGTTAACCATTACAAAATTTATCATCTTAGTTATCTTAGTCTGACTTTTTTCAAATGCAGCTAGGAGCACTATCATTCTTATAAGTACAATAACTCCTTAGTAAAATCTTTCAAAAATATGGCATAAGGTCAAAGCCTTAACTTATATAATCTAATCATTTTGAATATTGACAAGAATAATATGTCAATTACACTTTTATTATTGATGAAGATTAAATGATGAAGTTTATTTGCTATTGGCAAGGGGTATCAATATGTGAATGGTGAAGTCCCTTAGCATCATCCTCGAAGAAGGTAATGAGAATACCTTTTATTCGATTTGTACATGAGGTATAGTAAGTTAGATTGACCTTAACTTTCAATAGCTTGTGTCTTGCTTCATTAGATATGTTCTTTCTTGCATTGTTTGAATATTCTATAATAGGCCCACAATAAATGACATTAGCATCAGATATTTTTTCCTCATTATCATAACTTTTTTTTTTTCTTTAACCCTTTTAAAAGACTCTCCAATGATCAAGTCAATTATCGAAATTTTTATTTTAGAGAGAAAAGCTCTTGAGCATAAAATCTTACCCCTTTTTTTGTCTTTATTGCATCTTTTAGTCTGGGTCTTTTGATTTAATTAGTATTGAAATATTTCTTTTAAAAGATATTATGATGTTTGTGTCATATAGCATTCATGACTTCTTAAAATTATGCCATGTGTAATTTATATGTTATGTCAAGTGTAGAGTAGTTGATTTTTACCCTTGGTAGCTTTTTTGTCGTTTGTTTACTTTTATGAAGCTAGACTCTTATCTTAGAAACATGATAATAATTAATAGTATTTGTAATTAAAGAGAACTTTTCTTTTTATAAAATCCTTGTTTATTTAATACCTTAACAAGAGTTCACACTTTTTGTAATTAAAAAGAACTATTTTTTTTATAAGACAATATTTTAGTCCCATAGAGATAATTATAGTTGATTATTCTCGTAATTAAAAATGACTTCCTTTTTTATAATGTCCTTACCTATTTAAATGTAAATCATTCATAAGAGTTTATAATACTCATAATTAAAAATGATTTCTTTTTTTATGATATAAAACTCTAATCTTAAAAAGGTACAATACTCATAGTTAAAGAAAATTTACTTTTTTATGAAATAAAACTTTAATTTTAAAAAGGTGATTATAGTTGATTTTACTTATAATTGAAAAAAAAAAATTTGTAAAACCCTTATTTATTTAAATATAAGTTATGCATAAAAATTTATAATTATTGTAATTAAAAAAAACTTCTCTTTTTATAAGTTAAACCTCTTATTTTAAAAAAATATTATAATTAATTATTTTCATAATTTAAGTAAATTTCTCTTTTATAAAATTTTTCCTTGTGTAAGTTCTTTTTTTTTTTTTGGACTTGCAGGCATTATTTGAGCCTTTCAGGAACTTGTGGAACTTGATCTTAAAGAGTTAAAAATTTATATACAACAAGATCCATTCAGAAGAATGCATTCACAGCATATTCCATGTTTGTCATGCTATTTATAAATGAAGAAACATCATGATAATAATGCAAGCCCGCCGAAGTACTTAATACCACATATCAGGAAAAAAAAAAGGGGGCGGGGGGGTTGGGGAGTGGGGGAGATGTGGTGGTGCTGATTAATAGATTTCTTAAAAGCACACAAATTGCTCTGAAGCTACACTATTCCAACTTCCAGTAAACGCCAGCCTCGAAGATTTGCAAGACTTAGATAGGTCCGCATCATCCAGAATCTTACGTTACATTTGAGCTTAGTGCAGGAAATCCCTCATTGGATCATCGTGATGTACTTTCTTCATCCTGTATGCCTCCATGTCCTCAGCAGTAACCTGTAATTCATCAAAATTATGTTTAGGAAAACCAACAGTTGCAGAGCTCGACCATGAGAATGAAAATGGTCATACCTCTTCATTCCATCCAACATTGTATTTGCGTTTTCTTTCATCTCTCTCCTCTCTCTTTCTTTCATCCTCCTGTCAATCACCATTGAGCATGTTCAATAACACCATCAATCACCAATAACAAAGATCTGGAGTTGAAAGTGATTAAACAATTCCAAATGCAAACTGGAAAATAAGACTCCTGACACTTGGCCTAACTGAACTCTAACATATATGACATCTGTTAAACATAGACAAGAACCATCTGATTATATGATCCAAACTTTTATTACTTCTTTCAATAAAAGCAGATCACTGCTAAAGCCATACTCATCCACTCGTAAAAATAATTCAGTTGTGATTTATATTTCAGAAGTTGTCACATATGATAATATCAAGAAAACTAGGAACACCATACTCAGCATCATGATCCCAAAAAGAAATAATGATAACAAATAAATGAAAAAGGTTAGAGCCATATTTACCTTCTTGAGTGCTTCAACAAGGAGTTTCTCATCCAAAACCAAATTGTCCGGAACATCAGTTCCCCAAGTAGCAAGCCTTTTCTCCTCCACTGGTGAATGAATCTCTGTTATAGGTTCAACAAAGAATTACAAGATTCATAACAAGAAACTAAAAAGACCTTACATGAAAAATAAGAAAAAGCAGATAATCAAGCTCAAACTACAAAGTAACTTAAATCACACTAACTACTTGAAAATCATTTTGAACATATGCAGACCCAATAGAAAAAAAATTAATTAACACAAGGTTGAAAGATAATAAGGCAGACTAGCATATTAACCTTCACTGGCCTCTTTACGAGCAATATTGGTTTTCATCAGATCTGTTGCAGCCTCTGCAGCCTCAATTCCTGCAGCACCTGTGCAGTAGCTGTTCCGTATCACCTGCTTGCAGCATTTATAGCCCCACTGATGATCCTTCCACCATGAACCCCAAACACTAGTGTGATTATTAATATATACATCTTCTTCATACTTGCTCCTAGGAAGTGCCATCTCCTGTGAATTAAATAAGGCAGACTAATTAGATCCCTTGTTGAAAGCATTCGAGAAAGATAGAAAAGATACATTTGTAAGCTTTTTTGTGATGTTTCTAATGGAGCCTTTTAAATTAGCCAATACATAAATACTAGACCAGTCACGATACTTCTGAAGAAAATTATCCATGCATCTAGACACAAAAATAGGAGAAAACTTTGTTCAACAACTGATAAAACATACTAATTTCATGTACTCCCGAGAAACCCACTTGTGAACCCATTAAGCTTAAAACTTGGTGTCAGATTCATGGCAATTTCACTAAAACAACAAAGAAGACCTGGTTAAGGTGGAAAAAAAAAAACTGAATCCTTCCACTCACCACTCATAACAAACTGCCACTCATATTTTTTAAAAATATTGCTGAACCAAGCAGAAAACTTCCTTGTGTGCTAGGCCTATTCTTTTTCTGCAGCACCTAAAACTATTCATGTCCATACTTTATTTGGTTAGTTTTTTATTTGGTCAAATTTCTACTCTGCTCTTCAAAAGTTCAGATACCAAGAAAACAAAACCATCTGGATAGATTTAACCAAAATCTCTTTAAAAATGTACTGGCTCAAAGCAGGTGCATGTGATCCAAGCAGTATATGTATGCACATGATTCAATCAAAAGGTATTCTCAATTTACAAAGAAAAAAGTGAACAATGTGAATTAAAAGACAAAATAGGCCACAGTTAGGTGCATCCAAAGATTTGTAACATATAAATACAAAATTTATAAAAAATTTACCTGACCCTTTATGATCCTGCCAGCACGATCATATTCAACTTGTCTTTCACTTTGTCCCAAAAGAAGCTCTCTTGGAATTTCTTCCTCAGTGGCTGCATTACCATACTTCTCCATAATTGTGTCCTTTGTTTGGGACTTCAATTTCTCCTTTATGACCTTATAATTTTTATAAAGCAGCTCAGCTTGGGAAGGAGCAGCTTGCATGTGAATATCTTGTCCCTTATCAAATGCTTCCCAAGCATGGACGTTGAGCTCCTTGAACTCTAAAGCTTGACCACTATTTCTATATTGGTTGTCTCCCTGTCGGAAAAATTAATGATGCAATTAATACATTGTATAACCATGCAACTGAATTTCAATACTTCAATAATTTGAGTCATTCAATAAATTGGATTTCAGCCACTTACTTCATAGAACTTCTCGTTTGGATCTGCATCTGGAAGGGGATCCTCGCGCATGGATCGAGTTTTAGGATCATAGTGGGCAGAATTGACATCAAGATTCAAAAGATATTTAGCAGTATCCTCCCGAATACGCAAATTCCTGAAAAAGGATAATAAACTCTTGTCTCTACCACATTAAGAGAAAGGATGGTTTATATTTAAGTCATTATATAAGAGTTCATCAAGCAGAACTACAGATAACCATTTGAGCAAGTATGCATTCCAAAAAGAGCACACAAGCCCTTTTTCTTCTCATTTTACAGAAAACTAAAACAACTCATTATTATAGGACACTCACCTTACAGTTCCTGTGCTCCCACCGCCTGTTGTACGCACACGCTTTTCAACTTTTGCAAAATCCATTTGTTTGCTCTCATCAACTTTGGCTTCATCTATTCTTAGATCATCATCATCATCTTCCCCATCACTGTCCTCACCCTCACCATTATTGTTATTATTCTTCTCCTCTAATTTCTTAAGTTGCTGCTCTTTATTGTATTTCCTTCTAGCTTCATCCCGAGCTTCATATCTCTCAACAATAATGGCATAGCTTGATGTATCATAACCATTCCACCGGTCTCGCTTTCCATCATAATCAAGCTCAAAGGACTCAATTTTCTCATCAGGTGCAATGTTTTTGTTTGTCCACTTTGCTCCCAATTTCCGCGGTCTTTCCATGCACAACTTTGCATCATGTGTCATGGCTCCACAGCTACAAAAACCATAAAACCACACATAATAACACAAGTCCTCAAGTAAAGAATGAAAGAAAGAACTAAGAACATTGTTTTCATGAATAATACTAAAATAATACTCAAAACATCAAAGGAAAAAAAAATTCTTATACGTATCCATAGAGGTTTGGACTAGCAGGGCAAAAACTCAGATGTTAATGCATTTCAAAACTTATTATTCATTGACCTTTATCAGGCTCAGCCTCCCTCAAATTCAAAGTATATACATTGAGTAACCAAAGATTAGTAGGGCTATAAAAAGGAAAATTTAAGCATTTCAACGCTTACTGTTGTTGAGTTAATAGAAGTCTCAGCATCCCTTAAATTCCAAGAACCTATAGTATTGCTCGGTTAAAAAGAAATAGTTTTAGACTTTAAGATAGACAATTATTAGGAATTTTCATTTTTCACGATTGCATGGATGCGGCAAGTTAACATTGTTGAATTGACAAATAGTTCAATTTTAATTTCTAACAGAAAATATTTCTGCCCTCCGGGAAACTGAGACAATAGATGGAGTGAGTGAGATATTATATTACTTACTTTGCACATGCACCCTTGCGGTATTTATCAGCATGGAATACTTTTGCACCTCTGTCATACCATGACTTAGTGTAGTTCGGATCCGACTTCCACTTCCTTTGATGTTTTAAACTCTAAACACGCCAAAAAAGAATTGATTAAGTACACAGTCTTCTCATCACCGAACATGAGGGTCAAAACAATGCAAAAAGGAGTATGTAACTTACAGGTTTCTCAGAATTTAAATACCATGGAGCAGATGACATATACTGTGGAATATGAGGATTAATCTCTTTTCCATCCTCATCAACCTCTGCTGGCGCAAGCCCGGCTTTACGTGCTTCTTCTAATTCAATCTGCTTCCTATGATCCTCCCTTGATTTGAAAGCCACTGCAAAGCAACGCCATACACATTAGATCGACCAATAAGTGTGAAAAGAAAACAACTGACTGAAAATAAAACAAGTATTTCATCAGAAACCTATGACTATAACACAATAAAGGTAAATCGTAGGTGCACACTCTCATTCTTGACGTCAAAATAAAATATTTTTGCTTCTTATGCATTAATGTCCTATAAATCCAAACGCAAATTAACGAAAATTATTTTTTTACAAAAAAAATATCTCAATAACCCAAATGGTAAGTTTCAATTCTCACGCCAACAGAAAACAAAATCTGACCAGTACTTTGTAAAAGATGTAAAAAGCCAAAGCGAAAATTAAAACATATTCAAGAAATGGATGGTGAAGAACACGTACCTGATGCTGTTGCCATGGTTGGCCTGGCTGACACTAAGCAAGAGCTTTAAGATTCCACGATTTAAGTGATACTGCGATGAAGAATTCCAAAATGAAGCTATGAAATCCTAGAAATTTGCAACAGAGGAAGAGAGGGATCGAGGAATGGATACTTGCAAGTGGCTTTGTGAGTCGGTTTGTCTATATATGTTTCCCTTAATATCCTTCATCAGGCAGTCCGAGTACCTCGGGGTGTTTCTTTCCTTTCAATTCGAAAACAAAAGGGAAAATTCTTGTTTTACCCTTATTTTGGATTCTAACTACGTAAATAATCACACGTAATTATTCTATTTTATCAAAAATAATTATTTTTAATATTTTAAGATAATTTTAGCACTATATATCATTTATATTTAAAACATATAAATACAATTGACTTTTAATACTCATGAGCCCTTTTTTTCTTTTTTTTTTAAATAACATGTTTGTGCACTCATGAAACATTTTGCAAGTGTGTAGTGCCCTCTTGTGAAAATCAGTTAGCATGTTTATATATTTTAATTGTAAATGGTTATGTGAAGCAAAATTATTCTAAAATAATGAAGGTAGTTATTTTGATATAATTAAATTAAAAATAATTATTCAACTAAATAAAATTTAAAATAAATTACTTTTAAGAATTTTTCAAAACAAAAATCAATTCTTCATGACCATTAAATGACTAATTTTTATCAGTTTGAGAGTAACAAAGGCATTAAATGGGCTGGTCGAGCACAATAATAACCCATTTGAATTAGGCCAATAAGAGGTCACTAGTTGGGCTGACCCGTAACAAAAAACACAAAGACGAGCCTCATACGGCCTATTATATGTAGATTGGGTTGAGCATGTTAATGTGCTACTGTAAAATTAGATTGTCTTTAAAGAAAAATAAAGTTAAAAGTCAATTCTTTCATCCAACACATATGAAAGGTTGAATACACGAAAAAACAAGTTGTGACTTGTGATATTGAAAAGTACTTTTTTATTTCAAATTGTTTTTATTAAATGTGAAAATTTGTGATAATTGGTGAATTTGAATTAATATAAAATGAAATAATTACTAATTATATCACATTTGTATCATTTATTTAATAATCTCATTGAGTTTTAATTTAAAATTTTCAACATTCAATCTACACTTATAAAATAATTATTCATATTATCATGTCACATTTGATGTATTTATAACTTAATAAAATTATATTATGTTACATTTTTTATATGAAAAAGATTAATTATATTTAAACTAAAACTTAACAAAGTTTGATAAGATAGTATGATAGTTGATTACATATATATCCTAAGAAGAATTACATATATCCTAACAATTGCCAATATATGAATTGTTATTTACTTCAAGTTTGTTTAATATATGATTTTTTTTTCTTAATTTGTTGGCAATATTTGTAACAGTTAAGTTATTTAGATACTCTTATATATAGTTAATTCATTTTATTCGCTTACATTGTAAAGCTATCATTATCCATGGGTATACGTATGGCTTGCTCAAGGTTGAATTAAATTATTTTTGTTGGCTACAACAATATACAAATATAATACAATGAAAGCATGTAAAGAAAGCAATGCAATAGTGAGTTTAAATGCTCCCTTTATATTTATAGTAATAAAAGCATTTGACTTATGAATGATAAATGTTAATTGTTGATAATTTATTGTAGTTTACAATCATGCAGATTCTAAAATGCATAGTGCCATTGTTTTGGTTATTCATTATTATTTCTTTTTTAATTGTTATGATTATTAGATATGCCAAATCCTTGTGAAATGCATGCTTATGCTTGTGTGATACAATTTTCACTTTTTGTAACATATGTTTATGTATGTGTTGATTCATAATTATAAGTACGTTGTAATAGGTATATTCTAAAGTTTTATGTTTTTTCTTGTTTTGTCCTTTATATTTTACAATATACGTTTATGATGAAACATCAATAAAATTGAATTTGTGTAGCCAACACCCTAGTCATATGTTTAATTGTATAAATAATATTTTTGCTATTGTACTAAATTGAGATGTCTATCATATTCTTGCCTTCCTTATAATTATGAGAGTAGGTTATTAATATGTCTAATAAACAATATTATTTTATATGGAATCCAAAGTATGAATGGTTTTTTTTTTCCCATTTTTGTTTATGTATTCTAAATTTATATTAGTTTAGTTTAAGATCATCAAACTTATGTTCAAAGATTGTTAACTATCAATGGCACAGCGTCATAAAAGAAAGGCATCAATTAAGGAAAGTCTTACAAATATTGATATAAAAAATCCAAGGTATAAACCAACCAGAACTAGAGTGATCCAACGTGGTCAAATAATTTATAAGTACACTATTTTATATATTTTTTTTGTTAGTAATGTGTGGCATTATTTGTACTCAGTTTTGCATCAAATTTATAGATGTAATTCATTTTAAATTTGTAGGAAATAAAAGGGCAAAGAAAGCAACCAGTGACACTAAGATTGACAAACGTGTAAGTGTACTAAGTGATAAGCAAAAGAGTAGTGATCCCAAAAATGAGTTGACAAGCAATAAAGTGAGCACTTTGTCAAGATGTTCTCCAAAACATTTTTAAAATATTGTATTGACATTTTTTGATAAGAAAAAAATAGTAGTGTAACAATATAGGTTTGGTAATCTTCTACATCTAAGTTGCGACATATTAGATCGACAATTATATAGATGGCTCATTTACCAGCTTCATGAACCTACTAAAAACATAACAATCCATAGAAGGGAGTTTTAGTTAGCATCATAAGTGTTTTCTCATATTATGGGAGTTTAAGATGGGGGTAACCTCATTTAGCTAATTGGTGTGAATGAAGATATAGTGGCATACTAATTGCAAATGTTGCGCAGTTACTAAAAATCTCTGACAAAGTTAATGAAAGTTTTAAAATTAGTCTTACTCTATTCTTGATAGAAACCCTGTTTTGCCCTACATCAGCTTCATCTATCAACCATGTTTGCCTATACGCTATTAAAAAAATTAATGAGATACAAAAACAAAAAAAGATTGGGGTACATGGTCCTTTAACTTTTTGGTTGATGGTATTGATAAGTTCAAGACAGTAAATAGTAATTATCTCAGTAGTTGTGTTAACTTTCTTTAAGTATAAATCTTTTAGTACTCAATTTCTATGTTATAGTTTATATGCAAGACATTTTGCTAACATTATTGGATATGTGTATATGAGTACAAAGTTATTTTGTGTGTCCTGTGTTGCTTATCATGTGCCAAATTTTCACAATGATACATATCTTATCACTGCCTAGTCTAAATAGGAGACAAAGTGTTTTAATAAACGGATGGACAAACATAGGGTATCGAAAGCGACAAGGTATAATATTGTTTAGATAAGTTATTTTTTTGTGTTATCTTTGCACTATTGATTAAGTAACCTAATTCAAATTAAAATCAATAAAATAATTTATGACCTTAAGGAGTCGTATGAGTGAAAATCATGTACTATTTTGTAATAGCAATGAAAATAACAATGTTCTCACTAATTATGATTATGTAACAGTTCAAGTACAATTGATTTAGTTGAGGCACAAACAACATATAAGGTTTGGGGTGGAATTTGTGGCATCAATCTCTATAGTTTATCTTTTCTAATTTCTCTCATAGTGGAATGTGAGAGATTACCATTACCTTTAACTTACTAAAAATAAAGGAAGAGTTATTATTTTTTAGTAAACCAAATATTTAGGGATTATATTTAGTTTATTTTATATTATTTCTGATTTAAATTTATTAGTTTTCTTATTATTAGTAATAGTTTTTTACATAGGTGGTTAAAATCTTTTTATTTCACATATATTAATTCTTAAGTAATTTGAAATAAATAAAATGGATAGAATCATTGAATTAACAATTGGTATGTTTATTACATTAACTAAAATTTATTTGTTTTTGTATCTTTATTATTATCAATCAATGTGTAAAAATTGATATACTTTATATATCAACCTTATTATTGTATGAAAGGATTAGGAATATGCATTTTTATCACAAACTAAATTATTAAATTTGAAATAATATTATGGTGAAAAAAAAAATTTTAGGTGCCCTTATAGGCTGCACTTCACAAAGGGGTGGAAATGTGCCATCAAACAACCCAGCAATTAATAGTCAAATATGAACACAGAGCTATAAAAGATTATTAAAGAGTTTAAAACAAGCTGTTTTAAAAAACGTCAAGGGAATGGACATTATCATAAAAAAATTTGATAGCTTAGAATGCATAATGTCACAATTGGAAACATATTGCAAAAAATTGAAAAAACATGTGATCTAAAACTTTTCAAAAGCTGCAAATGAGACAATCTTAAAAGAACATTCTCTGTCAATAACCAATAAAGCTACATTTGAAAACCCAACCATTGCTCCCTTTGACTTTGAAATGTCCTTAATGGAAACTCTAAAAAATGCAAACTTGTTATGAATGAGAAAGTGATGGCTTTTATTTTGACAAATGATAAGGAGATTATTGACCATAAAATTGGTCCCTTCTTTGTGCCAATCACAATAGATGATACATTTTTTACACGAATAACAAATTTTTTATTTTATTTATTTGTTTTTTCTCCTTTACCTTCATTATGCATTGTATAAAGTATAACAATTCTAACACGGAGGTAAAAAAAATACAAAACCATAAACTTTGTCCATTCAAATTCCTTTACCTTTGAGATTTAATTATATTTAGTACCTAAGCAAATTCCAACCTTTACCATACAATTTCGTAGTTCATCGAGGTGGGAAATATAAGTTTAAAACTTGAGTATTTGAAAGTTGTAAAGCTGTATTTGATGACATTCTTAAAGTAATCTACTGGTTTTTAACGCAAAGGCTGATTCGATATAAGTTACAATTTATTAACTTACTTTTATTCTTTGCTTTTATCTTTTATGTATTTTTTTTATATGTTTAACTTGTATTTACAAATTATAAAATGAGTTTGTAAGTGTGACACTCAGATATAAATAAACCTAATTTTTTTATTATCTCTTATCTTTGAAAATATTTTATGGAGTTATTGGAAGGAGACCGAGTAAAAATCGATTAAATAAGTTATTTTGTCGGGTAAGAGCAAAATAGTCTTTTCACTCAAAATTGAGGCCAAAGTGAGTTTTGACCGCATAAAAGGTTTTAGAATTTCATAAACATTATGTTGGTATATTTAATTTCAATTCGAGACGCGGTTGGTATATTTTTGGGAAGTCGGAAGTAAAAAGGGTAAAATCGTTATTTGATAAAATTTTGATTGATCAAGCTAGATGTCAAGAATATAAATTAGTATGATAGAGTGTGTTAGAAGGAAATATAGATTTTATAAGCATAAGAATGCCAAAATTTCTATTTTGGACAAAAAGGGACAATTTTGCTAAAAATGGCAAAATGGTCATTACGTTAAGGGTCGAAAGGACTCTGCCAGATTTTGATCACCCAGAACTCTTGTAAATGTTGTAAATAAGATATAGAAAAAGTGGAATTGAATTATGATGTGAATTTCTGTATAAAGGATGAAAAAGGACCAAAGTGACTAATTTTCTTTATTAGGGGTAAAATGGTCTTTTCACAAGGAATTAGAAGAAAAAGTGGTAATTAAAATTGATGGATTAAAGTGAAAGAATATAAAAATGGCTTGGGTAGTCTCATAATTTTCTTGGGAGCTAAATGCAAGCTTTGAAATATTTTTGGGCAATAGTATAATTTTTAAAAATATGGATTTGGATAAGTATGGTTGACTTTTCAAAATTGAAACAAAAGTTGTTTTTTCTTCTTCCTTGCCGTGAGGTGCTTTTCCCTTTCTCTTTCAATTTTTTTGGATAAAAATCAAGCAAAATCTTTTAATCCGCCCGATTAAACGCGTTACCGCAGAAGGAAAAGTTGTTCTACGCGTCGAGAGCTTTAATCTGACGGTAAAAGTTCTCGATTTCACTAAGTTTCAATTTATGTGTTTGATGAAAAGTGGTTTTTAAAAGTAGTTTATGATTTTTAATGGTGATTTAGGTGGTTTTGCAGTATTGGGAGGTTTAATCAAGCAATTGGCATATCTTAAAGGTAAGGAAATATAATTTTCTTTTATGAAATTTGTGATTGATGGTTGATTTATGTAGAAATGGATTTAAGGATGGTGTTTAGATGGAATTGGGTATAGAATAATGTATAAAATGGAAGAAAATTTGAAAGAGGGGTAAAATGGTAAATTCGGAGTACTGTTCATCGAGCCTCTAAATAATATATTTTAACATGTTATGATATGTTTGAATGTGTATAGGTATGTTAGGGAGCAAATGAAATTAGTAGGAATTGATTTGGGTGGACAAAATGAGGAAAAAATTTGAAGGAATGGTAAAATGGTAACTTTGGTTATTATTGTGGAGATTTAGAAATATTTTGATGTGTTATGTATGTATAATACTTTATATGGTTGTTGGAATGCATAAATGAATTATTATTATGGCCGTGTGATCGGAGTGTGGTTAATAGAATTTAGAATAGATTGTAATATTTAGGACGTTGCACGTTGGTTGTCATAATAATTATAGTAGTTATAATTATTATGTAAATTTTCTTTATTAGTAAATAATGCATTGATGTGGTTATCCATTAATATTGGATAGTATACGATATATTTATCATGATAGTAGAAATTATAATTGTGATGAATAAATCCCAGTGAATTTGGTAGACTGGGTATTTGCAAGTGTATGTGATTATAGAAGTGTTATGAATTGTTGGTTAGGTATTATTATCCGCAAGTGCATTATACATTCATTATGTGAACGAATTTCATATGCACATAAAATCGAGATGTGAACGTTATTTATCATTTCTGTGTGTATAGGTGCGCATATGTGGTATTTATTGTGCATGGTTTGAGTGTACAATAGTTTTCAAAAAAAATGAATGCATGGTTTTAGGCCATGTGGTATTAATTGTGTGACTACATTAGTTATGGATCCGAATATTTAGATACCCTTCATACCCGCTGGCTTGGTTATAGTCAGATTATATGATCGATCATATTTAAAATATATGCTCAGCCCGATAGACGAGTGGTGTGAATGGATGAGGGTTGGGCGAATTTACTTTGTGGCCACGATCCATAACTGTGTTAGCACGACCGGTCATATATTTGTCGATAATTTGTTCAAAATGTCATGTGTTTTTTATTTCGAAATGCATGTAGATTTATTTATATTCTATATAATAACTATGAGTATTATGTGGATAGTGATACAGAATATATGGTCGGAGTGTATTTATCTCGTTAGATTATGTTAAGGCATTATGAGTTAATAACCTCTACGTCATCAGTATCGTATAGTATATATGGTAGGGAAACAAATTCTGTACTAGAATATTATGTTTCCTTACTGAGCTGTTTCGCTCACCCTTTGTGGATTGTGGTTTTTAACAGGTAATGTGACGCCGCGGGATATGGATGCAAACTCTTCGAGGCATTAACAGGGCTAGTATCTTGATGATGTGGATATTTTTTGGTGTTAATGCATAATCATGCATATGTATCTATATGTATATATATATATATATATGTTGGTACAATAAACTTGTATTTTTGGGTTACATATTATGGATTATGTGTGTAACTGGGATATTATACATATCCAACTTTTGCACATATATATATATATATATATATCTTTATGTTTAAAAAAAAAAATCAGATTATATCTTATGTAGTTGATTTTAAATAGAGGGGTGTTACAGTAAGTATGTCGTAATGTGCTTTAATTTGCTCATGTAATCTTTTATTATAATGTCATATTTTTAAGTTAATCTTGTCTATTTTATTTATTTCCAAATTGCTGTTGCCATTTTAAGTTTATCGCTTTATTATATTCTATTTTCTCTTTAATAAACATGCTAAATTGTTGTGTGATAAACTGGTGATGTTGACTTTTAGTTCACTAGATACATTTAAGTAACATATGATAAAATAAGCTATCTTGAGCACATACTTTTATTGTTTTTATTATTTGTTACTACTTTCTAAATTTGACAGTACTCGCTTTGTTATATGACAATATATTTTGTAGTGTACTATGATTAAGGAGATCATTATTTATTCAAACCATTAGTAACTAAATCGAAGTCAGCTTATGGCATTGATACCAGAAAAGTGGCTTAATGGAAATGTAAATATAAATATTTATACCTTTTTACCTGTTTTTTATTGGTTAAGATTCAAGGTTGTGTAATTTTGTATGTTATATTTGTTGCAGGCTCCATTACTGAGTTGTTTACACATCATGATCGACTAAAATGTATTAACAAGCAAATTACTTAGTTTTTACCCTTTAGATATTTGGTTAGTTCTACAAAAATTATGAAAGCACATATAAAATTTATGTTTATGTATAAGTTGACATATATTGAGAAGCTTTAGTTAATTAGCAACCTTTTTGGCATCATTAGTTTCAAACATTAATCATGAATTTGCTTTCATTGACACAATAAATGAGTTCCTAATACAAATATTAACTTTGAACACAATAACATGAGTTTAATTATGCGTATCTATATGCAACAAATGGATTGTGAAAATAAAAAGTCTGGCGATAATTTTCTCTGTGCGAGTCAAATACATCACTAGTACATATGGGACTTTTATATATGTGAATAAGTTACTCAAAATAAAACATAGTTTATGCTTTTTTTTTTCAGATAATATATTTATCTTGAATATTGCATTTTAATTATGATATGTGGGTTACATATTTACATGCCTATTCACGACGAAAGCACACATTGGTTCCTTAAGCTAATCAAACTTTTGAAATAAGTGGCTGAAATATAGGATCTATTGACTTTATGGTAGGAATTAAGCACGACAAGAAAACTATGTGCACATTATTATAAGTATCTTTACAAAGTTATCTACATTTTGGTTCCATTTGTTTGTATTTACATTGTAATCTTCATTTAATTTTAATTTCTTGCTTGTCTAGCTGTGATCCCTTAATGTTGTTCTTAAGAAAGCTTTTTAGTCATTTATTAGTATTTTTTGGGAACAATTTTTTAGTTTTATTATTCGTTTAGATGCTTTTGTGTCTAAGCTCCTAATGGTTACAACTTTAGACTATATATAATAATGTTCATGAAGTCTACACTTATGACAATTGACCAATCATATAAGGTATTTTTATATTTATTACATTTTATCATTCAAGTCATATATTCATTACTTAATAGTATGACAATCTTTTTTTTTAATGCTTAATAGCATAACTAATTGAAATTTCGAGCTTGCCTTTTTTCTAGAAATAATTAATTATAACATTAACTTAAAGACAAAAGAGGTACAACATATGGCAAGTGTACTATATGATATCATCTCGAAAATGACTAGGCCTCCACCTCCCAAACCTTAGAGACCACCAAAAAAATTTAATAAACCACTAGTTTGGCAAGTTTATAAGCAGTGCACAAATTGAGATATTTTATGTTGATTGTGTTATGCATTCAAGTCAAATACAAATAGGTGCATGGGAATTGTGATAGAGACTTAATAGCATGGTGTTTGTAAGCCTCCAAAGTATATATTTTTTCCTGTATATATTCTTAACATTGTTTCAATGACAGTCAATATATTTTCTTGCACATTACCTATTCTATTTCTTGACTAAAGAAATTAGGCTTTATTTTTGTATAAAAACAATCAATTTGAAGGCATCTAGTTATCTACTTGATGTAGTTTTGTTACTGAACCACACTTTTTAGTGCTTAGTATAATATTAAAAAAAATATGGGTTATTTGTAATGTAAACATGCAATAAGCTTATCATTACTTTAATATATTCTTAAGTTAGAATGATAATCTTATAGATAAGTGTTTTAATGTTAGTATATAATTTCATACTAATTACTATTTTATTTTTATAATAATTTAAATGACAAGGTACAATGGATTATATAATTTATAGTAATGAAATTATGTAGGGGATACAAATTCTCTTTTTATTGTGCATGCGGTTAGCCTACACATATTAGTAGCAGTACATGTATGTACTATTACATTTAAAAGTTTTTGCATTTTATAATATAAAATAAATTTTATAAAAATTTAAAATAAAAATAAAAATAAAAATACTAAAATTTTGAGCTTATTTCAAATTTTCATAAAAGCTATTTCAAGTTGCAAGTAATAAATTTTTGTAGATGTAACCGTACATGCAAGTACCATAGATATACTCTATTGTTAAAATTTTTAAATATAAATATAGATTATATTGATAAAAATTTTTATTTGGATAAAAATACATATTTTTATTAAAATATTCTTTATATTTCATAATTAAAAAATAAAATTAACTTTAAATTTTATTTTTAAATATAAAATAATCAAATCTATACATTTAATGGGTAATTTAATAATAAATATTTAAACTTATACTATATAAATATATTTGTTGTTTAAAAAATATTTTATATTTTGAACACAAACATATAATTAAGTATTTTTAATTAGTTTATTAAAAGTGTATCTAATTTTCAATACCTTTTTTATAAAATTATATTATAACTACAAATAATAATAATCTTTTTACATTACAGGCATATTCTATGTAAATGAATTGAAGAAATTAAAAATATAATTACATTATTAATTATTTTTTATATAATTAAAATAGCAAATAAATATGACGAGTTTTATGAATTTCGATAAGCAAAGGTGATAATTTAAAATCATAAATTAATATACATATAAAATATATATAAAAAAATATTTATAATTAAAATAATGACAAAAATAATGAATATAGTTTATAAAATGATGTTCAATTTTTATAACAAAAGTAAACATTAATAATGATAACTTAATTTGTAAATAAATTAAAATAATTTATGTTACTAATTTTAAAATAATTAGTGTATTAAAAAATAATTATCTAATAACTTCACTTTAAGCATTGGTTCACTGAAACAAGTGGGTTAATGTTATTTTTTTAAAATTGATTAAAAAGATATTGAAAAAAAGTCAAACTTTTTGTCAGTAGAAACAATTAGTCAAAATATTTATTTCGGTTGATTGATAAAGTTCTCCATAATATGCTAAAATTTTTACGTGCTAAGTAAACTTGTCGAATAATTTCTTTTGGTCAGTTGGAATTGTTGTTTAAAAAGTGTTAGCTTTGCTGTCAGCTAAATCAGTCGGTTAAGCTAGTTAGCTCAATATATCATTTTGATTAACTAGAAAAGAAGTCAATATTTTAGTTTTTGTTTGCGCTTTTTTCTTAAAGTTACCATATTACCCCTTCCTTATATGAAGTCTAATCTTTATCCTTAGGCCACCAATTTTTCCCTTAATGCCGCTAATATTTCGGCTATAATTTTGATTTTGGCTATAATTTTGATTTTATATTTCAATTAACTTTGTCAAAATTGCCCACCTTTTTTTGTATAATTAATGAAAGCTGTTGAAAATTCTCACCATAACTTACACAATGCTTTTCTCATAATGCCTACATGCTGCCTAAGAAGACACATCCAGATGTTAAAATGACAAAGAAAGGTACTAGTTATAATAGAGAAGTTAATGAAAGGTATGACCTACTTTATTTAAAGTATAGAAAGTTGGTTGTAGAAAGAAAATTTGACAATGAGATTACCAGTGACTTAGACATTGTGCATTTATTTAGTAGAATAAATTGGTTGTCGCTTGTTACACTGAAGAGTCTTATATACCCAAACTTTATAAGGTAGTTTTATGCAAATGCAAATTTGATAAATAGTGCAATAATAATGCTCAATTATATGGGAAAGATAAGCAGATTAATCTCACTAGATAAGTTCTTGCCACAATACTTTATATTCTCAATGCTGACTCTATAGTTTATATGATCAACAAAATAATGATTAATGTCACCTTTGATAAAAATGAGGTAAGAAGAGAAATCACAGGTTATGCCTTAAAATTTGAGTACAATGTTGATAAAAATAAAGTATAAGTATATGGTAGACATCCAATTGTTAAGGATATGGACGCATGGACTAAGGTTTTGCGTTATTTGATTTCATTTAACATGTTATTTCATTTATGCAAATTGGTCCATTGCATGGATGTTTATGTCTTGGATATGATAAGACAAGGCATAAGCATTAATCTCTCACATATTATTATTTAAGGTATAAGGGATGTAGTAAAGAAATTGAAGTCGCCATCTTTTCAATTAGTTTGGAAATTGTGTTTTAAAAAATTAAGGCTAAACTTGAAAGAGAGAAGGTCAAGACTAGAAAACACACAGACATTTATATTAAGACCTTTCTAAAAATAATAGGGTTTAAGAAACAGTCCAGAGTATGGGTTAAAGGTGGAAAAGTTAATGAATAAATAATTTATGAGACTAGAGATAATAGGGATATAGTGAAGCGAGAAAAAAGAAAAACACAACAACAATGTTAAGAACCTAATAGGCCAAGATACTTGAATCTCAAAAATAATGTCGATATTTTTTTAACTAGGATTAAGAATGATCAAAGTCAGATGACAAGCGCACTTCAACATCCTGAAACACACCTTCGTGCTATTGCGAATCACCTATGCATTCCTACTCTACTAATGCCCCTTTCAACCTAATGATAGTTGTTTCTAATTTGTTTGATGGCTTTTTTTCTTGTTGTATATGGTGTTTAAATGGTTACTTTTGTATTTTTTTTATAGTAGGACATGACAATGATAGATAGTATATTAATATTTTAAAGTGTTACATATACTATTGTTTTTTCATTTTCCTTAACTTCCTTAAGCCTAAATTGTAGCTACAATAGAACTTAGAGTCTAAGAATGAACTTGTCATGCACACCATTTTACTAGTATTTATTCTTATAATACAATGTTTGAATATAGCATGTATAAGTTTAAATACATATACATGTTGAGTTTGTGTGTTTATAATCTAAATTAATTGAGGATTTATTCTTGTTTTGAAATGAGTTTATTTGGTTTGGTTTTATGCAAGTAACATATTGTTTGTGGTATTAAAGAAAATATTTTTAAATTTATTGAATTTATATATTGTAGATGTACCATACACTTCACTTGGAAAACCAAAATAAAGACTTTTAACCCACATTACAAAACATGAAACACTAGTGAAATGATTTTGTAACCAAATGCATGTAACTTGAAATAATTCTTTTTGTGTTGTCTTTGGATATGCCATAAGGTGTTTAGAAAAAGGGGGTAATTATAGTATACATGAAAATTCAAATTTTGTTGATGATCTCCGCCAACTATTATTCACCTAAAATATTAAATAACAACTTAAAATGTATACATTTAGGACCAAAAATATTAAACAAATAAAAACTCAACATAATTAATGCTAAAATTAAAGCCAATAAAGTCAAACGTAATATATGTAACAATCAATATACTTTATTAATTATATTATTTACCATCATCATTATCATTATTATTATTATATATAAATATAATTATATATAATAGTTAAATACCATAATTAAAGTGAATACTACGCACCCATGCTAAAATACTAATAACACAACATATAGTTAATATTGAATTTAATCTATGATCATCTTTGTGTGCTCTTAAATTTTTACAAATAATGTATGTATTTTAAAATTATTAATATTATTGTTATTCTATAAAATATCTAATTATATAAACTATGTAGATACCATAATTAAAATAGGTACTAAGCACCCATGCTAAAATACTAGTAACAGTATGTAATCATTTTTAAATTTAGTATAAGATCACCTTTGCATGTACTTAATTTTTAATAAATAATGTAATCAAGAGATTGTATTATGCTTTTTAATAAGCATAAAGTAGTTTTTAAATTAATCTTTATTTTAAATTTTGCTAATAAATTAGAACAATTTTCATTAGGGTGTAGAACAATGTCATGAGCTATTTACAAATTATGAGTACCCATATAATACTAAGCACACTGATGGAATTATCTTTAAACAAACAATGGCTAAGATTTGTTGTATATTAAAAAATTACAAAAATTAAGTATGGGTTAGCAAGATGATATTTGTGATAATATTAGTAATCTTCTTCTTCACACTTACTCCCTTTACTTTCCAAACCCACTTCTTATCTATGTTAATTTCTTTATACTTCAAGGTTGCATCTTCTTCTTCACAGCTAGGTATGCATTTTCTTCTTTACAGTTAGGTATGCATCTTTTTCATTTTTTTCATTTTCTTTTTCTAAAAGCTAAGCCAAAAATTTCTATTTTATAAATCTCTTCCCGACCCAAAATTCGTCTCATAACATAAATAAAAAGTAATATTTATCCTTACCCATGGTGTAATGCATCGACATTATGTTATATTAGGCAAAGAAAAAAGTTCTTTTCAATTTATTTAAACAAAGTTAAACTAAAGGATTCTAGTCATTGTGCAACTTTTTAATATTATTCCACTGTCAACATTATGTATTTCCAGCATTATGGTGAAATTTGAATGTGAGTAACTACTAGCTTTCCAATGAATAGAAGGTTATTAAGTATGAGATATATATTAACTCAAAGATTTCATATATATATATATATATATATATGTTAATGTTTGTCATATTAAAGTTTTGAATTATTCTTGCTTTGAAGAGATATTCCATGTATATGGATTTTGAAAATAGAGAACTTAAGTTGATAACAAAGCGCATATAATTAACACTTTTTACTCATAATTGACATTTCTTACTCGTAATAATTATCAATAAATATATGTATTGTAGATGTATGTATCACAGTGGAAGCATGTGATAGAAAACAATATAGTACTACATTTACCAAATGCTTCTTGTGTATTTAAATATGAAAATATGTTTTACCTTATTGGATGTTTTTTGTGTTCACAATTTGTCAATAAGAAATTATTCCAATGTTGAAATGTCTAGTGGTATTATTTCTTATATTTGTTCTTATTTTTGTTTGTAATTGTCATGGCTATTGAATCTACCAAACTATTATGAAATGTATATTTAATCTCATATGTCATGTAATCTTTTTTATTTTTCCCATATGTTTATGCACTTCTTGACTTATAGTTACAAGTATGTTGTAATAGATATATTGTAAAATGTATAAACCTTGATTATATTTTTCCTTTCACTTTGTGATATACATTTATGAAGTTTCATTATATACATATGTATTTAAGCAAGCATCACCCTTGTCAGATATTCACTTTTGTAAATTATGTAACAAATAGTTGTGATCATTTTCTGAATGGTTATTTTCATTTTTATTTATGTATTTTACACTTGTTTGCTTTGCCTTAAGGAAGTGATTTGGTGTGGTTAGCCATCAATGCTAACAACTCATAAAAGAAAAAAGATGACCAAAACTAAGCTAAAACAAATTGGGGTGAAGAAACGCAAGGTTAAAACTAGTTTAAATTAAAATGACACATGCTTATACTTTTTTTTCTCTTTTTAATATAGTGTTGCATTGTTTGTAAACAATTTTGTATCAAATTTAAGTTGATATATTTCTTTTTTTCTAAATTGATGGTAAGAAAAAGTCAAAAGAAATAAAAAAAAATAGAAAATAACATTAAAATTGACAAACTTGTGAGTGCACTCAGTGTCCACTATTAGTGTAAACTTGAATTGATAATTTCATAAAATAAATGATTTCTTTGATTTTTTTTAATTTTGCATATATTTAGGAAAGGAATTTGCCAATCTTTTTGTTGAAGAGAAAGCTAGATACAACACAGTACATCAAATAAAGTAATCTAAATGTCTTCTATAATATTTTCAAAAACTTGTATCTTCATTTTTAGACAATCAAAAAATTAGAGTGTAGGAATTAGGTTTTAATATTCTTCTGTATCTAAGATGCGAAAGAATAGGTCAGTAGTTATGTGAATGACTTGTCAATCAATTTGATCTAGTAAGTAGAAGTATAACAATTCATGGAAATAACTTTTAACTAACACTGATAGTATAATTACTATATCAAGTTTTTGCATTTTTAATAGAGTCAAAATAACAACCCATAATATTATAGAGAGAAAACTTACTGTTATTTCTCACCCCTAGTATGTCATCAATGGAATGCAAAGCTATTATACCCAAATTTGTTATTACATTTATTTTTGAATAATGTAGATGCTATTAGAGTATACTCAGTTAATCCCAATTTAGATACCAGCTACACTACCTTCCATGTTAATGCATCAATGTTGGTAATGGTTGTTTCATTGCAATGGGTATATGATCTCAACCTAATATATAAAATTATAAAGAGAAAAGCCTCTACAAGTAATATGTAAATGATTGTTTCCTTCTTAATGGATGTAGAGTTATCCTCATATTTGTATTATTGTGTCTCAAACGAGAAGAAAAGAATTAGTAGAATAAATAAATGCTGAAGAGAAACAAAAGGAAGAGCCTTTCATGTAATATAGTTGTTTCATTGCAAATAATGTACAAAATGGAGATCATTATCATTGGTACCCCCAATTTTGAAAAAGATCCAAATATAAATGATATAACATATTGTCTCCTAACATTTTTATATCTATAGTTTAAAAACAAGCTCCCATACAACTTTTTTCATATTCAACTTTAGGTTTCCATCATTAAACCTAATACAATCATATAATAGCACTTAAAATTGTTATATATTAAATTATTTAATACTTCACATGCATTAATTTTCTATTTAGTTATGATACACTTGTATAATTTAATTAGTACTCAAATTTAATGTTTGGTAGCTTACAAATATATGTCATTTTTAAGGGTCATACTAATTGAAATTCGAATAAATAAAACCATGTCATGGGTTGTATTTCAAAAGAAGTCCTTGTTCATTAAACTTGAAATAACAACAATATTCTTAAAACCAAAATTGCTCTTCTTGAAATAAAATTACATAGTACTTGAAACGAGCTACATTACACTTAAAATTTTAATGCAAAAGTTAAAATTAAGGTGATGCACATAATCATGTCATAAGGTGTATATTAACATGAGTACATTAACACAGGCTAAAACACTAAAGTGATTCTTGAAACAAGTAATAAAAAACTTAAAACATGATTAAATAATAGTTAAAATACTAATGCGAAAGTTGAAATTCTAATACAAAAGTTAAAATCAATGTGTACACAACCATGGTACAAAAATATATTGATACAAGTACTTATATACAATACTTAAAATATTAATGTGATTCTTAAAACAAAAAATGAAAAATTTCAAATGTGATAAAAAAAAACTTGAAACACTAAAGTTAACATTAAAACACCAATGCAAAAGTTAAAATCGGAGTGCACACAACCACTTATTTTGGGTGTATATTGATATGACTACTTATTTATAATACTTGAAATGCTAACATGATTTTTGAAATAACCAATGAATAACTTGAAATGTGATTAGACAATACTTAAAACATTAACAGAATAATTGAAACACTAATGCAAAAATTAAAATTAAGGTACACACTGCTAGTTAATAAGGTATATATTGACACAAATACTTGTTTATAATACTTGAAACACTGACATAATTATTTAAACAAATAATAAATAATTTGAATGGTAATCAAACAGTACTTGAAATATTAATGTGAAAATTAAAATATCAATACAAAAATTAAAATTAAAATGTACACAATTTTGTTATGGGGTGTATATTAACACCAATACTTATCCATAATACTTAAAATACTAACGTGATTATTGAAACAAGTAATAAAATAACTTAAAATGTAATTAAACAGTGCTTATCCATAATAATTAAAATACTAACGAAAAAGTTGAAACACTAATATAAAAGTTAAAACTCTAGTGCACACAACCATTTAATGGAATATACATTAATATGAGTACTTATCCATTATACTTGAAATACTAACTTGATTCTCGAAACAAGTAACAAAAAACTTGAAATGAGATCAAATAATACTTGAAATACTAATACAAAAGTTGAAATCAAAGTGTGCACAGTTATTTAGCCGAGTGTACATTAACACAAGTACTTGTTTACAATACTTGAAAAATTAACATGATTTTTGAAATAAGCAATAAAAAATTTAAAAATAGATAAAATAATACTTAAAACACTAACCTTAAAGTTGAAACACCAATACAAAAGTAGAAGGTAAGATGCAAACAGTCTTTTAATATGGTGTAATTTAATATGAATATCTATTCATGAATTTGAAACACTAAAATAATTCTTGAAATACACAATGTAATACTTAAAAGGTTTTTATAAAATATTTAAAACATTGTCACAAAATTTAAAACACCAATATAAAGATTAAAACACTTATAAAATATGTAAAATATTATGAATTAATTTTTTATTAATTTTTATAATATTAAATATTTTTAAATTTTTAATTAATTATTTTTTTATTATTTGCAGCAAGCAATAACTAAACTGGTTGTGCCCTTTAGCATTTAATTGTTTGGCTGGGAAGTATTAGTTGGGCATTAAATGCTTTGGATGCTTTCCTTATATTAAATCCATCATAGACAACCCCATTTATGAGATTATATTGAAGTGTGCTTTGCTTGGTAGATTTTCACCTCTTCAATTATAGACAAGTGTCCCACACATGTCAATTCTCTAAAAAATTAAAAAAAAATACTTAATTATTGTTTTCTATTGGCAATAAGTGGTGGCATAAATTATCTATACTCCCCGTGTGGTAGAAAAGTCCATTTCTAATTTCAGTTGGTTTTTTGTCGTGGTCTCAATGCTGCAAAATATTTCTTATGCTCCTCTATTTTATTATAATTATTTATGGAGTTAAATAGTAAAATATCCTTATGTCCCTCTACTTTTTTTTTTCTTTAAGTTAATATTTAAAATATATTATTATCACATTCAGGTACATGAAGTACTTAATTTTGAAATTCTAGTTATTTCTGTTTAAATATTATCAAATTATATTGCTCTTATATTGTTATTTTATTTTTATATATTTTTATTTTTATTTTTTTGCAAATATCTTTGTGAATATGTTATTGACTTGTCAATAATTTAAATATTGCACTTCAAAAAATAAGAATACCATATTATATATACTTTTGTTATTCTTTATTGTATTTTACTTTTAGTAGCAATGTTGATATAATATTTCTCTATTCATTATTTTTTATTCTTTAAAGTTACATTATTATTAATATATAAATACTGTTAAATATTATAATTACAACTTTTTATTTGCAAATTAAAGAGATAAATAAAATTCTAAGTTCTAAAATCAATCTTATTAATTAGACTTGAAGTTTTGAAATAAAATTTCTAAACAAACCTTAAAGTTATAATATGTAATTTTTAAATTAGAATCTAAAATTATGAAAATAACTATATAATTAGAACTTAGTTATAACTATTCATTCTTATATTAAAATATAAAGTTATAAGTTTATAGATTATATATAAACTTAAAGTTTCAATTATGTTTATATGTTTTCAAAATATGAAATTTTGAATATCAATTGTTAAATTAGAATTTAAAGTTTTAAATTTATAAAATATCAACACCATGGACTTAGAGGGCACCATAAATATCCCTCCAAGCTAAAAATAAAAAAATAAAAAGTACAATTTTTTTGTGTTAATTTATTGTCATTCTAGTCAAGTTACAACTGCTAAGAGAATGTAGCCTTTCATGATAGTAGAAATTAGTATGTATGTAACTATACGGTAGAAAAGCTCATTATTATAATAATTTTGGTTTGGCTTAATAGTCACAATATGTCACATATCTCTTACATTGATGGTAATCCTTTTCTAATCTTTTATATTATTAATTAAATTTTACTTGTTAAAAAATTTAATTAAAATAAAATATAAATTTTTTATTATATTTTATATTTATATATCATTAAATTTTTAAAAATCAAAAATAAAAAATATTAGAAAAGAATACTTATCTCTTTTATATATAAATGCTCCTGTGTTCTCTAGTCTATTTGTGCAATAGCAAACTCTCACTTATGACCCTCTGCTTTATTTTATTTGTACTAAATATTTACTGATTGTACGTATTTATATACAATCATGCAAATGCAAATTACCCTTTTTGGTGTATAGGCATAGAAAGAGTAAGCATGTGTGCATGCATGCAGGTCGATTAAATTTACAACGTGCAATTTTGTTTTTCTTTGCAATCCCATTTCAACCACGGACTGCACCCGCGTGAAGCTTTAATCATTCATACTTTGGATGCATCGTCATCATCATCTCAAGAGATAAGCTGTCTCTATCTCAACCATTCTTAATTTTCTTTCCAAGCTCGAAATTTCCTTCAGGATCGCATTCCAGATTTCCTCTCTTTTAATTATTCTGAAAATTGATAGCTATGAATCTTTGAGATGAAATTCATGCTTATCAGAATTAATTGCCCCAAGTGATCGAAAGTGGAGCAGCACAGCCATTAAAATAATGACAGCGAGTTTATCACAGTATGATTGTAGTGTATATAATATTTTGTGCTTACTAGATTGCTCGAGTTAGGAAGCCCCAACGTTCCCCTGCCAATTGATCTTTTTATTATTAGTTAATGGAAAACGTGAACTCAAGGGTGCCGATTTCCCCGATTTAAATGGGATTTATGCGCATTTTTTTATTCAATCAGATCATAAACAGTATCCAAAGTTGAACATGCTGTTTTATGGTCAAGATTTGCAGGAAACTTAGAAAATAATTGATTTCCATTTTCCAAGAAGAAAAGAAAATCACAACTCAAATCTCTGGTAATTCTGTTGGATGCCCGGCTATGTTGAAGAGATTAAACCAAAAGCCCATGCTATGATTCAAATTATTCGAACTTAAAGCATTGACTGGCTCAATTTTAGAGGGTGTGTCGGCGCCAACTGCTGAAAAATCGGTCTCAATGCTTGAATTATCAGCCGACAATACTTCGTTCCAAAAGTCTTCATCATTTTGGAAAGCATTTTCCGCCGGTGTCCTCGTTTTCACGCACATATTGCCATTGCTGCTGCTTTTGTTGTTGTTGTCAACCGACGAGGTGACGGAGACGGGTGACACTTCGCTTGAAGACTGTTGTTGTTCTGGGGAGAGTACTGGCCTGTACAATTGATCTGTTGTGTTGTCTGATGATCTGATCATCGTCACATGATTCACGGGCGTGATCTCTTGTTCTCGTTCTTGTTTTTTTTTGGATTGATATTGATGATTGTGATTTTGTTTGAGTCTCTTTTTCAAGTGGGTGTGCCAAACATTTTTTATTTCATTGTCTGTTCGTCCGGGTAGTCTTGCTGCGATTGCTGACCATCTGGTCAAAAATCAAGTCATGTTATCATGTTAGGGATACCTTTGCATCAGTATATGAGATTTTTCTTTTTAATTTTAAATTTCTGAAAAAGCTTGACAGTAAATGTTGTTTACTGTCAGATACGAAAGATTTTGTGCACCGTTTAAAGTGCTAATCTTGTCCATGTATGGCTATGAAAAGTGTGATATATATTTTATATGAACAATGCATGTTGCATCAAGGAATCTTCTCAATTCTTCAGTTTTTTAACCCCAGACACCAACCTAGCTTCTACTGCTACTCTCGTGATTTAACTTCCTCTGGAAAATCAATAAATATGCAAACTTTTTTGGTGTATTAAACCCCTTTTTTATTCTGATTCAGCCACAGATTCTGATCAAATCTTGAAGCCATACCCAATTTACAAAATCAGAAATTCACATACCTATTTCCGAGCATTTCATGTAATTTGATGATGGTGTCTTCTTCTTCTCTGGTAAAATTTCCCCGTTTAATATCTGGCCTCAAGTAATTTGTCCACCGGAGTCTGCAACTCTTTCCACACCTTAATAAACCTGATCACAAAGGAGATCAAGCAAATTATTAAAAACCCAACACCCAGTTGTGTATCTTCTCTTCCTCACACTTGCAATATTGATTTTAACAAGATCATCCCATGGAGTTCCGAAACAAAATTAGGTACCAAAACAACAAAGTAACCTCTCTGAAGAATACTTTCCGGGGAAGATAAATCAAAAGCCAGAGAAAATTTTCAAAACAGAAGAAGATCTCATGATCAGATTAAATGTATATAAATACCTGCTTGTTTAGGAAGAGCACGCCAGTTTCCATGGCCGTAGAGTTTAATGTGATTGATAAGTATCTGATCTTCTTCATGAGTCCATGGACCTTTCTTCAATCCCATCTTCTCGCAGCAAGGAGTTCTCACCATTTTCGACTCAGTACTGAAACCTTGAGAGAACTAAAAAAAAAAAAGACTTTGTTATATATTTCTCACACTCTTGTGGAAATCCGAAAGCATATATAATGTAATGCAAGCAAGCTAGACCGTCAAGGTTTATATAAAATGAAGAGAAGCAGCCGCCATGGCCAAGTGTACACAGCATTGAAATTGTGATTTATTAAATACAATTAATTAATCTCGGGCAAAAGAAAATTAATTACAATTTTTCTTTCTTGTGGGGGCTTGTTGGGGTAGTGAAGTGACATGTAATGTGGTTTGTGCATTGACGGTCAACCAACACGTGGGATATGCTTTATATATTGTGTTTATTGTGTGTTATATAAGTAGGCACAAGGGGCATGAATATATCATTTCATGCAATTTGGATTTATTTATGACCACAAAAATACATGTACCATGTACACATACTTGGTCCAAAACTGACCACTACCTAGCGATATCAAAATCAAGAGGGATTTAATTTTTTATATTATTTTTTAATTATTAAATTAAAATATTTTTAATAATTAAAATTTAATTTAATATATATAATTAATATATCATAATTAATACATATATAAAATATAATTTTAATTTTTTAATAAACATTAATTTAATAATATATAAATTATATAAAAATATAAAAATTTTTAATTTCTGTGTGTGCGCGCGTGCACCTGCCGGTAGTTCAAAAGAGACGGGGCGTTAACTTTTAAGATTTATTTAGAATGGAAGTGCTTAATTTTCAAATTACAATTAATGGTAAATATTAATAAAAAAAATTAAGTAATTTTGACTAAAATTGAACATGTATTAGATAATTTTTATGATGTGATTTTAAATGACAATAGAAATATAACATATGTAAATCAAATAATGAACTTTAATTATTTAGATAATATAATATATATATATATATATATATTATTTGGATTATGTTGAATTAGTATACATACATAGAATATTTAAAAAAAAAAAAAAAAAGCCTCTTTTATTACTCAATATATCATCCTATAAGTTGATTTTACCTGTATTTAAGTTTATCCCCACCATAGTCAATAAAAACTAATTCTCCACCTAAAAACTGTAAGAAAATTTGAGTTCAATTAAGTGATTTTTAAATTAGTAAATAATTTGAGTTTAATTATTTATTAATTTAAAAATCACTTTTAGTAATAATTAAATTTGATAATCATTTATATAAAGGTAATAACTAAACATATGATCAAATATTTATATTATTAATTTAAGAATTATTTTTTGCTAGTTAGTACCAATAAACCAATACTAAATTAGTTTTAAGTTTTATATAAAATAATTTATTTATAAATCGTTTAAATTCCTTATTATTTTGTCACCTTATTTTAAGGATGATTTTTAACACAAGTTTTTCAAAAGGTAAAACTTTTGTTAGAGATTTTTTCTTTAAACTATACTATTAAAGTTTTTGTCACTATTTATTATTAGAATTTTCTCCAATTATTAATTTTAAATTATTTTTTATTTATTTTAATAATATTATTAGAGATACAAACTTCATATATAAATGAATAAAAATAAAATTTCCGCATATACTAACTCATATATTATTGCCACATATCTCATATAATATATTTTTGAGTATATGTACTATAATTGTATGACATGCAAGACTCTAAAATATGTGCCAATAATATAATATCATAACTTAAATTTATATACATAATAATGCTATTATTTTAATTATTGGCATAGACACTTCTTCAATTGGCATGAAATTTTTTATTTCTTTTCAAAAATGATCAACAAATTTGAATTATTATTAAAAGGTAAATAATTTTTACCCAACCAGGCAAAGCTAAACCAAACCAAACCTTAGTAAGGTAATGAGTCGATGCTAATGAATTTATGATGTGAGGAATTTGGTAACTCCAATTAAAAAAAAAAAAAAAAAACCAACAACAACAACAACAACATGGGAGCAAATTGGTGAATTGGATTGAAAAAGGAAAAGTTAGTCCAATTTCCAACTCCAAAAGTAAAAATGTAATGTCAATTTTTTTGACCGTACGTCCAACAAATTCACCTTTCTAATAGCAATTTAATATTAAATTATCACCATCTGCAGTGAGTGAACAGAGCTTTTACTTAGTACCCATTTGTGTTAAAAAAAATTAAAGCCTTGATTATATAAAATATTGAGACAAAGTTTAATTTATATTGATGTTATAATCATATTATTAATAACATATTGAGGCTTGGATTTATATTCAATTCTATTCTATGTATGTGGTTTTGCTTTCGATTTACAAAAGAAAGAAAACGGAGGGATCTTTCATTTGTTCCTTTAATAACATTTGAGAGTGCTTTTACTTTTTCAATTTTCAGCATTTTGGCAAAAGTGCTTTTCGCCCTTTAAGACTAATGTCATTTAAGAGTTTGGTTGAGATTATTATTATTATTATTATTATTATTAAAAAATATAATAATTTAAGTCTTTGATAAATTGTAATTAATACTTTATATTTATCATTACATGTACAATATATGAAGTAAAATATATACAAACTGATATATTGTATAATTTACGTAAATATTAATTATCAAATAATATTTTAATAATTATATTTTAAAAATTTAAGTGAAAAACAAATCATTTTTAAACTAAGGAATTATGATCAAATTAAATCATCCCTATTTTGAAGCCTTGAAGCTAATGTGGGGAGTGATAGGTAGATTACTAAGTTTAAAAGGTCTAATTTATATTAACCAAACCCCATTTGGAATTAACAAAAATTAATTCAATCCTAAATCTAAAATCATTAAAATAAGTTATAAATTACCGAATACTTTTCAAATTAATAATCAATTATTGAGTAATAAAATAATCAAATACATGCATGATCAGTCATTTTCAATTGACTTCTTGGCACGACTAAGTGATATCCGATTTAATTAATTCAAAAAAAATGAAGTTTAAGAATAGACAAATTGCTGATAGCACTCCTCGCGTCACTAAAAGAAATTATAACATCATCACAAGCATCATTTAGCAGACTTTATGCAACCAGCTTTTCAATTAAACTAATTATTCTACATTATCGTGATTAATTAATGACTAGTTGATACAAAACTAAGGGTGTTATTTCTTAAATATTTTCTTATTATTTTTAAATTTTTATTCTATATTTCAAACTTTTCACAATAATTTTTCACTTATATATTAAAAAAAAAAGTTAAAATGCCTACATTTAGACTGTAATTGAACTTGAAGAAAGGTGAAATATATAATTTTATAAAAAATTAAGTCTCTGACAAATTAAAATAAAATAAAATTTATTATACCTAAATTTAATAATTACAATAAACCTCAAGATATTAATTAAAGTTTACAACAATCAATTCCAATTCATACAATCATAAGCAATAAAAGAATAAAAAAACATTTCAATATAGTATTAAAAGAAAATTTTGCTAAAAATTTTTTATAAGATTAAAATCCTTCAAACTAATTTAGAAATCATCCCAAAAATTTACTAAATAAAAAAAAAATTATAATTAATAATTTCAACACTAAGAATTTTTGAATTTATATCAGAGTAATTAATTATAATAATTTAGTTTTTTAAAATTTTAAAACTTTCTCACCTAGAAAATTCATGAATAACAATTCAATTGACTAGGACTTAAGCTATAAATACCGTTTATAATTCTAAAAATTTTAAATTTGTAGAAGGAGAAAATAAAAAAGAATTTAAAATAAATATTAAAATAAATCTCAATCATAAAAATAAAATTTATATTTTCTCTCAAAAAAACTCATAAAATGTCCTCTGTGCTCAAAAGGCTCTTAAAACTACTAAAATCGATATTCAATAATCCAAAAACGTCACAGATGTCTTACATGTTCAACATGTGCTCGACCACAAGTCGGGCTCGTTAATGGCGCAAGTTTTAGTAAGTCCAAGCTCAAACATGATCTGAGCCAACACTTGGTGCCAACCTTTTAGGCCTCGACTGCTCGATTGTGACCCAAGCGCCTGGATGGCACCAAGCTTTTTGTCAAATCTGAAGAATGTTAGCTAGAGCACGACTTGGGCTTGACAATGACACGGCTTTCATAATTCTTCAGTTTGTTGGCTCAAGCGCAAAATAGGTCTAAGAATGGCACCAAATCTTTGTCTCACTATCTTTACTTCTTAACATGAGATTTCTTCGTGATTTTATAAATTTTTATTTTGATCATGTAACAGGTTAACAAACTAATTTTCTAACAAAAATAATGATAGCCGCTATCTCAAATTTGTATCACAAATTTGTATCTTAAATAGGGTAACATTTATCGAGTGAGAGATGAAATACTATTATAAATATTTTAAAAATTATAAAATTGTATGACTCGCTTGATAAATATCATCTTATTTAAATTAAAAAAATTAGATTATGATACTAAGAACAAGAGTTCTTGTAAAAATTAATATGATAATATTATTTTATTATAAGAATGATAATTTTTAATACATTTCAACAAATTAACATAAATGTAACACAAAATTTATGAGTTCGAATTTGTATCTATTTGATAGAATATGAATACGACACAAGAATTTGAATTATCAGCTTATATTATTATTATTATGTATTTTTATATAATTTGTGTTTTACCCTTGTAAAAATGTAAGACATATAAAAATATTATAATATTATCGTATAGATAAATTTATATATATATATATATATAATAATACTTTGACATTAATTATTAACTTTAAAAATATAAAAGGGTTAACTTTCGAGGTTGCAGCCTACAATTTTGACGTTAGAACGATGCACTAAAATGGATCAAAGTCAATGCGTAAAACAATAGAGTCAATGCGTGTTTGTGGTATTGATAGTAATGTAAAAATTAGTGGAAAATTAAAGGAGAAGTGATTTTGAGGTGTTGAAATACAATTGTGGCTTGGGTTAGGCCGAAGTATAACATGTTGTGCATGAACACAAAATCTACGAGTCTCCGTCTTTGAACATCAATGTCATAAGTTTCCAACCTCGTTTTGCCATAAAATTGAAAAATGATGGAGAGTCGGCCATCTGAAGCAGTGGCTGGCTGCCATTTTATTCAAAGATGTGCAGATTTTTTCTGGTTTGACCAATTGTCATGGTTTCCTGCCTACATTTTCTTTCTTTGTTTGCATAAATTTAAAACATGCCGTCACAATGGTCAACTTTTTGAATGGAAATTTTGCATTGCATGCACTCAAACACATGAAAGGCAATAAATGATTTATTAATATATGATTTCAAGTGTAATGATCATAACGGTTCAAATTTGTGTTTTTAAGAAGAGACCATTTTACGTGACATTTTCACTCTTGAAATCGAAGTTTTCAAATAGAAAAAGGGGCTGCTGTGGCTGTGTTTGTGTCTAGTGACAAGCATGGCTTTGAAACTGGAGGAAAATTTTCTGGTAAAACCAAATTAACATGCATCCACTTTGAAGGGAATTAAAAAGACAGAATTTTGATGTGGCTGAGCTCAAATATGGTAGTAACATTGACGTTTAATTAATCAGATATGGGAAATACAGGCAGTCAGAAGATGGCCAATTAGATATAATTAATTGTTATATAGCAAGTGCCAAGAGCAGACTTTTCTTCCCTGTTCTCAACATTTTCCTGCCTGGGGTTTGAATTAATTTACCATATGATCTCTTTAATTTAAAAACCTCCCGTTTAGTTCTAACAAGAAATTTTGAATTTGGTTGCTCACTTTCTACCATTATTTGCTTGGCTTTACTTTCCTTTTCTACACCTGCTTTGCTGTTTCACGAGTTTATGCATCATCACAGATTGATAGAATCAAATCAAATCAAATCTGCCCCGTTAATTATGCAAAAAGAATTTCCAAGTGAAACGCAGGTAATATGATTGAACACTTTTTTTTTCTTAAACCCTGCTTTTAAAGTTAAGTAAAGAGGCGAAATATAATAATACAAACATAATCCTTTAATCAATCGATTGGCAGACTAATCAGTTTGATTGAGGTACTCGACTCTTGTTGTTGGTTCCGACTTCCAGCTTTTCACTTTCATAAATAGTAATTCGGTCATGCTCCTTTTTAGTAGGTTAACAGTAGCAGAGAAAATTACATGTACGAGAGAATTAAGTCAAAAATAAAATAATAATAATAATAATGAAATTTAAAAGTCCACAATCCACGTCCCAAATACTTGCAGGAAAAAACAAATAGCACCCATAACAAATACATAATAATATGAACCTTTACTTCGATGTTCACCATACCTACCCATTCCAAGTAAATTTTCTCAAAAGGATTAGAAAGAATAAACTAAATTACTCCAATCAAAAGCTAAAAATCAGTCAAGAGTCTTTTATCAAATGATTCATTTTCCCTATGCAAACAACTTCAACGAGGTTGTTCTCCTATAAGCACCAACTTCATGCTCTTAACGATGTTCATAATGACTAGACTTGAGTAGCCAACAGAAGGCTCGTTAATGCTCATTAGCATAGCCTAGATGGAGTTAGTCTCAAACAGCAAACAAATCAACTAGGCGAAAAAATGTCTAAATGGCCAAAATCACCATAAAATTTACTGTACTTATTTTTAAGCACAGAATCTTTATGCCTTCAAGAAGAAATGTGTCCTCTGAAACCGCAAACACTACGATGCAAACCGGCTTCCAGTTCCATCCAGAAAACGATCAGTATGCCACCCTTTGGCCTGCAGTTCTGAAAGAAATGGAGTGAACACATTGTTCATCTTCTCATAGGCTTCCTGTATCACGGTGAGACTTGGATCATGGACAGACTTCTCCATGCTTGCTGCATAAGCTGCAACTAGCCAACCCCTCAATGCATCTTCACCTGAAGCATTATGCTCCAATACCATGTCAGTCCACTTATTTCCATTACTCAAAATAAACTTTTCCTCAGCAAATAATTCTTTCAATTCCTGAAGTTTGGAAGGCTTGACAACCATGTGCAGAGCCCTTCCCACCTTTACACTGCCAGCATCTTCTATAAGGCGTCCAGGAAAAAGGAAATCTTCTTGATATCTTAGATCAGCAGGGCTTGGTATTCTTCCTGTCTGAGCTAGATTCCAATCGAAGAGTCAGAAATATGAAATACTAAGCACCAACGAACACATGGAACTGGAAATAGAAAACAAACCTTTACAAAATCAGCCACGATCAGGGCAGTTCTTTGTGAATTCAATGTATTGACAGGGACAGCTCGCATTTCTTCGACAACACTATAAATGTGTATGATGGAAAGAAGAGGACCAACAACAAACTACAAGAAAATATCAATAAGTTTATAATTGCAAAGAAAGCATTACATTTGTCAATACAATTTATTTTCTTCTTTCTTTATAGTATAATTAAGAATAATTCTAGTTGAAAGTTGATTGAAACTTATATGACCAATATCGGGCTTAGTATCTGCCTTGAAGACCTTTAGTCTAATCTGCGATGCTTCACAACATTAGTGAAATATACCAAAACTTTGATGACTTTAGTTGAACTTCAATAAGGAGACTGATACAAGATTTTACAAAACTAAAACAAGTTATATGACGTCAACGACAAGTATTCGTTATTACTTCAATTGTCCTCTACAAATAGTGAATTTCAATTCTGACATTTGATTAAACAATAGGATGGTAAATCATTGGTAATGTTTCAAATGACAATCCTCGTTGTTAAATTACAAATTACAAATTTACAATCTTACCAAAATTACACAATAATGAACACTAAAATACCATTCAAAAAACTGAATGCTTAAAATCAGATGCTAGTAAGAAACTGAATACCTTTCCTTGCATAGAAAAACAAATAGTAGATGCCAACTGAATCCCTGCTCCTATGCCAACAACATTAAAAAGAGTCGAGATGGCCTCCCCTTTTGCAAATAGGTCACTAAGATTCCCTTCTTTGGCAAAGGACGAATATATAGGTAATCTGGTTGCTCTTGCTGCAACCATTGCCATTCCCTATCAAATCCAAAAAATAAAAGTTTAGCATAGAGGTACCATGAAGAATATCTAAAACCTAGAGGACACAAAAAATTCAATAGCCATGAACTTAAAAATGAGAAAAGAAGCAGACAGAAAGATAACAAGTTGCCCAGAAGCTCCATCTCAATTTTATTCTGATTTGACAGTGCAAACCCCAAATATCATCATATCAATTGGACAAATGATAAAACTTTTTGAAGAAAATAAATATGCAGGTTTTGGGAAAGCCAAATTAATGAAGTAAGTGAGTATACCTTGGCAAAATTGCCAAGTCCCGCCATTTCAAGAAAAAGATTTGGACATAAAGGAGAAAGAACTTCCAAGCCAGTGCCAAAGTCATAGAGGGCATCAGCTGCAAGTTCAAAGGCTTATCTAGTTAGATATCTTACAGAAGTCATAGATAACACCAAGCCAATTACAGGCACACGAAGCATACAAACCGAAAATCCTCCAACGTTTTGGCTCCGAATCCATTCTAGTTCCCAGATTACTGCATATGAGCTTTCCTACATGTTGCATGCCATCCTTCAATATCTGCTCATCAACAACATGAACAAAACTTCTTCAGAAAAAAAAAAAATGCAATTCTGACTACACATCATCAGTAATTCAAGAAGTGACAACTTACCCAGCTCACAACAGTTGCCTGTGCAGGGGTAGGTCGCAAGCCTGCAGCAAATAGCAGTGACTGCAAAATAGTAAGAATACTAAGAAACAACCCGCCATATCACTAGCAGAAGCCTATAGATCATAATTAACAAGCAGATAAATGAAAACACATTCGAGCAAATGTTAAAAGATTTTAATACGCCAAAATGCAAGTCCAAGAGAGAAAAAAGAAAAAAATCTCTCTCTCTTTAGCACTAGATATGGTAATGGTATTAAATAAGTTATAGAGTTCTGAAGTGGGTATCAAACGGACCTGAGTCGACAACACAGATAATGCTGCACTTGTAAAGTGTTGCAGCGCCCGAAATTGCGTGTATCTAAGATATCCCTCGTTCACGCTGCACAATTATAACACCCAAATTAGCCACAAAACCAATCTGTACCTCCAACAAGTAGAAATAAACAAGTTTACCTGTACGGATATCCCGAGGGGAAAAATTTATCGACGAAGGATTCAATTACCCTAGTGTACACTGGTCTTGAGTCATCAACCACCTTCACCTGCAAAACAAGAATGAAAATATATATAGAGAGAGAGAGAGAGAGAGAGGTTGTAAATACAAAATGATAGTGAAAATTGGGTAGAGAAACTTACAGAGAGGTGACCGTCGGGTTGAAACTGGTAGTGGCGAGAGACTGAATTGGAGGTTTCAAACCAGTAGACTGGGATTTCTTGTACTGCGATGCTGGTTTTATCTGGTTCCTTCTTCTTCTGCATCATAATCTTTTCCTTGAGAAAGAAAAAGGAAAAAGAAATTCAATAAAATTAAATTAATTTATAGTTTAAAGCTAAGGAATTTTGGGTGAGTTTATAAATACCAGTAAGTTCATGGAGGAAGAGAGCGTAGGATAAGGGAGACTCACGCTTACTCTGCCGGAGTTCTCAGAATCTATACGTTTTGAACATCAAGAGAAGCTCTCGTTATTAATCGGGTTTTTTTTGACAAAATAACCATTTCAAAAAGCTCAAATTTGGTTTATGGCTTTAAAAAATAAAAAAATAAAAAAACTTTAATTTTAGTGAAATAATAATAATAATTTTTGAATTAAAATATTATTTTTTATAATATTTGATATGAATATTTATTAAACTGAATATTTGATCAAAAATTTTTATCAAATATTAAAACATAAATACTTAACATTTAATTAAATTTTTAATTAAATATTAAAAATTTTAAAAAAAATTTATATCGATATTATCAACCATCCAATTATAAATAATTGTTATATTGTGTTATATTCTAATTTTTAAAACAAAAAAGTGATCATATATTTTGTTATAATATGTGCAGAAACTTCCATCATTTGTTTTGTGCTTTTAGCTAAAATTAAATTTTAAATTTTTCTTGACTATGAATAAATTTGAGCTTTTGAAATGGATTAATTTATAAAAAAAAAAAAAAAAAAAGGGGAAAAACCCTTGTTAATATTACTAACCGAAACCACGAGTTTTTGTGATCTTGGGTCGGGTCTATGTATCAACCCGTAGCTCATAGTGCATTAAAGGCTGCATGTAATAATATAGCCAGGAATGTGTAAATATACATATATATATATATATAAAATGAAGGAAAAAGTAATATCAATGATTATTTAAATTTAACTCGATGTTATATCATTAAATCCCGGGGCAATGTAAAAAAGTGATGCTCATATAACTTCCTTCGCAAAATATTTGAACAATTGAAAGTACTGTGATTAAATATATCAGTTTCATACACCCTTTTTCCTTGAAACAACGACGATCCTTCTCAATAATTTAAACAAGACTTTTCACGTCTGACAATTTAAGCAGAGTCATACCAAGAACATATTATCTCCCAAAACAACCACCTTTCGAAGAGAAGAAGTTAATCCAATCTTCCAATTTTGCATCAGTTAAAAACAGGTTTTACTTGCTTGCCTGAACAGTATAACTTCAGGAATTGGCATTGACAGGATTAAGAAAAACACAAAACTCTCCGTCTGTCTCAGGCTCCAGATCCTGCTAAGCTCTTGTGAGAAAGGATAACCGGCAATTTTAATTTCACAATATCACATCAGGATCATCATCATAATCAAAATCTTCACTCGAGTGTCTAAATCTTTTTGCATCTCTTGAAGCGCCTCTTCCCTTCTTTGGCTTTCCTCTGCAAACAATACAGATACATATGGTGCATCTTTATTACCGTTCCCATCCACTTTGAGCATGGGTAGCAGCATTGTGATAAATTTTAAAGACAACTTAAGAGTACTTACTGCCCATTCCCATAGATACTTCCACCCTTGGACCGTCCTGAACCAAAGTCTGATCTCCCATCTACAGTAGACGGAAGGGAAAACAAACAGTAAGAAAACTAGGCAAAAAAATCTAAAACCCTACAATTTGGGCTCACCTTCTCGTCCAACTGCTTGCTCTTCAGCCTGAACCCCCGTCACTCCCAAAATGGAAAAGGTTAGTTTATGGATGCAGCTTGAAGCGATCATAAAATGAAAGAGTTAAGATCTCATAACATTATATGAAATTATCTACTTCTTCTCAAACCAAGTCAGTGCCAAGATCTATACAACAAAGACCCAGTTACATCTACTTTACTGATTCAGTGAGCTCCCAAAAGGGTTTCTGAAGAAATTAAAATCCTAGCATCCTTATCTTTTTCTTTTCGAAATGGACAAGGTGAAGCAAATAGATCACATAATTTATAGTATTCAGCATGGACAAAATCCTGATCATCACTGTCAGAGAGAAACACAAGCAGAACAAGAAGTAGGCAGAGAATGGGAAGTGCCATCATCATCGAAATTTAAAGTTCAGAATACATACTGCCGGTGAGGTGACTGAAGACAATGAGAAGAGCCGATCTTCAGGCTGGAACTTCCTTGACCGCTTCAAGCTACATTCATAAATTTGATAGTTTAATGCACAAATAAGTTTAAAATGCATCATCGATCATCCTATTCCATTTCAATGCATATCTTGAATCAGTCAAATCACAATCTATTCCGAAATACGAAGAGATTTTAAGAACTCCTGGTATCATGCGAATTGTGGGTGCAAATTTTGTACCTAAACAATAACAAAGTCACAAAGTCTCAAATAGCATCCATATGAAATATCCTCAATTTACATGATCTGACTAAACCTTTCAGTCTGCTAAGACTCTGGATTGTAACTCAATCTTCTGCATATATATACATATATAATTGACATATTATTCATCTTTTGTTTGGTATATAACCATGTAAATTTCTGAAAATTCAGATATCAAAACATAAACAATAAAATAAAAAATTCATCCAAACGTGAAAGCCTCAACATGAAATTAAGCAGAATCACAGTTTCACATCTGGAGGCCAGTGTAGAAGAGTAATATTTTATCAAGGAAAATAAAAAAGAATAAAATAATTGCCACTCCGTACAGTGCAGTGTTCTTAGATGAAGATAAAAACCCTTCAAAACCTTTCAATACATTGCCACATTGGCTTGGATCCTGTAAATAACTTGTCTCCATATCATAGACCTGCACTAGAAGAAAACACATTAGACTCTAACAAGGTGGGTTAAAATGTAAATTTCAATTGCATAATAGAAAATTCAAAGACAGAAACAGGAACCCCAAAAAAAAGACGCGTTAATGTCCATACATCGGAGCTTAAGATTGAGCCATAGCTGATACATTAAAAATTTTGCACAACATTGTTACTGAACTATTGATAGATTTTACAAACTAAAGCTAGAATAAGATGTTGCTACTACATAAACATACAGAAGCTGTCAGTAGAGTTACTTGTTTTATCTTTCCAAACTTTTTACAGAATATTTAAATAGAAATCGCAAAGAGCCACTGTCTGGTATAAGAATAAAAGTCTGAGACTGCTGGGTGCAAGTTAAGAATTGACATATACACTTTTTGCAGAAGTTTTAACCATATACCATTATGAAAAACGCCCTCTCAGGACCTGCTTGTATGGGACTATTCTGAATAACGGTTTTGGTTAACAGAACTCTCACACAGTTCATCATATCAATAAGCAGACAAATATAGCAAATAAACACTTCAATTCTTGTCACGTTCCAACCCAACATTATCCTTGGCCTATTGAAGACTTTAAAATGCGCTGCTTTAATTCCTAGTTACTCTTTTCATCAACGTGAAAAGAGCCCGTTAATTGTATTATGCGCATTTGGACAAGCTATACTTTGGTTGGCTAACAGGAACAAACACGTTGAAACCAGAAACAGAACAATCAGAAAATCGTACAGGATTCATAATGCGACCCTGCTTATGTAGATAAGCAATTTCAGTAAGTGACCTCTAACCTTGAACGCAAAATTGAACAACTTAGTACCAAAAAAAAAAAAAAAAAAAGGAAAATCACCTGTTTTTCAATATTACGAAGCTCTTCGTGAAGCTTGTCTCTCTTGCTTAGAAGTGAAGCCATTACTGCAGATGCGCTCGCTGAGCCTCGTTGCCCTGCACTTAGCCCAAAAATTTTGGATCATGGCGTGAACATATCAACATCTTTTTCCCTTTTTCTCTACTGCAATGAAATTAAAAAATGGTTATTCAACGACTACCTTCAGGATCCATCTTTCGCGGGAAAATTTTAACGATTAACGATGAAAGTTTTAGATTCCTAAACCCTAATTAAGGCCACGATTTTTTGTTTTTGCAGAAAACCTACTTTTGTACGGATTGGGAATATTGGGTTCAACTCTGCTACGGTTGTTTATAACTGCGTAAATGAAACTCATCGTACCATCGTATGCCACGTCAGTGCAAATGTGAGCTGTAGCGGGTACCGTACGTTCCTCGCTATTCGGCCGGGTCTCTGATAAGCCTGTATTATTACCCAGGTTGGAAAATGCAGGCTGATTCGAAAAATGTCGTTAATTTCAAAATAATAATAACAATAAAAGGCTTGATTAATATATTAATTTTATGACAGTTGGAGATGCTTAAAGGATCGGGCCAAGCCTGAGCCCATAAGGGCCTGAGTTAGGCACAAGCCCCTCAGAGCCTTGAGCCAAGCCCAAGCCTGTGACGTCCTAGGCCCCTCAAGTTCACTAAATTTATTTTTTTTTTACTTTTTTTAATATTATTTTATTTATTTTATCAATTTTAAATTTTTAACATTCCAACTTTGTTTATAATAAGAGAGTTTGCAGTAGGAAGTATACCTACCACAATTTGATTAAACTAACACAAAATATATAATATTTTTATTTATAGTCAGAAAATATCAAGAGAATTTAATATATAATTGTTTAATTTAAAGGATTTCTAAAAGTGCAACATCAGCAAGTTATGAACTTATCTGCAACAAATCTATTTCTCTTGAAATAAAAACTACTAATTATAATTAAATAATTAAAAATTTAAACAAAAAGGAGAAACAAAAAATAAATTCTTCTCAGAACAACAAAATTATTGATTATGCTATGATTTTACTATTCACAAATTGGAATAAATAAGTAATTTTAATAAAAATAACACTAAATAAGAAAAAAAAACTAAAATCTATTAAGCAAAACTTCCAATTTAACAATTTCAAAGCCATAATACTTCATAAACAAAATTTTGATATGACATGAACATGAAAAAGAAATAAAAATGAAAACATTGAATAAAAAAATTTAGTTGACAAAATTTCACCAAATAACTAATTCAAAAATTTAATTTTAATTTAGCAATTATAAGTTACTACATAAAAATAAAAATATTCATATTTTTATATTATAGACCATTACATATATGAAATATGAATTAATCGGCTATAATTTTTTAAATTTGAATTTTTTGAATCTCAATTTCATGATGATCAATAATCAAATTTCCAACAAAAATACATCAATATTCAACATTTCAACACCAACCACACAACTATAATAATTTGAACATCAAACTTATTGTACAATCACTTAAATACTAATTAAATTTTATTGTTATAAAAAGATCAATATAAACAAATTACACAAGAGTCAAATTTCTACCACTAAACAAATATTAACAAGACAATAACATTAATAGAAAATTATAAAAATAATCATACAGCTTTACTAAATAACTTAACAAATAGTAATGAACTCATAATGATGAAAAATAAACAAAACATACTGAGATATAAGCAAAAATTAGTAAAGGAATCAACTAAGAGAGTAAGAAACACAAAGAAACAAGAGTTAAACTAATAAATCTGTGAAACATTTCGAAAACTTCACTGACTTCACAAAAACAAAAAAATGATAAAAAAATTAGTTAAAACTTTATCAATACTTTTAGATCTTAAAGAAATTAAAATTTCTTACTTTCAATCAACATAATTAATTTGAGAAAGATTAAAAAAAGTAGAGATTAGAGAGAGTGGAACAAAATCAAATTAGAGCAAAAAATTAAAATAAGGCAAAAATCAAAATATGCATATCTACTAAGGAAAGTTATCTATTTATTTTACATTTTTTAACTTTTTTTTTTTAACCATTCTATAACTTTTGCTTCTGAGCTTCTCTGCAAAACCTTTAAAATTCAAATTTTGACAATTCAGTTTATCTTACAATGCATCTTACTTTACTATCATATCTTTCGACAGGAACTGTAAACAAAATAATTCAAACTTAAGCCATTTTCATTAGAAGTAGAACAGGAGAGAGAGGAGGGGTAGGCTGTAAGATAGGTATAAGAGGAGACAGAACTCTTTAATAATTAGTGTTAAGAAAGAAAGATAGGCATAAAAGGAGACAGAGCTTTAATCATTAGAGTTCAAATTTCAAATTCAAACTGAGGAAAAGAAAAACGAAAAAAGAGGAGAAAAATAATAAAAAAAAAATTGTTAGGCTCGTGGGCTGGCCCGGTCAAAGCGTAGCACAGCCCATGTGAGGCCAGGCTTAATAGACCATGCCGAGATTTAAAAAGTTTTAACCGGCCTGAACTGGCCCAATACAACTACTATATAAGGCCAAGGCTAACTCCGCACATAAATTCACCTGTACCTCTTTTTTTTGAGTTGGGCTGGCTCGATCTGGTTTGGACACCTCTAGCAGTGAGCCATGCCAACAATATTTACAAGATTATCTTTTGTTTTGGTTCAAAAACTGAATTTATAGAAGACAATTACTAATCCATTCACGATGTTATGAAAAGAAAACGAAAATATGTTGTCTGCAGAACGGGCAATGTTTATAAATTCCTTGCACGTTTTGTCTCCTTGCACATACGAAAAATTAAAAAAAAAAAAAAAAAAAAAGAGATGAAAAGACTGTCCGAATATCGTGGCCCGAAATTAGTCCAGAATTTTGTATTCAAAGTTATGGCATAATGGCAAGGCTACGGGGCATATTATTCTATTCTTGTTTGTACTCTCCAATCCTGCTATTGTTATTGTCAATTTTTAATTATAATTTTTTTTTTTTTTTAAAGTTCAAGTTATATAATATATATATATATATATATATATAAAATAATTAGAGATTACAATAAAATAAAAAAAGTGGGGTAAAGTATAAGTGTGCAGAATACAATGAGTAAAGACTATAACATGAACCTAGTGTAATTTGAATCAAATTGCAAATTCTACTATTATATGTTATAACATCTGGTCTTACTTGATGTGGTCGGTAGCTTTCCACGCCTTACAAACATAAAATTATCAAATCCAGGCGCCACACCACAGAAAACTTGAAAGAATTCAGTAACCTCAGTTCAAGTTATTCAGTAACCCCTGAAGACGAACCCTTTACAACCGTCCGATTAACCAATTCTTCACCCATCCTCCTCCTGATGGAGCTAGTTATAATCAGAATCAAATTGACATCTGTAACTTTCAGAAATGTCTCGTAAAACATTTTCTTCTTTCCTACATGATCATAGGTGCCCGTCAAGTGAACCATGCCAGAACTGGTAATCAAATTTCATAGGATGGCTTCTTCTTCACCTATGTCAGCTATGCCTGTTGTTTCCTCTAAAGTCAACGGAGAAGAAAACAAATCGGTTGTAAATACTACTACCGGCGGATCAGAGCCTTTATTCACCGTTGTTGGCGCTAGATTCAGACCATCCGATGAAGTTCTCGCCGGTCACTACCTTACCAAGAAGGTGTCTGGTTGTACTGACGGCCCAATTTTTCCACTTATCAAAGAAATAGATGTTTACCAGTATGAGCCTTGGCGGCTCCCAAGTAAGCGGCTGTTATCATTAATTACTTTTTTCTCACATAAAAACATGATTAACATCCATTCTTCATCGTTCTTTCTATCAAAATTTTATGGACCGTTGACCCGGTCTTGCACATGATTTTGGTGAAGGGATCATGTACTTCTTCACAAACGTGAAAATGAAATACGGTAAGGGAACAAATGTAAACAGATTAGCCGGCGAAGGCTTTTGGAAGAAAACCGGAAACTCCTCTGATATCGAGGGCGAAGACGGAACGACAAATGCTACCAAAACACCACTGGCTTACTATAAGAACGGCCAAAAGCCGATGAAGACTCAGTGGCTCATGAAGGAATTTATACTCGAAAAACAAAGTGATAAAGAGTCCAAAACGGTTGGTTATATTTTCCAAATGTCTGGCATTTTTTACATCATTTATACCATACATGATTGTTTCTTTTTATGTTTTGTAAATGCAGCAGTTAGCTCTTTGTGTCGTTTACCTACATGGTAGGCAGCGACAACAATGCGAGAGCGATCAAAACGTTTTGGGTGATGATGTTTTAGTTGAAGGATCTTCTGAAATTTTTGCAAAAAACGCCCCCTGTTAGGCCTTCCGCTGAGAATCCTGATTTTCCTAGGAAGAGCCCTTGCTCTTCTTTTGATCAAGATGAAATATTTTCTTACCAAATCCCTATGTCCTTCAACGATCAGAGTCAGGCTAAAGCATCTTGTTCTAATACTCAACCCGAAACAAGCACAAACCCCTCAATCAATTTTGGAAGCTTGATTGTGGAAAAAATTCCAATTGTGAAATCTGACCCAAATTTTTGTAACACAGTGATGGAATCTCAAGGCTCCACTGATCCAAATGTGTACATTCCATTTTGCCAGAGTCCTCTTCCTGATTCCAGAAATAGTCTTCCAACAAAAGACCCAGTTGAATCTCTGGAGCAACTCAACTCAGGTTCAAACCCGTCAGCCACTTTTGAAAGCTTGCACGCGGATAACATTCCATTTGCCAATTCTGAACAAGATTTCTTAAACCCAGTGATGGAATCTTTGAACTCAGGTGACTATATGGACCAAATCGTAAAGGGTTTACTCGGCAATCAATAGCTTTTTGATGGTTGATCAACGGGCCTCGGCCAGACCAATGTGATGACCCTAACATAGCTGTTGGACCCAACAATTTGTTGCTTTACTCTGATCTGCTGGTGCATCCGCCCGATCCTCTCTTGTCCCCTGCCCTCAACGAGGATTAATCTGAGAAAGTACACGTAAATCAGTTTGAAGAATTAGTATTGCTATCATGTGTGTCTTTCAATTTGGTTTTGCTTAATGATTTCAACCGTTGGTTGTTACATTGTTTTCACTCATTTCCTTTTGTGCTGGGCTTGAATTTCATGTTATTATTGTAATGCCTTTTTAAAGCCAGAATATATATCTGTTTGTCATTTTGGTGTATTTTTATTATTTATAGCATGTCTCAGAGCTGCCATTCTATTAACAAATTTCTTGCCGTTCAAGGAAAAAAAATAAAGAAAAAGAAAAGAGGGGCCGCCTTCCTTCTTTAAAGCAAGAATGCAAGATCATATTTGTTTACAAGAGATCACTTGAGGGGAAGGATGACAACAAATATATGCGAGTAATGAATGTTAATGTTAAATAAAAACTATTAATTTTTAAATATAATTCTAAACCTTTAATTGAAACCTTTAGTTTCTTATATAAGACTGATGATTGATTTGAGTTACTCAACTTGTAGTGGGCAGAAGCCAAAATTTGGTTATCAATTAAGCAGAAACTAAATTTCACAAAATCCTCCATAGTATATTTATATAAACTGGCATTCATCCCTTCTCCCACGCTTTTTCATAATACTACATTAAACAAAATTTTGAACCATATAAAACAAAGGTCAAAAATTGATTTTGATCAACAATTTTGAATTAATTTAAAAATTCAATAACATTTAAGGGTATTATATTGTCATTAATCTTATAAATTTTTATGATTTTTTTAAAAATTTAAAAAATCTTATAATTTTTTTGTTTCTTACCATTCCATATCATTCTTTTTTCTTCTATAATTAAATGATTCTACTACGTTATGAATGGTGATGCGATAAAATTGTTTAACTTAAGATTTTTTTTTTTTATAAAAATTCTAATATTGATCAATGCTTACCTTAACTTTGATTAGTAGTGATGATTGTCAACAAATATTTAGAGTTAGATATTTTAAAATAATGTTAATTTTTAATTCAAAGCACTTATTCTTCCTAAAATGTTCCGATCCTAAATTAAATTGATGTCTACTTTAAATTATTTTTTCATGGTAGAATTTAAACGGTGTAAATTTAATTTGCTAAAAACCTATTAAGTTTTATTTGAAATTATGATACTTTTATTTTATTTAAAATTAAAATAATAGTAATATTTAATATTTAATATTTTTATCCTATAGTAACTATGATTTAAAAATGATTACATCTCACCATACTTCAATACTAAATAAGGTCTTAATTTAAGTTGCATTAATTTTATGTCGTTAAATTTTCTTTAAAAATTTGAAAATTAAAAATAGTGCATTTTATTGATTCAGTAAAATATAGAGATATCTAAAGGACTGGGGCGGCCAAGTCCATCAACTTGACCTGTTGATGGGCCAGGCTGGGCCATAAAAGGTAAGCCCTTCAAGGATTCGGGACAAGCCTAAGCTCATAAAGGCATAAGCCCCTCAAGGGCCCAAGCCATGCTTGAGCCTATAAGGGCCAGGGCTAGGCACAAGACCCTCAAGGGCCTGAGCTAAGCCGCAGCCCACGAGCTCCCAGGGCTAGCCTAGGCCCTTCAAGCTGACTAAAATATATATATATATATATGTATTTTACTTTTCTTTTTATATTATTTCATTCATTTTATCCATTTTAAATTCTTAATATGCCAACTTTGCTTATAAATAATTAAAAAGTTTGCAGCAAGAAGCATACCTATTGTAATTTCATTGAACTAACACAAAATATATAATATTTTCGATTATAATCATAAATGATCAAAAGAATTTAACATGTTTGCTTAATTTAAAGGATCTCCAAAAGTACAACATCAACAAGCTACAAATTTTTCTGTAGCAAACCTACTCCTCTCAAAATAAAAATTATTGATAATAATTAAATAATCAGAAAATTTAAACAAAAAAACAAACTTATCTCAAAATAGTAAAATTACTTATTGTGCTATAATGTTATTATTCACAAATTAGAGTAAACAAGTAATTTTAATAAAAACAAAACTAAACAAGAAAAAAAGAACTAAAACCTACTAAGCAAAACTTCCAATTTAGTAATTTCAAAGCTATAATTTTTCATTAACAAAACTTAAATATGATATAAACTTAAAAAAAAAAATACACATGAAAGTATTGAATAAAAAATTTTAGTTGATAAAACTTCACCAAATAAGTAACTCAAAAATTTAGTTTTAGTTTAACAATTATAAGTTATTGCATAAAAATTAAAATATTAATATTTTTCTGTCATAAACCATGGCATATATGAGGTATAGATTAATCAACTATAATTTTTCAAATCTAAATTTTCTAAAAATCTTAATTTCATGATGATCAATGATCAAACTACGAACAAAAACAACATCAACATTGAACATTTCAACACCAACCAAGCAACCATAATAATTTGAACATCAAACTCATTGTAGAAGTACCTAAATACTAGTTAAATTCTTTTACCATAAAAAAATCAAAGCAAACAAACCACACAAGAGTCAAATTTCTACCATTGAACAAATACTAACAAGATAGCAACATCAATGAAAAATTATAAAAATGATCATACTGTTTCACTAAATAACCTAACAAATAGTAATGAACTAATAATGACAAAAAATAAACAAAACTCATTTAAAATATGAGCTAGAATCAGTGAAGGAATCAACCAAGAGAGCAAGAAATATAGAGGAACAAAAGTTAAACCGATGAACTTATGAAATAACTCAAAAACTTCACTTACTTTGCAGAGATAGAAAAATAATAGAAAGAGTAGTTAAAATCTTATCAATACTTCCAAATCTTAAGGAAATTAAGATTTCTTACTTTCAATTGACGAAATTAATTTGAGAAAAATTAAAGAAACTAGAGAATAGAGAGAATGAAAGAAAATCAAATTAGGGCAAAAATTAAAATGTATGTACTTACAGAGGAAATTCATCTATTTATTCTACATTTTTTTACCTTTTCTTTTCTTAGCCATTCTACAACTTTTGCTTATAAGCTTTTCTACGAAACCTTTAAAGTTCAAGTTTTGACAATTCCATTTATCTTGCAATGCATCTTACTTTGCTATCGTATCTTTTGGCAAGAACTACAAACAAAATAATTCAAATTTAGTTTCGGTCATTTCTGTTAGAAGTAAAACAAGAAAGAGAGGAGGGCAGGACATAAGCACAGAGTTAAGGGAGAGTGACAAGTACAAGAGAAGACAAAACTTTAGTCATTAGAGTTCAAATTTCATATTCAAATTGAGGAAAGGAAAAACAAAGAAAGAGGAAAAAAAAAAATGTTAAGCCCACCCACCCAGTCTAACCCTGGCACAACCCATATAGGCAGTGCCAAGCTTTAAGAATTTTTAACAAGCTTGGACAGAACTACTGTGTAGGGTCAAGGCCAACCCGACACATAAGCTTATCTAAACCTCTTTTTTGCCGGTCAGGCCTACCTTTAGACACTTTTAATTACATGAGTACTACAAATACAAATTGGTATAAATCCATCCATATAAATTGTAATGATAATATTATATTAATGTCATATATTATATATTTCCATGGGAATAAGAAAAATGACATGAAAGATATGACAACAGTGAACTTTAGTATCAAATTATATAAAATATTTTAATTTATATAAATAAATTTATATAAAAATTTGTATCATATATGTAATATTAGTTTTATTAAAATTACGAATAAATAATATTTAAATAAATTTACATATATTTTATTTTATTAAATACTTCTTCCACTCACATATAATATACTGTACTTGAATAATTAATTTCTTTTTTTATAATTATTTTAGATAGATTTAACAGTATATAAATTCTTAAAGAAATGACTAATTAAATTAACAGGCGGAAAAAAAAAAAGTCATTTAAAGTATGGGAAAATCTTTTTTTTTCCGCAGGGCGTGTTCAAACTGAAGTTAGAAATTCAATACGCGGCGACTAGGTAACGCTCTCATACACACGTCGGACGGGAACCACGTATCAGCACATGCACACTTGTTGAATGGATGCCCACGAAACAAGCCCTTTTGGTGGGGTCCAAAGGACGGTCGACGGCCCTGATTTTGTTTGCAGATCAACTGATTTTAGATCTCTGTCTCGACACAGAAACCAAACAAGATAATCTCTGAGCCGGTTGAAAAAATTTACTAGATTCAATGTGGTCCCACTTAACGACAAAGAATTCCTAGTCAACGTCGGCCATTGACAAAAAGAAGTGAAGCGTTGATACTACGCACCGACCCCTGCTTTTCGTAATTGTCTTTTTCCAATCCGTAGATGAGCAATTTTCCATTTTACTTAATTCGCTGTATCGTGTATAGAATGTATATATCCGTTGCCATTCACAAGCAATCATACGCTCCTCACAATTAATCGAATCTTTGAAGTTTTCTTTCTGTTTCCCACCTCAGAAAATAAGTGGAAAGTTAAAAAAAAGAAAAGAAAAGAAAAGAATATTGAGTTTGCTTTTCCTTTGAGTATTTCTCACCTCGTCAGCATTTTCATCTGTTACCTGTTTTATTTATCTTGTTTTTGCGTATTAAACTTGGTCACATCTCACAGTTTTATATTCTGCTGCACGATATATTTTCGCTCTTCGTTTCTGGTGATCTGCCCTTTAATTGCTGCCATGTCGTTCAGAGGACTAAGTCGAGTAAGTTTCTATAGTTGTTCGTTTCATGTTAGCTTGATTGGTTGAATTTATGGTTTTTGCATAGGATACGGAAATCGATGATGGGTACTGAGTAGTTTGGGTTTGGTCTTTTTTATCTTCTTATGACTTGAAACGATTCTACGGGTTTCTGTGAGAGAAACCTTGTCGGATAATGGGTTCGTTTGTTTGAAAAGCTCATGATTTAGAGCTAAGATCGAGCTCCGCTAATCATATTTTTTGAAAAGGATGGTCTACACTCTCGTAAACTTGGTTAGATTTGGGATGGGATGTTGATTACTTGTTTTCTTTCTGTTTCTTGGCTAAGAAAGGTAAGGAAATAAGGTATCTGACTATCTGTTAACGCAGCTTTCCTTCCTGATGTTGTTGTACCTTGCCCACAGGCGAGGTCTTTGTAATATTGGGTTTTAGCCCATGAAACCTCAGATTTTCTTAGCAGTCCGGCAGAGCGTTCATGCTTTCACGCTGATTAAGTTTCTAGTTCATTGAATCTGAGGTTGCTAGCTTGATTTGATCACTATTAGAATTATTGATCAATGTTGATACTATTGAATAAGAGAACAGGTTAAAAAATGACTCTGGCTTTGTGCATGTAATGGATATCGTGATTCTAGAATCTCTCTTTGAAACGAGGAACTTATAAAACCATATGTTATAATCTGTCAAAAGATGCCCTCCAAGCTTTACTAGAATTTATTTAAGTTTTAGCTATTCAATGGCAAAACTTTTTATGCAATTGGCTTTCTCCTTTCCAGCCAAATGCCACGTCTGGCATGGGCGTAGCTGATCACAGCAAAAATGCATTTATGGAATTGCAAAGGAAGAAGGTTCACCGTTATGTGATATTCAAGATTGATGAGAAGAAAAAGGAGGTTGTGGTTGAGAAGACCGGTGGTCCAGCTGAGAGCTATGATGATTTCACAGCAGCTTTACCTGAGGATGATTGTCGATATGCTGTCTATGATTTCGACTTTGTGACTTCTGAGAATTGTCAGAAGAGCAAGATATTCTTCATTGCATGGTTAGCTTTTGTCTTCAATTCCATAAATTTCTTGAATTCCTTGTTGGTCAGAAAATATCTCTCTGAAATGTGATAAGAACATTGCTAAAATTGATTCTCTTGATTTTCCTCTTTAATTTCAATTAGAAAAGTGATGCCTTACATCACCGTTGGTAATTACTTGTTTCTAATCAGGTCCCCTTCAACCTCTAGAATCCGTGCCAAGATGCTATATGCCACATCTAAAGACAGGTTCCGACGGGAGTTGGATGGTGTCCACTATGAGATTCAGGCTACTGATCCTACAGAGATGGATCTTGAAGTGATTAGAGAACGTGCAAACTGAAAATATCTGCAGTTCTCCAGTTTCTTCCTACCAGGAAAAGAATTATGCCAAGGGTTTGGCAACTGTTGTACTTTGTTCCTCGCTTCATCAAGCTATGTGCAAAAATTCTTATATGCATCTTTGAATAACTGGCATGTGCAGAGACTGATTAGGCTGACTCTCTTGCTGTGTTGAAGTTTGCCTCCTTATTGTTCACTGCTACTCCGATGAATATAAGTTTGTTGTTTGGTGTTTGGAAAATTCCAGAATATTATCTTATCGATTTATCTCTAACTCGCATTTCTTTCCCAGTGCTTCATGTGGTTTTATTGCTTATTATCTTTTACACAGAAACTTTAAAATGAAGTGTAGGGGCACATGGTAAGAAATAGAAGTAAAGAACTACTGCATGATTCTAGGAGTTCTCTATTACTTGAAAATGCGAAACTATCAAAAGAACTCAGTAGTTAAAAAAAGTGTTTCAATGCTAAGTTAATCCCTAACTATAGAAGCAATGAACAATTCTTGTTATGTGATGGATTCTCTTCTCCGATCTTACCTCTGCTCCATTTTTGTCATTGTTGTTTCTTGACATCTCCTCGTAAGATATCCCTTTTGATTCAGGCACCACGAAAAAGAGCATCCACTGTTGATCAGAACTTCCCAAATGCTGCAGTATGTACCATTTTAAGCAAATTAAACAACCTCGACCCAGCTGGTAAATTCTCAGCTGGCATTACAAATGTAGTGCCAGCAAGTCCAAAATATCTCTCACCCAATTAGATGGTTCTTGGTAGTTCAGTACTGGTAAGGGACTGCCAGCACCCGCTTGAACATTGTCACGAAGAAAGTCTATCAAATAAATTACAAATCTTCCCATCTTATAGAGAAAAGCCATCGTAAACCAGTGATGGACCATACTGCAAGCGAAACTCCATAGCAGCCAACAAACCAAAAGCATTGGATGGTTCCTCAGCCATCCGCTCAACTTTTTGAGGTTCTATGAACCTGCAAAACCTTATACCTGGATTCTGCTGCCTGCTTTGCTTTCTTGGCGACTAAGTTTCTTGCATTTTCATCCTCCAGTAGTAGATTAAGGCAGCTGGAGCCTGGAAGCCACTAAAACAATATTCCAAATATATCCTGCTTCTGGGACAGCTTTTGGGTCCTTCCCAAATGCATAGACCCGAAGCAATGGAGCAGAATTGTGACGCCACTCGGCTTTCAGATTCAACATACCATATCATCAAGCCAGCCAAAGAAGAGCTGGCCAGATAGAGCTCCACCGAACTCTACGCCATTCACTAACAGCAGCTGAAACTCTGTTAGGCAACGTTCATGGATTCTTTGCACCATCTACGAAAAGAAAATGCTAATCCAAAGGGCCCGTATAAAGACTGAGAAATCAGTGTTAATATTACAGAGCTCATGCTAAAGCTGCCACGGAATGTATCATTGTGCAATTCTTGTGCTATGGGCCAATCTCAGCCAATTATCAGAGGAGACGCTAAGGCCCTATAAGTGGACAATACTAGGACGCAACCAAATGCAACAAATTAGATTTTCCTTTTTGCCCTTTATTGGTGGAGACATCTAGGTTGAAGTCTTCGTGGGAGGTTGCAAAAGCTAAATTAACTATTAACTTTCCCTAAATAAATGTGGCGGGGCAGAAATCAGGCACGTAAAATCAAAAACTAACAGAGGATTCCCGTCAAATTATCTTCCTCTGCAGAAATCTTAGAAACCGGCTGTGAAGTGGACTAATTTTCTTTGGCCTCATTCACCTTGCCTTCATTGTTGATTTATTTAAACTGTGTACTTGGACTCCAAATGCCGCTCTAATATTCAACAGGTGGCCCCTGGATTTTCATTCATTAACAAGCTCCATAGACACTTTCAATACCAAATACTTTATGACTTGAAATTATTTCCTAACAATTAGAAGAAAACTCAGTACTGAAAACTATCCAAAAGCCATAGACAATCAGACCAGCGAATAAGAAGAAACAACCTTACTAACTTCATTACGCTTTCAGCACGTCCAAGGACATTACAGGTTTCAGACTAAAGAGAGAGAGAGAGAGAAGAAAATAACCGGTAAGAAAGGGAAAACGAAAACAGAACATCAGATCTTCTCAGAAAAAAAAAAAAAATTTCTACTGCAGCATGCTAAACTGGAACTGTCCTATTGTTATGAGATGAAGACTGCCCAATCTCTTGTGCCCCCTCATCCTGCTCACCTGACATCTCCTCCAAGGATTTTCCCTTCGATTCCGGTACCAAGAAAGTGAACAACAGACCCAAGAGGTTAACTACTCCCAACACAATGAGCGAATTCTTCACCCCAATACCAGTAGGATACCCAGCATCTGTCTTGGTCTTGTCCTGACTCTGAGCCAAATACAAGAAACCAAATGCACCAACTATAGCACCAAGCTTCCCAGATGCCGCTGATATACCATGACAAGTAGACCTCAACCTAGCAGGGAAAATCTCAGCTGGTACGACAAATGTTGTAGCATTAGGTCCAAAATTTGCAAAGAAGAAGGTTAGCGAGTACATAACCACAAATCCAATTCTGTTGTCCTTATGAGTCCAATGATCATAAGGAATGGCCAGAGCAAACATAAACACTGTCATGAAGAAGAAACCCATAATTTGAATAGCAAATCTTCCGATCCTATCGATGAAAAACACTGTGAACCAGTAGCCTGGAACAGTACTGAAAAGAGCAATAAGCGTTTGAGCCCTGGCAATTCTGAACACTTCATCAATGGCGTTCATAGTCTTTGCTGAAGGAATCCATCCAATTGCACTGAAGATATCCTTTTGGAACAAATTTTGACTGTAAAATGCAATGTCAAGCAAGAACCACGTGCTTGTTGTTCCGAGCAAGTGCAGTCCATGGCGACTGAGAAACTGCTTAGAGAACAACCCAAAGGCATTGGCTTTATCCTGCTTCAGTTGCTGAATCTTCTGCTCTTCTGCTTCAAGGTCCACCTGCAAAACCTTTGACATGTCTGATGCAGCCTGCTTTGCATTCTTGGCAACAAGAGCAGTGTAACGAGCAGTCTCTGGCATCTTCATCCTCCAATAGTAGGTAAGTGCAGCCGGAAGTGCTCCAACCATTAGAATAATACGCCAAATATAGTCAGCTTCTGGGACAGTTGAGGCAATTGGATTGGTCTCATAAGATGGAGCATTATACCTAGCATTGAATGCTAGGGACACAACAATTGCAAATATACCACCAGCTAAGATTCCGAAGCCCTGCATTGCAAATACAGCAGCAATGAAGGCACCACGAGTCTTCTTGTTGGAATATTCGGACATGATAGTGGCTGAAAGTGGGTAGTCACCACCAATGCCAAACCCAAGCCAGAAGCGGAAGAAGCAAAGAGTTGCCATCACGCCTTTGGGATTTTGGCCAAAGGAAAGACCTGAGGCAACTGAGCTTATGACCATGAGCATAAGAGTCATACCATAGACTTTCTTTCTGCCCATTTTATCACCAAGCCAACCAAAGAAGAGTTGTCCTGCTAGTGTTCCACAAAAAGCTACACCATTAACAGCTGCTGATACATCGGGAGGCAATGTTCCGGGCTTCTCAGCACCATCAACATGGTAATATATGCGGCCAAGCAATTTGGTCACAAGGGATATGCAAAATAAATCGTATGCATCAGTGAAGAAGCCCATTCCAGCAATGATGATTGCAGTAAAATGATACCATTGTGTTTTTGCTGAGTCCAGTGCATTAAGCACCTGTAATTGTCCGTTGGCCATGACTTACTACTGTACTGAAAATTTTGCTTTCTCTGCTCTCTCTTCAACTGCAAAGACAGAATAACAATGAAAACATGTACAACTACAAAATTATTGGAAGATATTGAGATAAGGGTATTACAATCTCAACTCTGTTCTCTTGGTTGTGTTGACTCAATCAAGTTTAAAAAGTCTACATTGTTAGCAAGGGAGGGACAGTTGCATAGTTGTTGGACATATTACACAATTATGCCAATTCTTTGAAAAAAGAACAAGAAGAAGAAGCATTCATCGTTTACCTGTGCAGGAACATCATGGATGATTTTTTAAACCAAGAACGAAGAACAATGACAATGCACAATCAAATTAAGTAGATACTGAATAAAGACTATTATTACTAAAGATCTGAATCTTGTATGCTAAAACAAAACCTTTATTAAGCAAAAGACACTTTGGTCAGCATAAAAAAATTGATTGGTACAACTGTCTCACTTTTTCTTACCCTTTTTGAAATTATGAGGGCTATTACCAAAGAAGCAAGAGATTTGAATCAAAAAGATGAAAAAGATAGACTAGATTATTAAATCTTAATCTATTAAAGAACTGATACAACTGTTTTGGGGCACAAATATATTGGTTAATAAAAAAAAAAAAAACGTTTCAGTAGTCATAGAAAAAGGAAAAACCTCCGTGACTGAGGGAAAATTATAGGAAAAAGACAGAAGTTCTTCCCTTTCTTAATTATACGAATCAATAATATGTTTCTCTTTCAAGAGAGCATCCACACGTGCAATTAATTTTTCAGATAAACAAACATTGGCACAGAAGAAAACCAGGGGAGAAATGCCCTGCTGTGGTGCAACCAAGCTATAGCAATTAATAACCAAAGAGATAAATGATAAAGAAATCATTACCTAGTGTTAGAGATTCTCATGAATATTATTTCATTTGTATACTGTTAATGATAGTACACGAGAGCGAGAACAGCCATATGAACATGAACGGGTTCAAATAATTTTATAGCGTAAATTCACCAGAGTCACTAAATGTGGTGTAATTTCCAGTATCTTGGCTAATATTTTATCAAATCTCCTCATTGTACATAATAATCTCTGAGATAATCAAATCAGTGATAAGTCCGAAACAGATCGCAACATTTATAATTTTCCTGTTTTGACAAAAACTTGCACACTCTCTATTATTACTGGTGAATTGATAACAGAATAATTAAAGCTTTATAAATAGAAAGAAGAAAGAAGAACCTCAGAAACACGAAAAAAAAAACAACAAAAAATTCAATCAAACTTCATAAAAAGGGAATCATACCACCCTTAACTATAGTTTCTGGGTCTAATTTATCTCGTGTCTTTCATACGAGAACAGAAGGGGACAAGCACTTGAAACAACCAGAATCATAAAAAGAAAAAGGGCAAACAAACTAACAAAACCTTTATGCAATTTGCATGCACGGAGGAAAGAAATAAGACAAAGCTAGAAAGTTGTGAAAACTGACCTGTTCTTTCTGTATTTCTTCCCGAGAAAAAATAAGAAAGAGAGTGAAAAGAGCGAGTAATCAGAGAGGAGAGAAGAGAAAAGAAGAATTGGGTTTGTTCATGAAAACAAGTTAGGGGTGATGTGAAATATTTATACCCGCGAGAGCCAAATATTCCACCGGTATATTCCCCTGCCTTTGCGCCCCAACCATCCAAACTCCCGTTACCTTTTTTCACATTTGGCAGGACATTTACTATATGTCGACGCGTACGGTTAGTTTTGATTACTAATTTGATAACTACCATCTTTGGTTACATAATAGGTGTCGGTCAATCTGTTAATGTTTTCGGTTCAGGTGGTTTTGGTTATCAAGTCAAAGTTATACTGTCATCTTATAAACAAATGCAAAACGGTAAAATACAGAGTGAGCCAGATTTTTATTAAATTAAAACACCAAACTGTATTATAATTTCTACATCTTGGTCACTAAATGGACACGTGATGTATGTTTATTACCTATATTTGTTGACTTTGTCCAAATACGTGTTTATTAATTTGAGCACATGGGAAAAATAGAAGACAATAGACTTGGACGAAGGAAGTCCGTGTGAAATTCGTGAAAGAGTTGGCTTCCATCATTCATGGTGTTGTTCCTTTCTAGTGAATGCATACTACTTTTGATTGGTTTCTCTTTTCTATCGTTGACTTAAGACTTTAGAATAGCATCCCATTTTGCTAAGCATGCGACACGACACCGTGCCACAGACACTGCATAGAATCAGAAATAGCATAATAATATATGGTTTAGAGGTGTATCAAACCACATGCCATGCAAAGCAGAGATGAATGATAAGAGGAGTTTGCTAGCTAGCTAGCTAATGAAACAAACCCACCTACCTACCAATGCATGCATGTCAAGCGAAAATTGAATGTTTGAAGAAGTGCATGGACATGTGTAAGGGAAGCCAGAATTCAAGGATCATCAAGCGAGACTAACAATAATATTATAAAGAATAATTAATTGATTTGATTAATTAATTATAGTAATGACAATTAGATGAATAACTAGCATACGCCATGAATTTCCTCTACGGTAGCCCCAGATGTACGTGTGTTTTTTGTTAACGACTTGAAAATGAAATATGGCTTGAACCTAAAAGGAAAAGGATTCAACTGATAAAATTGTTTGATTAGCCATGTCCGTAACGCCATGGATATGAAAATGACAAGGGAATGATCGATTCCATTTTCCCACATGATAAATTATTATTAAGACTTGGTGTGACTTTAATTAATTGTTGTTGCTGGGTTGCGTGCTCCTCGAAGGTTATACAATTATTTTTCAGAGAATTTGTTGCCAAAAAGCACTTTTCATGGTTTTCGGCTACATTAAAATGCAGTGTCGTCATTCAAACAAATGTTAAAAATTTAAGTCAAATTAAAAACCAACGATCCAAAATGTTCCAAGCTGCAGTGGGAGTGCCATATTCTTTGTTTTAATCTATATATATATATATATATTAACTACTAAACCATCATTACTTGCTAATCCCATTACCACATTATCGTCTTTATTACCATAAAAACAAGAGATGAAAAACAAATAAATAGAAAAATTAATCATGGCTTGTGTTTTAAGACTGTTAGTGCATCCAAGGTGGCCTAATAAATAAATATATATATATATATATTTATAGAAATGTTTAAAAATAACTATCCCCCCACTCCCACCATGATATTTGCTGCAGCCAACGGTACTTTTTTTTAGAATCACTTTGGAGTACTGATCATGAGAAGTCCATTCTCAAAGGTCATGGTTTAAAGTAGAACTTCGTAGAGCATTCTGCATCAGCCACTCTTTCTTTTCTCCATCTTCATTATCACTAACCCTACAGTGAAAACAAAGTTATTGCTCTTTTTTTTTCGGCTTATAAAAATCTTAAGTGATCGGGGTAGGTCAGCCATGACTGCTTCTTTGAATCTCTGCAAGGAATGATAGCGAAACCCCACTTTCTGGGTTTAGTGGGAAGTACAGAGAGAAGATTGATATTCAATTTAGGCGCCGGCCGACCGCATTCGATCAAATTCAGAAGAAAGAAATCTTAACTCCTGCTCTCCATTTTTGACAGCAGCAATAACGATACAAGAAAGCACTTCCTAGAAACCCGCCACTTATCTTTTGAGTCAAATGATTTTAATTTTTATATCAATATCAATGCGCAGCATAGCTTAAGAAGTTATGAATTGTCTCATGTCAGTGCCTGCACTTTGATAAAAAATATCAAAATCCATATACCCTAATTCCACGATCAGAATTTGAAGCAGTTAGTGGAGATATTTGGCTGTGTTGGTAGGTCAGAACATGGACATGACCATGAAAATGAAATTTGTTGAGTTGCTCAATAATCAGCTGATATTTTTCTCTGCAGGAAAATGGCCCGCCACCACCACCACTGCTTCTGATACAATGTGCCCAGACATTTCATCGAACAGTTTGGATCAGAAAATAGTGCGACCACTGAACGATATTAGGCGAAGAAATATGTGTGTACTTGGCTTGTGACCCAGGAGATTGAATATGACTAGATAAGGTGAAAGTTAGTGTTTTTGTTTTCAGTTGGACAATTATTATGTTTTTAGACCAAATTTCACTGCATTTTTATTCTCTTTTTTCTTTTTTTTCTTTTTTTTTTTTGGTTTTTTAAGAGTTTTAAGTATGTAGTATTGTATTTTCATAAAATAAAATTAACCAAAAAACATATATGATTTGAAATATGTATAATTTTTTTAAAAAAAATATGAATTATATTAATTGTTATAGTTAATGTATGTACGTATAAACATAGTATTAGCCGATAATTATATTGTCTATCATGCATCTTATACTTTCTATTTGATTTTAAAAATATATCTTTTAATTAAATATTAACTTTTATTTATATGTAATTATCATTCACTCTCTTATTCATATTTAAAATATAATATATATATATGTAACATATAGATATTTTTATAAATACGATTATTGTTTTTGAATTTTAATATTAAAAACTAGTACACAAACACTTATTAAAATTGATTATCAAAACAATTAAAATTGAATCATATATTGTATTGAATATTTAAAAAGAAAAGAAAAGTATACATGGTCAATATTATAAAATAACTAACTCTTCACAATATAAATATGACATTGTATTGTTTTCTAAACAAAAGGAATATTAATTTGTATTAAATCATTTTATATATATATATAGGCCTGATTTTAGATATTGATATTATTTGTATGATTATTGGAGGTTGATTTATAAAATGGGATAAGATTCATAGTTCTTATTATTTTACAATTTTTTACATTATTTATATATTATCAAATTAGTTTCAATAATATACATTAATTATTATATTATTAAATTTTACATGTACATTAATTATACATGTTAAGTCTAATCTTAGTCATTAAATTTATTAATTTAATAGTTAAAAAATTAAAGTAAGAAGTTGTATAAAATTAAAAAACTCCAAATTTTGTTTTCTTATAAAATATTATAATTTTTAAAATTGTGAATCAAACTAGTTAAACTAATCCCTAAATCCCACAAAATCTAGCATGAAAAATACCTTATAATATGAATATCTATTATTTAATATAATAGTATTTACGGTGAATTAAAGAGTTTTAGTTTACTTGATAGTATTTTTATAAATAGTTTTTAATTTTAATAATATAAAAAAATTATAATAAAAATGTTATTGCTACTTATAGATGGTAATTCAGATTATTATGTTGTATTCGTCTTATGTTATATTCATGTTATATCAAATAGAAATGAATTTGAATCTAATTTATTTATTAATTATGTAAAAAAATATATATATGAATATAATTGTTTTATTAAACGAGTTATTCAAATATAATTTCGTTTAAATACAATTTAAAAAAACAGGTCATGTTCATATCAAAATACATAACTTCAAAATTTTAAATGTTAAAAAAAACTAAAATAAATTCTAAAAGCAACAATATCATTTTAAAATATTCATAATAAAATTAAGATATCATTATTTAATACGTATAGTAAATTACACAAAATAATAAAAAAAATAAACTAAAAATCATGACCTTATCAATCATACAATTAAATCTATATCCTTGCAAACTTATCACAAATAGAAAAAAAAAAACTCAAATCTCACTTCTCTTAAATAATAATATAAATTATATTATCATTAATAAACTTCAATCTCAATTCTCCCCTAAACTAACATTTTGACAATATAAACAAATTGAATACCTTACACAATATCATCATCCACAAATTTTAAGTTATAATCAATAATAACTAATAACATAAACAAATCAAGTACCATTAAAAAAAAAAATCATCATCTATAAACTCAGAATTTGAAGTAGAAAGTGGAGCTATTTGGTTATGTTGGTAGGCCAGAACATGAAAATGAAAATTGTTAAGTTGCTCAATAATCAGCTGATATTTTTGTCTGCGGGAAAATGGCCGCCAACACCTCCACTGCTTCTGATACAATGTGCCCAGACATTTCATCGAACAGTTTGGATCATTTGTTTACAGAAAATAGTGCGACCACTGAACAATATTAGGCGAAGGGATATGTATGTACTTGGCTTGTGACCAAGGAGATTGAATATGACTAAATAAAGTGAAAGTCAGTGCTTTTGTTTTCAATTGGACAATTATTATGTTTTTGGACCAAATCTAACTGCGTTTTTATTCTGTTTTTGATTTTTTGTTGTTAAGAGTTTTAGTTATGTCGGAAAGGATTGTGTTTTCATAAACTTCAAAAAAAAAAAACATGTAAATGGTATTTTATCAAGCAACATAAAAAACCTCATCATCTATAAATTTAAATAGCAATTCTCCCAAAATAACAATAATATAAATAATATTATATATAATGTCAAGCGTAATAATATACTAAAGTCCAGTATTTTTTTAAGCATACAATTGTTATTGTAGTTTTAAGGTCATTATTATAATAAAATTTATTAATATTTTATAAGTTTTTCAATTTTCAATAAAAATACCCAAGCCCATTATTATTTTTGCTTGGCATTTGCCATCAAAAAATTGTAAACTTAGGTCCAATAAAGAATTATTAAAGCCCATTGTTATTTGGGCTTTGCAATTATCACCACACCTGACACTTGTGGCGCAAACTTCTAAATATATTGTTCCGATATATTCTCAACAGAGTGAGGTATAATTCATGCAGTCATTCATGTGTCATAGAGTGAGGTGTAATTCATGCAGTTATGCATGTATCTTAGGGTTGCTTTTCTTTTGAAAAGCTAAAAATATTTTACAAACCGAAGTGGAGAATAGCGAGTGGATTTTCAATAGCCTTTTAATATTTTGTAAGTTTGATTTAATTTCTTATGCATTAAAATTTCTAGAAATTTAAATACATTTATATAATCAGCTGTTAATGACTCTATGAATAAAGTATATTTTTCTCTTCTCTTAATTTTGTTCTAATTTTTGTTGTGAATTGAAAAAGATATTTGATAAAACTTTATTTTTATTATAAATTATTTAAAATAAATTTTAAATGTGTTAGTAAATTAAAATTTTATATAGTATATTTTTGTATCATAATGTGTTATTTAAATATTTCAGAAAAAAAATTTGTTTGTTGTAATTGGAGGTATAAATCAAAGTTTTAATAACTATGTATGTGTTTGATTTTAGTAAGGAATTAAAAAAAGAAAAACAAAAAGGAGTTTTATGTTATTAAATATTTTGTGAAATTTTTTGTAATTTTGTTAGTCAAATTAATTTTTTATAGTTTTATTGAAAAATATAAAATATTATTATTTTTATCAATTGAGTAATTTATTGAATAAGAAACTATTGTGGTTATAATTAGTTAAATACTAGTAATTTTGAACGTAATTTCTGCTTCACAATGAAAATTTATAAATAAAAAATTAGATAGAACAACAATCCCTAAAATTGATATTCCTAAAGTATGTTGACTAATAATAAGGCAACACTTGCTGGTAATAATATTCCTCGAGTACCTAGTTATTTGAGGTAATGATCTCCAAAAATAATATTTTAGAAGTATACATAAAATTCATTAAATGAATTTGTTTACAATAAAGTGATGCTTATTTTATTTCATCTTGTTTGGAAGTTAATTGTTTAAAATTCTTTTATATTATTTTTTGAGACGTTATTGAAATTTAAAAAATGAATTGTGTTTTGTTTATTTTTTAAAACTTCTATTACATGTAAATATGTACTTAACATTAATTTACTCCTACTTTTTATGGTAGTTGACATGAACTAATGGCTTTCCATCTGAAAAATATTTTGTTGTATTTTCTATATGTGTAATTATGGATAAATAACTTATGTAATTTTAAAGTAGTATAGATACTTAAGCAATAATATTGATTAAATATTCAATGTTGAAAGGAAGTTGTTGAGATAAGAAATCTTTAAAAATGTTTGATTTTATTTAGAGATTTTAATTATAGAAAAATATCATTTTATAAGAAAAAATTCTACCAAAATTTTTTTGGTATATTAGAGGCGGGGCGTTACACTATCATCCAAAAGATTGAATTTGAATTGAAAATAAGTGTAAAAAAATTTTAAATTATAAGTACAACTATGTAATAATTTTAAATAAATTGTTAATAAATTGTAAACAAATTAATATTATAAATGAATTAAGATAAACTTGTTATTTATTTATTATATGAATTTGTTTATTATCCTTTTATTTATTTATGATTTGTATTTTAAATAAATAAACTAAAAGAGTGTAAAATGAGTTCAATTCTGATTTTACGTGGAACTAAAACCTATCATATTTAATAGAGTACCCAATTTTTTAATTATATTCAGTTCCAATTTCAAAATATGATACCCTATTTATTAATTATCTCAATTTTATAATTTTTAATTTTAAAAAAAATTCTTTAAAAAATTTAAATTCATGATATTAAATTGTAAAAATAGCAAAATGTATGAATGAAAAATTGAGTTACTAAAAGATAATAGAAATAATTTATAAAAAAAAATATACGATAATTTATTTAAAAGATATTATATTATTACTTGATTTAATATTATATATTACAAAAAGAAGAATTTTTTTTATAGTATATTTATATATTTAATAATATTATACTGTACATCTATTCATTTATGATAATTGTTAACTTATTCGATAATTTTAAATAAATATATATCCATCATGATTTTACTAAATTATTATATAAATAATACAATGAATTAAATTAAATAAAATATTATAAATATATTAGTTAATTATTTTTATGTAGTTTCATAAATAAAAAATATTTTCTTCAATAAATTATTTGTTAAACTCAATATGAGAGTATTTTATATGAGAGTTACATTTACACAAATTTAACAATAAATTTTAATATAATGTGTTATATTTAAGTTTGAAGTATTTATTTAAAATTAATTTTTTATAAATTTAATAAAAAAAATTTAATATTATTATTTCATTAATTGAATAATTTATTGAGAATGAATTGTTATTTATTTTATCTTTAAAATATAAAATAAAGTAAATAAATAATTATTAAATTTTTAAATTAAATCTATTCCACTATTTCTCGATTCATTTATGGTCCCGTGATTTTTAAAATAGGAATTTATCTTAAAAAATTAGTTTCTATTTGGAACTAATTTTTTTCGATTTGATTCGATTCATGACAGTTCTAATTCTACTCAAAACCGTTGCATACCCTTAAAATAAATAAGTATAATAGTTCATATATAAATATGATATAATTATTAAATAAATGATACAAATATGACATATTTTTTATTAATATCAAAATTTTCAAATTAGAATATATTTATTTACTTCAAATTTGTGTCGAGTAATGTTATTGTGACTTATATTGTCGCCCTTACTTTTGTTATTGTTAATATTGTATTATTTTAAATAAATAATTAAATATTTATTTTAAAAAATTTATTAGTACACAACTTTGTAAGATTCAAATCAATACTAGACATGACAATCGAGAATTTGTGTTAAAGTTTCTCCTTCAACAACAATAATCTTCCCAATAATCTAAGTCTAAAATCATTTGTTTCTAAAGATCATCAAAGAAATCGTAGGGCTACATAATTGGACTTTCCAATTGATTAGGAAAGAATGAAAAGCTGGATACATATAGAACCTTTGAAAGCCTTGAATTTTGAGCTTATGAGGTACTTTGGGCCAGCTCAATTTTGAATCAAAATCTACTATGTGGGCCCCGGCCATTTTCAGATATGCTTTAATGGGCCCCATTTTGAGGCACTACATTAAAAAGGAGCATTGAACTATAATGAATTCATGGCATGTTAACCACGTAAACGGTGATATTCACAACCACACTTTTTTTCTTTTTTTTTTTTGTAATAATACATTTATTAATACACCTCATTATTATTTTAAGAATTATGATATTTTATAAGTCGGTATTATATAATATCAAAAATTATTCTATCATAATACTTTCTAATTTTTATATTTATTCAATACACAACTTTTTAACATAAATTAAATTTGTTGTGCTCTTTTATATTCTCAATATTTCTTGAATATTGTATTATGGACAAATCTCTACCAATAAAGTTTATTTGATACACCATCTCTTATTCCTCAACTCACCTACTTGTTAGGATTTTATTATAACAATAGTTGTTAAATTTGATAAAGTGTTTTGACTTTTAGTTAACAAATAATTCAATTCATTATTTATGGTGAATTTAAGAGTGTCTAGAAAAAAAATTAATTTTACATGATAATGCTTCTATAAATTGTTATTCATTTTAATAACTTAAAAATTTTTAATTTATAGCAAAGATGTTACTCTTGCAATCTTTAATGTTGTATAATACTAAATAAATAATTTTATATTGACTAATAAGAATTTTACAAACACGCTCATATAAAATCATAATCATATAGAGTAAGATCAATAATTTGTTATAATTATACAAATTTTTATATCAATTTTTAATATTTAAAATAACAATCTATTAAGAATCATGATTGAATGAAATAAATGTTGTATTAATTAAAAATATTAATTCATTTTTTTAAATATTCTCTCTCATGTTTTTATTAATAATCATAATTAATATATTTTAAGTTTTTTTTTATTAAATCTTAACTTAAGATTAAGAATGATAATTAAATAATTAAAAATTTATATAAAAATTTATATAATTTAAAGAAGTTGTTCATTTGCATGCGTGCACGCATGTGTGTGTATATATAAGAATTTTTTAACCGGTCCAATTTGAAGGGCCACAAATTTTTTTAATCTACCTTGTATTTTCTTTATATATATGTGGCCAAAACTTATCTTTTAGGACAAATTTTTTCTTGATCCATAGTTATTTTGTATGGAAGAAATAACTCAGTCCAAGTCAAAAGAGTAAAGATATGTTGCAAACCTAGGCTAAGTCCATATTTATTATTTAAATTATTTTTGAGTGTTTTTAAATTTTAAAAGAAATAAGATAATGGACTTTCTATTTATCTCATAGAGTTAGAAACTTAGCTAAGTTTAAAAAAAAGCATGATTTAGAATATATTTTGAATAAAATTTATTATTATTATTATTATTATTATTATTATTATTATTATTATTATTATTATTATTATTATTATTATGCATGATAAATTGTTAATTGGGTTGAATATATTTATCAATTTTATTGCCTTTTTTTTTTTATCAAATATTACAAGGAATTGAGTTGGAATGCATGTTTCTACATTGTCTACTTCTTTTCCTTCCATAAAGGAATTTTAATCTTGAAATCTCTCAATCTTTTATCAAGGTACTAAAAATTTCTAAATAAATTTTCTTCAAGATATTTTAGTTATTGAATTTCCTCTATCAAAGTTTATTTATGGATTTCAATTATTGAATACCTTAAAAAAAATTTATCAAGGCGTTTCAATTCTATCAAATTTATCAAATGACTAAAAACTCAAAAAATTAACAAAAGAAAAATAAAAGTTTGAATTGATTGAGAGATAATTAAAATAAATAAAATTTAACTTAAAACTCAAAATAGTAAAAACTGAAATCTCTCAATAGAAAAATGAATTTTCATAGAGGAATTTTTGGTATTTCAATGAATAGTTAATCATTGAGAGAAATTAAGAAAATAATTTAGAAACATGCATTTTAACCCAATTCTTTGTAAATGTTGTTCAAAAATACAACAAAATTAATAAATTTATCCAACTAAATCAACAACTTTCTCATGCATATGTTAAAAAAATATATAAAAGAATTTGTTCAAATTAAACTTTAAATCATGTTTTTTTTAATCTAACTAATTTTTTTTTAACTCTAAGAGATAAATAAAAAGTCTCACTAATCTCATTTTTTTTTATTTGTCAGAAAATTCTCAAAAAAATGGCTAGAAAATGAACGGCAATGCGCCTCAGAATCGAATAGGAATAGCACACGTTTGGGTTTAGGTACAATGGCTTTCAAATAGAGAAAAGAAAGAAGAATGTAGGAAAATCATACGATCATAGGACAAATGGGTGCAATCTAGGAGGTGAGAAGGCTGCGATGCGATCTAGGGGTGTTGATATGATAATGGCTTTTCACAACCAACCAGCGAAAGCAAGCTAACATTCCGGCCGTGAATTTTTTGGCGAACAACTTCTCCCTCAAAAGTTGAGAGTTTTTAGAGTTGAATTTGACAGAAAGTGAATGAGAGTGTAAAAGTGTTAAGTAATAGAAAAAGAAAAATAAATTGATTTTGCTTCTTTCTTAGTTTGGAGGGTAATATTATTTGAATTATTAGGGATGACTATTGACGGTAAGAATGAATTAAAATTGACTAAATTTGTAAATTCTCTTAAAAACAAGACTATTATAAAAATTATTACTATTCTCTTCTCCTTCATACGAAAGTCACTGTACACAAATCTAAAAGTAGAGATGACGATAGAATTGGAATCGCTTGGACCTTGAACATTGAAGTATGATTTGGTCCAGGTTCGTGGTGACGAGTCCAAATCAAGTTAAAAAAGCAAAAACCCGTCGCGAATCCAGGCCAAGTCTAGATTGCAGACTTATTTATTATTTGAATTATTTTTTAAATAACTTTTCATACTTTCAGAAGGGACCATTTAGGCCCACAACCAGCCTAAGCCGAAGTCCGTATGGGTGAGGGCTGATGAACTAGGCCGAGGATTCTTGTTTTTTCTCACAGGTTCAGCTTGACCCCGACTCGCAAGCCTACATAGGCCTAAACTCCAAAAGTGAGCTAGCCTACATACCCCTGTTCAAAAGTGAGCTGCTCCCTTTAAACTCCAAAGAGACACAGATATACTTTTCTTTTTCTTTTTTTTCTTTTTTTTTTTACAATTTTTAAGTATTTTTATTTTTTTTTAAAAAAAAAAACAAGACAGTGGGCTTTCTATTTATCTCTTGGAATTAGAAATTCAATTAGGTTAAAAAAGAGAGTGTGATTTAGCGTATATTTTGAACAAAATTTTATTATTATTATGATTATTACTACTACTACTATTATTATGCATGATGAATTGTTAATTAGGTATATTTGTCAATTTTATTGTATTTTTTTTATTAAATATTACAATGAATTGGATTGGAATTAAAGATGGCAATATGAGTCATGACACGATTATTTGACATGAATTTGAAATACATGAATAAATTTAAATTTTAAAAATTTAATACGAATAATAAATATATAGTATTCGTGTCATGTATTTAATAATCATGTTGTATTTGCATTTGAACTATCATATTATTTTATTCATTTAAGAGACAAATAATAAACAAATAAAATAATTATAAATAAATTTATATCATAAACGAATAAAAATATTATTTTAACTTATTTATAATTTATTTACGATTTATTTATTAATTATATTTAAACAAATTATATCCGTATTTAATTTTTTTAACATGATTAATAAATGAATCGAATTCATATTAATATCTATTCAATATAACACGAATACGATAAGATACGAGTACGATATGATAATTTGATTTGCTACCTCCAATTGAAATGTAAGTTTTTAGGATGTTAACTTTTTCTCTCTTGACGAAGGAATTTTAGTTCTAAAATAACTCAATCTTTCATCAAGGTACTGAAAATTCTTCAATAAATTTTATTTTACATATTTTAGTTATTGAATTTCCTTTATCAAAATTTATTTATGAATTTCAATTATTGAATACCTTGATAAATTTTTATTAAGAAATTTTAATTCTATCAAATTTATCAAATGACTAAAATTTCAAAAAATTAACAAAAAATAAATAAATTTTGAATTGATTGAGGGATAATTAAAATAAATAAAATTTAACTTAAAACTTAAAATACTAATAATTGAAATCTCTCAATTAAAAAAAAATAATTTTTCACAGAGAAATTCTTGGTATTTCAATAGCTAATCGTTGGGAGAGATTAAGAAAATAATTTAGAAATATGCATTTTAACCAAATTCTTTGTAAATATTGTTCAAAAATACAACAAAATTAATAAATTTATCCAACTCAATAACAAATTTCTGATGCATATGTTAAAATATATATATATATATATAAAGAATTTGTTTAAATTATATCTTAAATCATTTCTTTTAAACTTAATTAAAATTTTTAACTCCAAGAGATAAATAAAAAAATCTCACTAATCTCAGTCTTTTCTCTGTCAGAAAATTCTCAAAAAAAAAAAAAAAAAAGGGTGGAGGGTGGGGGTTGTGGTGTGTGGTGTGGTGGTGGTAGGGGAGTCAAAAAACGAACGTCGGTATGCCTTGGAATCAAACAGGAGGAGCTCACTTTTGGGTTTGGGTTATAGCGGCCTTTGAACAGAGAGAAGAATGGAATAAATATTACATCAGGAGCAAAATTGTTCAAAAAGAGAAATTTTAGTCACAAATATAAAGAAAATGTAAGGTGGGTTAAAAATATTGTCGGGCCTTCAAATTGAGCCTTTTAAATAAAAAAATCAAAAATAAAAATCAAACATTATGTAAAATGTTGTCAGAGGCTTAAAGTTTGTTGAAAGTTTATACGGATACGATCATACTTTAATTTGAAAATTTTGATTCAAATTTAATTTATTATACTCTGATAATTTTTACTCCATATTTTATGCTTTTCAAATTAGAAAAAAATAAATACTAAACTCCCACAATATTCAGATGGAACAATATTTACTCCCACAATTTTTTATTTTATTATATGTATATATATTCGAATTGGGGGGAAGCCAGCCTGCCTCATCTAGAAACGTGGCATGTCTGATTGAAGATAGTGTGAACGTGACGTGGAAGTCATTACCATTAGAAACTTAGACTTAGGAATCATCGTGTAAAATGAGACCCAAAAATATATATATATATATATATTATTCCTGATAACAACATTAATTAATGAAATTATAATACACTGATGATGGATACGTAAAACTAAAACCTCGGCCTCCAATTTCTCAAGCATCATTGATTGATTGATTGATTTGCCATTTTGGTATAGTGATTAAATTAAATATTTTATTTTATTTCATTTTATATATAAATCATAAAGCAAGCAAACCCAAATCATTGAAAATATAAGTTTTGCAAAAGATGGCAAAGGGGATAACTACTCCAGAATCAATACCATCTCTTCAACAACCTTCTGTTTATTATTTAAATAATAAACACCACCACCACCACCCCCCAACCCCCAAAGCATGCATGCCATTAAATTGTGATGGGCGCATGAAACTGCTTGTGAGGCCCAATTCTAAATTTTAATTGACAAAGATGACAAATTACTTGATTTTACACTATTTTTTTATATTATTTATTAATAATTATATAAATATATTTTTAATAATTAAAATTTAATCTAATTTATATAATTAATATATTATAATTATTATATATATTAAATTTAATTTTAATTATTAAAAATATATTAATTTAATGATTATAAATTAGTATAAAAAATTATTTAAGATTAAAAGGTTCCCAACCTTCTTTGTGTGTGTGTGTGTGTTAAAGTTAAAAACTTTTTTTTAAATTATAATTGAAAAATACAACTAATTTGTGTTTAAGATACAAAAGATGCAATATTGTGCTGTATAAATAATCACTTAGTTTAAATTATATTTTTTTTCGTGATACTCTATAAATAATTTAGTATTTTTAAGAAAATTTAATTTTATGTGCCTAAACTTCTTTTGGAATTGAATCGGGATGGATTTTAAATAACCATCACAAATAATAAATATTATAAAATTAAAATGCTTAAAAAAAGGAAAATAGGAACCTTTTATAAGTAAAATTTTTGGCAAAATATTATGAGTTGTTTGATGATTACAAATATCTTCTAGTAAAAGTTTTGTAATTATTTTAATATATATATATATATATATGTGTGTGTGTATGTGTGTATACGCACGCGCACGCATGTGTGTTTTAAAGTTACATTATGAGTGAAGTAGAATAAAATTAATAAAATAAAATAAAAATATTTAAGATAATTTTATCTTTAAAAAAAAATTCAAAAATCACCATTTTCAAAAATTAAAAAAAAAATACTAGTAAAAATAAAATAATTTTTTAAATCCTTCAAAAACTCTTATCCCTTGACAATTAAACTACATAAAAATAAATAAATAAATAAATAAAAATTGGTATTAAAATATATTTAAAAAAATATTAAAATTTTATATAAACACATTTATTTATACAAAATGATATAACAGTAGTATATCTTGTTATATATTTTATATTTTTATGAGAGAAAAAATTATATAAAATATTTAACAACAATTTAATTTTAAAACATCAATTTGTATAAAAAAAAATTATATTATATTTATAAATAAATAGTAATTTTAAATAATATAGGGTAAATATTTATATATTTATGTATGTATAAATAAATATGTATTTTACCGTATACAAGATGAATGTTATGTTATTCAAAACAAAAATTTTGAATACAATTTTTAGGAGATTGTTGCCTTTAAAATCATATTAAATATTAGAGGAAGCATATGGCCAGTCAACGGATTACTGTTCTTCTCAAACAATATTAAATTAATTCTTGCTGAAATGAATTTAAAACTCCTGTTATTAAGGACAAAAATGAGATATTCTTTTTTAAAAAAAAAAATAAATAATAGAAGAAAAGTGAAACGTGCAGGGCACGTGACATATAAATTAGAATAGTACAAAGTGGGGAGTCACTTCACATTAAATGAATCCAAAAAAGCGAATCATGCAGTAAACATGAGACAAATAGCGTAAGAATGGTAGACGACTGATGTTTTACCTACTCCCCCCACCCCAAGTTCTTTGTACACTCTTACATTCTTTGCACCAAAAAACTCACGCAAGTTTCTCGTGGACGAAATAATTCTGAAAGCGGACAATTATTGTTTAATAATTATAAATTGGATAATATCACGTGTTTTAATTCTTTTATTTTAATGTGATTATTATATATTTGTTTTCAATTCTTTCTTTCTTTAAAAAAAAAAAAAAACCTTTTTTGACAACAAAATTCAAATTTTATTGAGATGTTACAAGATTTTTCCCTCATCGTTATAACATCATCGCAAGTTGATAATTTTTATTTTATTTTATTTAATTCCAATTGCTAGGTAGCATGGAAGAGAAGCAAACAAATATCATATGAAATAGTTGCATGTTTAATGCCCACTTGCAGTAGCTGGTACATGCATATACCATTTCTTCTTTGTTTTTCGCTCCACTAAAATCATTGAAAATCTTGAATTCCGCCAAGAAAGATAAGTAAAAGGTACAGAGCTGCCGAGCCTTGAATAATTTAGATTGCAATAATTGAGTTTCCTTGGCACAATTAGACAAGATGAAAGTTTATACACTTAAGAATTGTTCCAACTTTACAAAGAACCCATAATAAGACACAAAAAGAAGAACAAAGAAAATTATGAAAACCCAGATCATCTAAACCCCACTACGAGTCTATGACACCTCCAGAACGTTCAAAAAAACAAAAAAAATAAAATAAAATTGACCAATAAACAAATGAGGGAACGAGGCATTTGATTCTAGCTTCACCAATAGCAAGTAGGAGTAGCGGCACTGCTACCTTCACATGAGCTCATTAAAAGTTGCTCTAGATAATCAGCTCCCAAATCTTCAAGCACAACCACATTTTGTGACCCTACTTGTAACTGATTGTGATCTGATTTCTTTTTGCTTTTCTTATTACTCCCCGAGGATGTTTTGTTTCTCATTGAATGTCTTCTCTTTAATGCTACAACCGGCGAGCACCCATCTTCCCATCTGTACTTCATTTCTTGAAGTGATTCTCTCACCATTTCTATTGGAAAATTCAGTGTTGCTAGCGAACCACGCATTGAAAATGCTGCTTGGTCGTATGCTAAAGCCGCAGCCTCTGCACTGTCGAATGTGCCTAGCCATACCCTCACGCCGTTTCTGGTCGAATCTCTTATCTCCGCCGCGTATTTCCCCCACGGCCTCTTTCTTACGCCTCTGTAGGCCTTCTCTTTCTTCGATATTGACTCTTCTACTTTTGAGCTTGAGGTAACTTCTTCTTCCTTGTTAACTCCCTCGAGGGAATGGGATTCCGACGATTCTTTCGTCGTCCCTTCTGCTAATACATCAAGCAGAAGCATTTCTTCGGTATCATTGATGTTGAAAGGAAGAGAATTGTGGCTGAACAGGAGCTCATCCCAAGAAAAAGAATCAAGAGATGAGCCGAAAGAAGATTCCGGCGAGAATTCCGGTTGTGGGTAGTGAAGGAAAGAAGATTCCATACGAGGAGAGTTCAATTGATGGGTGTATAATCAAATTTTCTCTGGTAAGAAGTGGCAACAATGGTTTGGCTTATGGTGTTATTACAATTATCGGATTTTCCTAACTGAAGGGCTTATATATAACGAGAGAAAAGGGAAGGATTTGAACGAGAGCAGGGAAGAAATTAGTTGGGTATAAAATAAGGAGTGAGAGGATAAAGTTAAAGTTAAGAGTGAAAGGTTAGGATACTGGTCAAGGAGGATGTCTCAGGATCTTGGCTTATAATTTTTATAATCCCAGCGTTGTCAAGTTGATGATGCAGGACCACAATTTGTCGAAAGTAGGGTTTTGCTGGCATACATCCAGGACCAAAGAACAAGAGGTGTGTGCTTTTTGTCCCGCAACTGAATGACGTACGGCGGCGGAGTGGGACCCAAATTTGACATCAGAATTAAGATCATGTCGATGATGTGAGAATTTGTCTTGTCAGCTTATATTTAGGGTGTGTTTACTAATTGAAATTCAAAATTCAATATTTATTTATTAAAATAATAAATAAAATAATTTTTTTAAAAAAATTTAATTAAAAAAATTAAAAATAAAATTTTTCTTCTTAAAATCATTCGTTTTACCTTTACTTAACTGATGAATTATTTATTTTATTTTTATTTTTTTAAAAAATATAAAATAATAAAAATAATAAATTAATTATTTATCCCTAATTTCTTTTTTTAATAAAATTATTTAAATTTATAAAAAATAATAATTAATATTATTTTTATTAATATTTTTATAATAATTATTAATAAAATTATTATTTTTATAATTAATTATTAATAAAAATAATTTTTTAAATAATAATAATGATCACAATTATTATAATATAATAATAATAAAAATAATAAAAATAAAAATTTATTAAAAGTATTTTAATTATTTGAAATTATTTTTTTAATTTTAATTTTAATTCATTCAATTGAATTAAATAATTTATTTTAATTTTTATTCTTTATTTTAATTTTAATTCATTTTAATTTTAATCTATTTCCATTATATATTAGTAAGCCCATGATTAATATTTTGTCCACTTGGCAGTACGTGGCACCATGCCTCTTTTTGTGGTCACTGAATAGTAATCAATAATGGTCTCGTTTTTCATATTTTCCAAATTCACCTAAAATGGAATGGGACAGGTGGCAAGAAATGAACAGGACTAAGGAGGTGGGACGGAACTAATGTGAACCGTTGAAAAGCATGTAAATAAGGAAATTTCAGTACTTGGTATGTATTATAAAAAAAAAAAAATAGTATATGGTTCATTTTTTCTTGTGAAATTTATGATTGAAAGTATATGGTACTTGCAAATCTGCTAGAATATGAACTTAAAGTTTAGTGAATTTGAAAAAATAAGATTAAAAATTTATAGTAAATTTGCTTCGAATACAAATAAAAATTTATATATATTTATCATAAATATTTAATTTTATATATATAATGAAAGCACTAAAATAATGTCATTTTAATATTATAATTATATAATTCTAAATTTTATATTAATAAATTTGTTATTTTATCAAATTTTATTTTAAATTTATAATATTTTATTTATTATTATTATTATTTTTATATAAAATTATTATAATTAAATTTATTTTATATTAATAAACTTAATATTTTATGTAAGTGAAATAATATCAAAAATTTATTAATTTAATTAGATAAGTTATAAATTTAAATTTAATATTTTATAAAAATATAAGTGTAATTAACAAGATAAACTCTTTAAAATTTATAATAAATATATATAAATTTAATAAATATTAAATATTTATTTAAATAAATTTAATAATAAAATATTAAATTTATTACCTATTTAATATTAAAATTTGGAAGCATATACCAATGAAAGAGAGTTTGAAGGGTATGTCACGCCGTTCGTGTCATTGAACGAAGGAGCGAGCAGACAAGGTTGGCTGTGGCCGTGGCTGTGGGCAGTGATTGATGGTGAAATGAAAGGTCCAGATGCATGCACTAGAGTTTAGTTTTGCCGCTTATGAAACCGTTCCTCGGAGGATTTTTTTTTTTTTTTTTTTTCCAGAAGAGCGAGGTTGAATTTTTGAAGTTGAAATGGGAGATGAAGGTAAAAAATTAGAAAAAGTGTTGCCTCATTCTACCAATTTTCCACAAATGGAAGTTCAAAGTCTACATTAATCACCACCGTCCGGACTTTAAAAATCCATCAATTAACTCAGATGTTACTAAGATTACTTTTAAGTGAACACACAGGTGCAATATTTTGGTCAATATTATATTATTTATTAGTTTAATTTTTAATAAAATTGTTAATACAAAAATTAAGGTAAAATATATATATATATATGATATAATTTTATGAATAAGTTTATAAATTTTATTGAGATTTTTCAATTTTGTATTTATTTATTTTTTATAAAAAATTTTATTTTTTATTTTACAAAAATTATATGATACATATAACAATTATATAAATTTATCAAATTAATTTGTATAAAAATTTTTATATATATTTATATTATTATAGTTAAATGAATAATATTTTAACATCATCGTCACGTGACAACAGTGTTGGATTACACGGAGGTAATTAACGTGGACCCACACAGAGTATTCGAATAAACTGTGAAGAGAATTGGAGTCATTGCAATTTTGACTTCTTTCTCAAACTAGTTTATGCTTTTGTGTCCCTTTCCCTTTCCCTTTCCCTTTCCACGCTTCGATAATATTGGAAAGATTCATGGTACCTAGTCCCTTCTTTCTTATTATTGTAATTAGCCTCCACAAATGACTAGTCCAAGACTCAACCAATATCCACAATCTAAATTCTCGCCGCGTGTCGTCCGACGCCGTCCGTCGTTGGAATCAACACTCGCCACCCTCAGCCAACCTTTCTTCCTATATTTTTATTCTTTAATTACCTGATTAATTATAATAAATAAGATAAAGTTGGTAGAATATTATGGATAATCAGTGTCATAGGCTTTGGCTTCTGTGTCAAAAAGCTGAATGACATTTGCTCTGTTCATAATCTTAATATCATCAACTTTACCTAAAATAATGCACCACTTGGTCACCAAATAGTGTTAACAAATATCCAGTGTATTTTCCAATAAAATACTCATCCCCATAATTATTTTCTAATCTTTTGTTATATCATTAATCATTTTTTAATCTTGTATTGTATTATTATAGTTTAATTTTTTCTTATCTAATCATCTTTCTAATTTTAAAAATTTACACTATATTATTATAATTTAAATTTTTCTTATCTAATCGTCTTTCTAATTTAAGAAAAAATAGCGATATTGATTAGTTGTTATTTTTTTAAAAAAGATATTTGTATTTTTTAATAAATAATTTTTATTTTAAGTAGGATTAATAAGAATCATAGGCATTATTAGCAACTAACATATTTATACGAACAAATAGAATATAATTAATATTTTTTATACTAAATTTGAGAGTTATTTTGTGATATTTATCATTTATGATTAGATTGAATCACTATTATCTTTATAATTTAATAAATTAATGATGCTATTATTATTTTCATATGCTTCTACTTTGCAGGTGGGGTAAGATTTATTATTGTATAAGTTTCCAAAAAAAAAAAAAAAAAACAAAGAGAAAATTAGGTCAGAAAAGTGGTGGATAATCCGATAGAACCAATGGAAATTGAGTGAATGGCCAACTTGCAGACTGGCGATGTAATTGGTAATAGGATAATGGACAGAATGGGGCCATGGAATGTCAACTATTTTGGGCATGGTGCATGAACCCGTATAACTTAATTGAACATTTCCTTTCAATATCATGACCATTCTAATTCATAGTCTCCCCCACCCAAATAAATAAAAAAAAGATGTTGCAGAAAAACAACGTGCCTAAATCTTTTCAAATTGGCACCCAATCTTGAAGAAGAAGTTGAGTCCTATAAGTAATTAATAGATTTTTTTTCTTTGTTTGTGTTAATCTCCTCGATGGGCTACTTCTAAAGAGAGAGAGAGAGAGTTAGGCACAATATATATGTTAAGCTCTTTGAAATTTTGTAGCTTATCAATATTTGTATTAAATTTTAATGATTTAAGTTTAGACAAAAGAATCTAGTAAGTGCATGCACTCATCGCTCTTGGTTATTCATTTTCAACAAGTCTTGCATGCACAGCCCATAATGCATTAAATTATATGCATGTTGTAGCTTAATTTATTTATTTCCTGAAAAAATAAAGCTATATTTACCTCTTGGGTTTTTAATATCTAACTCCTACGAAATTCTTTGGAAACTCGTTGGTTGTCTTATACACAACAACCTTATGTTCTTTGAAATGGTCAATTCACACCCTACAATTATAATGGGCACCTTTTATTCCACTTCTAATCATTTTTAACTAATTTTAAAATATATATATTTTTTAATTTTTTCAAACCATTATTTCCATGATACAATAATTATTTATTATATTAAATAATCAATTGACATTATTAAAACTGTTAAATTTATTTAATTTGATAATAAAATATAACAATTAAGAAATAAGTTGATGATTAATAAAAAATAAGAAAATATATTAAAATTAATTGTAAATAATTAAGACATAATAATTTTAATTTTTATATATTGTGTTATTATTATTATTTTTTCAAAAGAAAGTAAACAACTCAAATGTCTCAAAAGGGATATATTATAACATGTTAGGTTATGATATGTTAAAAACTAAAAAATTATGGATAATTATAAATTGTAAATCATTTTAAAATAATGCGAGTCAATCTGATGTTAAAAATATATGTTTGAATGTTAAAGATCATGTAAGAAAAATTTACCGTCAATAAATCACATTATTATCTTAATTAATTATAAATTTTAACTGTGATAATATTTATTAAACCATGAAAGGGGAATACCATTTTTTTATTTTATTTTTTATGATTTGTTAGTGGGGACAACAAAATCATTTTTGGTCATTGGCATTGTCATTACTAGAACCAAATGCATGCACTCTCTCACACTTTTATGATTGAAAATGACCTTTATTTCGAGCTTTCAATTTTATGCATCTTATTATTATACATGAAAGAAGTTGCCAAGAAATCTCTTCTATTGTTGTTTAAATACCTTCTTTTTTTTTTTTTTTTTTTTCTTTTAGTATTCTAGATCCTAAGTCATAAACTTAATTAATTAGCTAATTGGGGCTGATTAATATTAAGGAAATGTGAAATTCCCACTTTCTTTGAAGCTTCTAGAGCTGAGGTAGTGTTATTTTATTTTATAGGCTGAGATTCCTAGGTTGTGTTTGGAAATAAGTGCATTGAGCAATCAAAAAAGACCATGGAAGCATGAAAGTTAACCTTGAATTTGTCTACTTTGAACATTAATGTTATTCAACAATGACATTGGAACATTTGTAGCTAGTTTTGGCTTAGTATTTCTTTATTTGATTATTCAACTAGCAATACATAAAATATTAATAAATTTCATATACTTTACGTCTGTTGAATTGCTTTTCATTTTCAACCTTCAATTTGTTTTGGGATGTTTTACATCGTTGTACGTTCGATACCTTTCAACAAAATAGACGAATTGGTGCTCGGCCCAACTAGAAAGAGGACTCTAATTTCTAATAAAGTTGAACCCACTGCACAAATTAGATAAAACTCAGCATTAACTCATCGATGCTATGCCATTGCTCAAATGAAAACATTTTCTGATCAACACGAAGCATTTCAAGACAAAGTGCTTAAAATCGGTTAATGGATTCTCTCAGCTTTGAAACAAGTTGTTTCCAAAATAAACTAGTTGGTCAATGAAAATTTAGGGTGTGCTTAAAATTGAAATAATTTGGAGGCGGTTGGATATGTATTATTTAAAAATAGTTTTTAAATGTTTTAATACAATTCAAAAATTAGAATCTTAATTTTAGTTTTTTTTAATATTTAAAAATAATTCAAATTTAAAGAATAAAAATAAATATTTGTCATAGAATTTCAAACCCTTAATTCAAAAGGTTTCGTATATATGAGATCTTACAAATTTTAAATGCATAGTAGTGGGAAGTAGGATCGAGACTAGTACAACTTCTATTTAGTACTACAAGGTTTCCTTTGTTGCTATGTATATTTACCCATAAATATGAAGTGCAAAATATGATATAGAATAGATTTTAATCAAGAATTACAAATCTAATCTCTACATTTAAATGAAATATACAAATGAGAAAATTCTTTTGTATTTTTTGAATGCTTAGCAAGACTTTTTCTTAGTGCTTAATAAGGCTTCTCTATCATTTTTTTTTTGGTTGATTTTAATAAATAAATATTTTTTTAACAAATAAATTTTTACGACAATTAACTTTAATAAATACATATTATATTATTGAGTTAGTTCGCAACACATGTATCTTTTTGATTGAAGAAATTTTAGTTTAATGTTGAAGGAGAGAGATAAATTAGTAATTAAGGTAAAAAGACAAAAAATAAAAAAGAGATAAAAAAAAAAACTATGTATATTATGGGATAGAGTTTGAATATAACTAAATAATAAAAAATAAAAATCATAATTTATTCTTTTATAATCTTGCATTACATTTTAAAATTTTATTTGAAAATAAGATTGGTGAAACACATATTTTCATTATTCTTTAAAACAAGATTTGAAAATAAATTGTCAAATATATATTTTTTAGTGTGTTTTGGTGTTCTTTTTTTTTTTTTTTTTTATCCTATTAGTTGTTAAATTTAAGTGAATGGATAACAGCAAATATTTAAATATTATGAAAAAGTAAATATTTAAATACTGTATTTTTGAAATAAGTAAGAATATATTGTTTATAAACATATCTTTCATGGTTTAGAAGTTTATTTGCATTGCATTTGCACATAAATAAGGGGGGTAAGGACAAGGCTTTTGTTACAGCAAAGCCAAGCCGATGTGATTTGGGATGGGCTCCTCTTGGAGTATTAATCTATAATTAAGACAAGGCCCAGGTTTGCTGTTCATTAGAGAATGAAATTTCTCACCTATCCACCCTTATAATTTTTATTCCATTTTCTTCTTTTCTGATGTTCTAAAATATATATGAGTTTTGCAATTCAAACATAAATATAATTTTTTTTTTGGTTTTTTAAAAACAATTACAAACCATTATTTAAAAAAAAAATCAAATGTGTTGTAAAAGATTTATATTTTAAAATAAAGGGTAAAATAATACAAATAGCCCTGTATAACTCTATTTATAAGTGTAATTTATGCTAATGTACTTTAACTAATTTGGCTAATCATAAGAGTGAGAGTTAAAAGATTTGATTTCTAAGATAATTTATGTACATGTTTGTATTAATATATTATATTGATTAAGAGCTAATTCAAAATATGCCTTTTCATTGTGTGATATTCTCTCTAAAAAATTTTAAAAAAAAGATTTATAATTTTTATTTATTTGTTTTTTTATTTATTGTTGATGCTGGTAATTTAACTTTTTTCGAAACTTATCTATTTTTAATCAATTCAATTATAACCTGGTTTGAATTAAAAAAAAAATAGTTAAGTTCTATTTGTCAATTAACGATACTAATGGTTAAGAGTTTTGTCAAGACTAGCCTCGTCCAGATAACAAAGAGAGAGACTGAAGAAGGTGGAGAGGTAAGTACCATTGTGCCAACAATAAATTTCTATTAAAAACCCCTTAAATTTTAGTCGGTAGCTAATTTATACCAGCAGATGAATTAAAATAATTTTGTTGGTAAAATAACATCCCCATTGAATGCTATTAACTTGTCGATAGAAACCAAACTAAATTAATAAAAAATATTTGAGATTTTATTTGTTTATTTAAACTTCTTTTTTTTAAGTGATTCTGCTGATTAAGTTTCTTACATAGAAATATATAAATTGTGTTTGTGGACTACACTTAATATATTTCCATACATTATCGAAATTTTAGCATCAATGCTTATTTTAATATAACATAAAATATTAAAAAAAATATAAATACAAAAGTTTCAATCCAAAATTTCAAGTTTCAATTTACAATTTTAATTAAAAAACAAAATAGTAAACAAAATATAAATATAAATAGACACTAGGTATTTCTATTTCGATTATGATAAAATTTTCATCATATGACCTTTGAGATGGACAATGGCCAAGGTAATTTTAAAAGATATGGTATTTTAAGTAAAATTTTGTTTATTAGATCCTTAAAGACTTAATTTATATATTATTATAATAATAATTTATTTAAAATTGACTCTTCCAATTTTTTGAGATAAAAAATTATTAAGTAAATTTTAGTGTCTAATTTTGGTAATATACTTTATGTGGCAATTTCTTTTATATGAAGTGCATTAATTAAGTAAAGAATTTGTCCCACTGTTTTAGAATGTTTTTCAAAAATAAAAATAAAAATAAAAATGGTGATAACTATTATGATATACCCAAAAATTTATTTGAGTTATCGGTTTCAAAAATATTTTGTTTTGTATATATACACACACACACACACAAAATTTTATTATTATTATTAATGAAAGAAAGAGTTCCTTACTTACAAATATAAATCATTTTCTTTATTTTATCATGCATTCAAATAAATTATATTTGTAAATTATTCAAATAATTTATTTAATCATTAAATGATATTATTAAAACTATTTCCTACATAGGTGATATTAAATAGACAACAATATCATATAGTAGGTATACTAAATATTTTCGATGAATATTATGAAATTATATTAGTGCAGGTAACGATGATAATCATGTTATAAAGATATTAGTATGGATTAATGGTTAAAGAATTATTTTTCGAACATGACCAATTATTGACAAATTATATTATAATGCATACAGTTAATGATTTATTTTATGATTTTACTAATATGTAATATAATCTTTTGACTTGAGATATCATGGTTTAATTTAATATAAATGCACATGGTTCATATAGTATATAAGTAGAGGTTAATAACATCTTGTATGTTAAAGCCAATTTGATCATTTGTTATTTATATGTAATAACGAATAATGGTAAGATGGAATCAGTTGGCTCAATATACATTAGATTGGAGTTTTCGTTAACTAAACTCGAATTAGAGTTCCTAAATGAACATAGATAAATGACTGAAATAGTAAATTTTTGGTCAGAGTAAATTAAATATTATAAAAAAAATTTGTGATGACAAGTTTAGCGTATATTGATTGATGGTTCGTATTTATATCGATGTAAAATTTTGACAAATCATGAATCCTTACTCGATTATGATTGGATAATAAAAGGATATTACCCACATGGTAAGTATAATTAAAATGAAATTCAATAAAATACTACTTCAATATAGTTTAGGGATTAGGACACATTACTAAATATTAACCAATGTTATTGAATTTTTGAAATGTTCAATATCTTAAAAGGTTGAAACAAATTTACGACTATTTTACAATGAACCTACATTATCATATCAATAATGAAAGTGATGAGAAGTATTTTAGAGAAAAAAATATTATCTGTGAAAAGATTAGTACTTTTGAAATAATATATTAGTTGAAATAAATATATATAAATGGTATATGTTTTTGCGATCCTTCAAAGTGTTCAAAAAATTTTTATAACTTTATATTTTCATGTAATTTAATACAAATTACATATCACTTTTAATAATAGTGATTATTGAAGGATCTAAATACAAATTGTTAATTATTGAATAATTATAATTAAACATTCGAAGTTATACTTAATTATTTACTTAATGGTTAAATAAATATAATTATGTAAAAGTACAAAAATCAAAATATAATATATAATAATTATTGAATAATTATTATTTTATTCTTAGAACATATACCCATCAATACACTTAACGGTTAATATTATAATTTTGAATAAAAATTTAAGTATAAATGCACAACTTTATCAATTTTTCATTTGATTTTAAAAAAAACCTAACTTTCTCTTTCAAAATTCAGCTAAGACATTTTCTTTCTTTTTGGTGGTGTGGATTGTAGAGATCATTAATTTTGAAATTTTCTTCATTAATTTATCAAGTAATCAAGATAAAAAATTTATCTCATGAATGTTTTTCATACATATATATGATATATGTTAGTTTTTAAATATGAACAGTTTATGTTACGAAATTTTGCAATTGTTATATGTTATGCCTTGTAATTATTCTTTTAATAACAATGCTCACAAACCTTTTAAGAAATAGAAAAAAAAAAAAGACTTGAATTAAGCATTATAGTTTATTTGTTCCAAATATAAATAATAATAAGATAATAATTTATTAGAAATGTTGAAGGAACTAAAATGTTCTAATTCTAAAGTTTTAATTTTAACATGCAATGGGTTACTTACTTTAGAAGGATAAGTGTTAGAATGTTTTTTTTTGGAAAAAGAATTAGAGTTAAGGTTTTATTTTAAATTAGAAAAATATTTATCAATTTTAATTCTCTATCTTCTTTTGTTTTAATTAAAATTTTTTAGATTTTCATACACTGTAACTACACTCTCCACACCCCACCCCACCCCATACACAAGAGTAATGCTATTGGAATATCTCTAAAATTCTTTTAAAATTTCTCTTCTTCATCTACAATTTTAACTTTATATAGAGTTAGTTAACAAATATAATTATGCAGTTTCTTTTGTATTAAATATTATTTACGCCTCATGTATCATATCTACAAGTTATTACTTTGACTTAGTTTTTAACTTCTTTACTTTTTAACTTTTTCCTTTTGTAAACAACAAAATAATTAAATATATGTCTTATTCTTTAACAAATTCAAAAGAATTTTATGAGATTTTAACTTTTACTTAATAGTAATTTTTTTTAGAATAACAAAAAAAAAAAAAATAAAAAAAATAAAAAGCTGGTTGACATAGAGTTTGAATTAATTATAGGGTAATAATAATAATAATAATAATAATAGCACTTATGTATATATATATATATATATATATATATATATATATATATAAACATGTAAGTTCCAACAATAACAAAAATAATTACAATGTAATAATAATGAGGTTTATGTAAAAGGAAGACAAGCAAGAATTATTTTTAAAATTTATAACATATAATAAGACTTATATATATATATATATATATTAATGGGGCAAATAAAAAAAAAGTTTTTAAAAAATTATAGATGAGTTTCAATAGTATCACTTTTGCACAAACACATCTTATTATTATTTAAAATTAATGTAAAGTTAATTAACTCTTTAATCATTTATTTATATGGCGCGTGGGCAAATGAATCAAAATTATGGTTTTGGGAATCAATTTATTGTACTTGCAACAACTGTACTTTAAAAGTAAAGGTTGAAAAAAGTTTGATTACACTGCTTTTTAGTAAAATAATGTTTGATTATACTAATTTTTGGTAAAATTTACTCATTTTATTATAATAATTAACTTTTAATGCTTTCGTCCTGCTACAATGAATCACCCGCTTAAAAGCCATCATACATTAATGCTAAATAAATTTTTAAATAATGCCCACTAGAACAGAGATGCCACTCAATTATAAGCGGATTAGAGGAATGCATTTAACAAAATTAACCTAAATCCAATCTAAATAAGTTCCAAGATTTTGTTTTGGGACAACCTGACTTTCTCTGGGGGAGTTTTACCAACAACAAATATGCACATGTCAGAAGAATAGCCAACAAGTATTGACTGAAATAAAAGCTAGAAAAAGTTTCAAATACTTTTGGATCAAGTGGGTATTTAAAAACGAAACAAAATAATGGAGTTAACAGATTTTTCTTGGACACATACACACACACTCTCTCTCTCTAAATAAGAGATTCAGACGGATATCGTATTTAATATTCACCTCAGCATTCCCTCATCGTGCATGCACCTGTATGATTTAATTTTTCTGACCAAAGTCCCATGAACATGTTGAATTGGGATTAATGTTATATTATATTATATCTCGTTCAATTGTGCTCAAATCACGCTATAATAACTATGGTAGAATCGAATCCTTGTTTGGTCTCGAAGAAGTTTCCTAGCTACAACAAAATTCTAATTAACCGTCGTCAGTTATGACCTACTTAATGCGATTTCATTCGTTTATTTTTCCTTCACATGGACTTATATATCAATGTCATCCTCCCTGGGTTGCCAAGTGCTTTTGGCAACCGAAGCTGAAATCAAATTAGTAGTCGTTCATAAATTGACTGACGCGATCACCCAGGCAAAAACACAACATGGACGGAAATCGAGGAGGAAATAACAACATGGAGAACAGCAAGGGAAGATATCGGGGCATTCGCCGGAGGCCTTGGGGTAAATTTGCAGCAGAAATACGTGATCCAACAAGGAATGGTACACGAGTGTGGCTAGGGACTTTTAACACTGCTGAAGAAGCAGCGAGGGCTTATGACAGAGCTGCATTTGCTTTCCGGGGACATTTAGCCATTCTTAATTTCCCAAATGAATATCAATTTCACACCCAAATTGGCAACAGCAGCTCTTTGCCATCTCTGGCTTCTTCGTCTGTTGGCAATTGTTCTGCTGGCAGAGGAGGAGCTTCCTCGAGAGGAGAAGAAGGTGGTGTTATAGAGTTAGAATATTTTGACAATAAGCTGTTGGAGGAGCTTCTTGATTCGAAGGATCAAGATTGGCAAGGTAAAAACAAGTGATCAAATATTCGGGATTTGTATGGGAAATTATGGATTTGTTTTTGTTTAATTTGTTGGTGATTGAGTATTTTTATTATTTGCAAATTCCTGCTTCTTCTTGAGTCATTCTGATTGCAGCAGTACAACTGAAACTTCATCAAAAATGGATCAAGCTTGGCTTTATTTGTTGAACTCTTTAAGTCATAATGAAGAATTTGTGACAGAATTGGAATTCAATTGAATTTTCGACCAACCCAATTACCCAAAATTGATGTTCAGTAATTGGATTAGGCAAAATAGAATATTCTTGTTGAATAAGAAAACTTTCTTTTCATGGCTATGTGTCTATTATAATTTATAAAGTCCCCCAACAAATTTAATAAAGAAAATAAATATAGAAACCATAATTGACGAAGTACAAAAGGCTCTAATTTTTGACCGAGCAAACCTTTCCCTCGACCCACATAACAGCAAAAGAGTTTCGGTGTTTTACCAGAATCATACTATGTTACAAGATGAAGAACCATTTGATTAAATTACTTGTTTTTAAACATTAAACATTGCATATGGATGCAATTTTCATTCATTCTTGTTCTTGTTATCTTCAAAACTAAGAAGATCCTCCAACAACTGGTCATCCAAGTACTCAATTTCAAAAACTTCTTTGGCAGCTGCTTCATTACCACCACTTTCCTCACTCCGAAACACACAGAAAGAAGAAGAAGATGGGGAAGAACAAGAACTTTCCCTAGATGAAATATGTTCGTCAGGGAAGTTGAGAATTGCTAAGGGACCTCTCATTGCAAAGGCAGCTCGATCATAAGCTCGCGCAGCTTCTTCAGCAGTAATGAAAGTTCCCAGCCACAGTCGAGGAGCACCATGCCTCGTCGAGTCACGAATTTCTGCTGCAAATTTCCCCCATGGCCGCCTTCTTACTCCTCTATAACGAACACTAGTTGTTTCTTCCTCTTCTTTGACCTTCCTTCTTCGGTCTTCTTCCATAAGGAGAGTATGCGAAATGCTTGAAACTTCACTCTCAGGCACACTTACAGAGAGTAGAATATTGTACTTTGATTGTCAAAAATGGAGTTTGACATTAACATCCAATTAAATGAATTGGGAAATTTTCAACAAGCTATAGAAATCCTACAGAGATTTTTGGGTATTCCTAGTACAACGGTAATCTTGAAGAGATATATATATATATATATATATATTAATGAATGATAACTGTACTAGGGGACCAGTTTTTGGGTCATCTGTGATGGTGTTTCTGTTGTGCCTTTTCAATTAAGTAAATTACTTGGGTGGGAATCCAATTGGTTGAAGGTTATGTCATGTGGGTGACGATAGATTTGTTGGTTGCTCATCATCATGTTAACGAGACAGCAGCTTCGATGTTTGATACAAAATTTGTTGATAATTTGAAGAAGACAAATCATGTAATGTGTATTCCCAAGCCTAATTGAGGTTGGTAGTGATGAGACCATGTGACTGCTTTTGCAATTACTTCATCACGTTTACGTTCTTAATTAACAAAGTATTATTTGTTAATCAAATGGGATAATCAATGGAATAAAAAAACTCTGAATCCAGAATAAGAAAGGATTAAAAATAGCATGAGATCTAATCAAAGGAATGGTAATTTGGATTAATTGCGTAGTTCACTGATAGTACCAAATCAAGCATAGTGCACTATTGCAAATCCTTAGTCCAAAGACCTTAAGAAGTCGATGATAAATTGTTGCTTGCAACAATGCAAAATATGCAAATCGTGGAACAGAGGCTGGCGGCATTCGGTTGATTCGTTTGTGCAATCCAGCGCGTACGTTTTGTCAGTTTTATGCTCTGTTTGAATGGATAGCAAATCATCTTGGTCCTACTTCTATGCCAAGTAGGTCAGTCCCAAATAGCTTAGGCGGCACCTTTTCATTCTTTAGGTTTAGGTATGGTCAAAATCCAGGCCCTGTATATTTTATGATTGTGGTCACAGATCACACTTGCGGTCCTGCCAAGCAAGCTATTCAGATCTAGCCATGGTGTATGTTATTTATTCATTTTTGTTTTCTGTGTCTTTCTCTGTGTGGCGCACATCATGTGATCATAACATCTGGCAAAGTTTAATTCAAGAGTCAAGACTCTTCATCTAGTTTTCTCAAGAACTACTAAAGTCAACCAACTAGCTCTGTTATGGGTCTCAGGGCCAGCATGTGTAAAGTTAACCAACTTGCTCTGTTACATATGTTCAAGTCTAATTCCGTCGCTAAAAGCATGTCTAGCAAAAAACACCGAAACCCATCACGATCAAATTAAGGCATATAACGAAACTTTAACTAAAATTTGTACATATTATATAGATTATGCTATTGCGTAAATCATGCGCGGAATATTTCATGCAATGGGCTTGATGGAAAGGAAAAGTAAAGAGAACCAGAAGCAAAGGACGGAATGTATTCTGGATACTAAACAGGGATTGGTGCTAATTCCAATCTTGTTCATTAGCAATTCCAATGGACCAAGTCATCAAGAAGGATTTTTTTAACATGAACGATGCTGGAATGATTTAATTCTGCGTCTGTTATGAGTCCACATTCTCCTTCTGGATTTCTGAAACCTCCCCACCAAATTCAAAAACCATAAAGGGAAAATACATACCGCTAAGAAAAATCTACCGAAGCAATAGTTGCTTGTAAAATGAGTAAACAATACAAAATTTGCAGGTTCCAAATCAGAGTTCCCGGTTTTAATAATATGATTATATTAAAATTTCAATTAATGCTGTACTACGGTTCCAATAATTATTTGACTATATTTTCCACCTAATATCTGCTTTGGAATTTTAGATAAACTTTATGGCGCGTTAGTATCTCACCAAAACGGTAACTGGTTTGTTGTGCAAGATCATTTTCCATCTAGTTTACTGAACTGAAATTGAGAAAACAATTTCGTAAAGCAATATCAAGGAAAGTTCAGGGTAACTGATATTCTAAGACAAAACAACAAACATGTCATCAGCAAAATAGAAGATAAATGATGGCGGTTCTGCATATTATGTGCTTAATTGTAAGACAATGGAACTATCAGTTTATGAGACATCATTAAGTCATATCAGACAGCATTCTTTACAATTACATACGCAACAGAAATAGGAAATATATATAAAGCATAAAAGACTTTAAGATGGGGCGCAAGTTTAGTTGTGATTTTATATGTCCTCCTCCAATGGAACATCCTGATCCTTTCAGCTCTGTAAAGACATCTCTGAGCAGAGGCAAAAAAATAATAATAAATTGAGACACCAGGCAGTATAACATAAAGCAGATTATCTGTCTCCTATGTTGAAAATATCAACTATAATCACCAATGTATACCCAAAACTGTTTTGTCTAGCCAAAATACATCCCACACTCTTAAAGAAAAGTTTCTTCTATGCTGATCAATGAATGTGTACGCCCTGATAAGTTCAGCATATTGTATGCCTAATTAGAAAAAACTGAACTATCAGTTTATGAAACATCTTGAAGTCATATCAAACTCAGCATTCCTTAAAAGTACATAAAAAAACAGAAATAGGAAATGTATATATAAACCATAAAGGACTTCAAGATCTAGTGAGAAAAGGGATCACCACGAAGATGGGTCACAATTTTGGTTGTGATTTTATTTGTCCTCTTTCAGTTGAAACATTCTGATCTTTTTAGCTCTGTAAAGGCAACTCTAAGCAGAGGCGAAAAAATACTGATACATTGAGACACCAGGAAATACAACATAAAGCAGATTATCTGTCTCCTTCAATGAAAATATCTATCTAAGCAAAATACATTCTACATTCTTAAGGAAAATTTTCTCTTTGCTGATCAATGGATGTGTGTGTCCTGATATACATACCAACTGCCTGGACACTAAAAAACAACTCCTAGCCAGTGTTGGATTCTGCTACCATTGGAGAGAATAAAACAAGAGCAAGGAATGATGAACCAAAAGTGCCACATCAAAGTCAAAAAATAAGAAACTACCCTTGACAAAATGCTATAGTTGCTTCCGCTTTATGTCCAAATATAAGTGGTTTCGCTGAAAGTTCAAAATTGCCCAAAGAAAATGGCAGAAACCAATCTCTGGCCAGAGAACAGAAGGCAAATACAAAAAACAAAAGGCACTTTGCCATAGAAGAAAATTGCTCAAGTGGGTCTCACCAGAAGTGCAAATTATGATATCAGGTTCAGGTGCAACTGCCATGTACATATGCTTTTCTATATTTAGAAGTTGCATAAGTTGATCCCTTTCATCATGTTCACTCCCTCCAAGTTTAATTAAACCATATCCTGCTCCACTTGCATTCAGCACACAGATTTCAACCCATTTTTCTTCAACTGATTCTTCAACAGCATTCACAATCTCATTGGTGGAGGTATATGCAACACAGATAGACAGAACAGCATTGGAATTTTTGGCTGTGCCCAGCATAGCCTTGGCAGCTGCCAACCTAGCAGGTTCACTCATGAGTTTTAAATTCCCTATAAAGTAAACTCTAACTCCATAATGGTTGACAATACTTTTTTCCTTAATCAACAGTTCTATCTTTTCTTGCATCAGCTCCATCAAGGATTAAACATCTTCAGGATGGCTTTTGAAGTTTTCAATGCTGAAGGCACAAACTATTACATATCTCACACCCAACTCATAGCAAAACTTAAGCATGGACATGAGAGCCAAGAATCCAACCTTATGGCCATCAACTTCTATCAAATTACACTTGTTGGCATATCTCCAATTTCCATCCATTATCAAAGCAATGTGATTAGGTAGGGGAGCAACAGAAAGAATACGAAAAATGAATTTCCGCAAGAAACCAACCAAGTTGTCAAAGATCTGGGTTGCTGAATGACCAATAGCCTTCTCCATCTTAGAAGTTCAGGAAGGCCTGTCAATCAAAATTTAAATTCAGTTGCTGTGTACTTGCTCGATTGTAAAGGAATCAGTCCTAGGTACTTTGGGCCAACAAAATTGTCTTCTCAAATTCTACCTTCTCTTTGTTCTTTGAAGTTTTCCAAAGGACAGAACCATCCTTTTAAATACTTCAAACTATTCAGTTTTCTTTTTTGTTATTTCTTGAAGCTTATGCTTGGTAGGTATAAAGAAAACCTGCAAGAAATGAACAAAAGATGGTGTTTTGTCTCGGTTCTTTATTTTTCAGCAGCGTTATTAAAGCAAGAAAGTCTTTTCTCGCTCTTTGTTTGTTTATCTTTGAAATATTGATGGATAGTCATTTACATGCGCCAAATTCTGAAGCTAAGAATTCACAAACCGAGAAATTTATAGCTGCTTTTCCAAGAGATTTATATTAATTACAAAGGTAAGACTAAAGAAATTGGTTTCTATAGTTTGATCCTAAGAACATTAACTAACACCCAGCATGTGTAGCCACAAGATTGAAATATCCCCTACATCCTTTTATCTGAAGATTTTCCCAACTACCAGAGGTAACTCTAGTACAACTCAGTCCTGGTGGTTTTAGGATTTTGTTGGGATTTTTAGCTTTTAATCATATGCATGGGATTAGTTTAGGTATCTATTAGTTTGGATAAACAATGTAGAAGCAAACTTAAGAATATTAAGTCTATGAAAGGATGAATATGGCCTTTGAAAAAAATTCAAAGAATAAAAAGGGGGTAACAATTAAGATGTGCGAAGACAAATTTATTGTCCAATGTACCAAGTATCTATTCCGTTTTATCACTACAATTTTGAAAATCAAGCCCAAAAAGGGAAAGACAACAGAAGATAAACCAAAAAGAAAAAAGTGATGGAAAGCCACGAACAGCAAACCAAGAAGACAAAAAAGGCTGTCCTCAAAAGCAATGAAGACCAAATCAAAGAAATTTTCATTTGTGAGGATAGATGAACCTTTTCGTCTCACCAATAGAAGACATATTACAGGGAGTAAAACCATAAAACTAGAAAAACTGTGGACTTTGGAAGACTTCAAAGAAAAAAAAGGAGGTAAAACATCAAAAATAATAAAGGATATGTTCGTGTTGACGTATTGTGGTTTTTAATCCATATCTATTGTAAGATAGTATCACTATATGTCAAGTATAAGTGGGAGGGCTACACATTAGCTGCCAACTCAAAATGGTTTGGTACCAAACACTTTAGTTGTTATGCTTTTAGATTTAAGTAGAAACACATTCCCGAACATAACCTAAGTAATCTTAAGAATCTCTATCATTGGCCCAAACAAAGATTCCCATCTCTCTTCTCATTTCAAATCAAGGAAGCCAAGCCAAACAAAGAGAGAAGAAAATAGAAAACAGAAAAGTTGTGGCCAGAAAGACCAAATTGAGAACGAAGAAAGAATAGGGGATTCTCGTCTGTGAAGAGAGTTGTCAACCCCATGAACTGAAGGCATAGGAAGAAACTATAAAAGGAGGACAATTGCTACAGAGAAGGACAAGAATGGAGGGTAGTTACTTGTTCTAATTAGTGTATAAATTACAATTGCAAAATAAGAACAGATAATCTCATAACCAGAGAAAAGAGAAGCCTTTAGGATGTCTCAAAGAAAAGCTTTTGTTTGCTACAGAACCAACTGATTTGTATTGCGTCCTACACGAAGGAAGTTAATTTCTTCTGTCTCCACCCAAATTCAGAATTAGAACTCATAACAATCAAAAACATTAATGCACTACCATATAAAAAGGACATGGCAAATAATCATGAATGACAAACGTCAAATTCTGCAAATTAAGCTAATAATCACATTGCATCTAAAAGCCAATTTTACATCACATAATCTATGATAAAATCAATGATCGGATTGATTCCCAAGATTGGAAAAGAAAATCAATATTGAATTTGAAAAGTTTCGTTGTTGACTTCAAGAAATGAAAAAAAAGAACATAAAGCAAATGGATTTCAAATCGTTCTTTTATATTACTTTTGTTCAGTCAGAAATCAAATGGCGAATGTAAAAGAATTACCCAGAGACGTTCGATCGATTTAAGTTTTACTTCTCAGTTATTAGCATAAGTTTCTTCGTACAAGCTGTTTGGTATTGAATCTAGTCATTCGGCCGTCATCGGCGTGGATTATAGGCAAAGCAGTGAATTGAATTCCTTGTGCAGCCGAGAGCATAAAATTCTCAATGCGATTAATGAAATTGATAGTAGAGCTAAAAGAAATCTGAGTTGAGTTTCATATAGAGGGGAAACGAACAAGCTTGAGCGGAGCGAATACAGTCCAGACAGCGGGGTGGTCTCTCCACACTACTACCAGAAACTTTTATCAAACTAAACGGAACGTTTCATCTGCTTACTAAAACGTGTCGGATTATCATAGGTTTATAACTTTTGGGTTTTGACTCGCTCTGGGGTGGGTTGAAATGTTTGCCCCGTGCCACGAGTGCAATAATCAATGGTCAACATATTTTCTTTTAATTTATTTTATTATTTAATATAATTAATAATTTAAATTATATTTTAACTAATTTTATAAATTAATTTTATATTTTATTACATAAATTAAAAAAGTTATTATTATTAATTAGATCATATTTCAATATTTATTAAAATTAAAATTAAAAAATATTAAAAGAAGATTATGTTTTAAAATGATAGCGTCACACCTAGAGGTAGCGTACTCACACCTAGACTTGGCAAGACATGACGGTGTCATTAAATCTAAAGTTACAATCCCAGGATATTATTTTGTGTATTTTAAAATATAAAATATATTATGTTTTCATCATTAATTATATATATATATATATATCAAAATTATAATATATATCTTATATATTTATTGGATATAAAATATAATTTAATTAATTATTATATATTATAATTTATATCATTATTTATTTATTGATTACAAATTTTATATTAAATAATTAATATTATTATGATATTAATTTATATTTAATGGTATTATAATATATCTTATATTGTAAAAGGAGGTTACTAATATTTTGAGAAAAAAAAAGAAAGAAAAAAAATCTTATTATTATCTCTATTTTAACAAAATATATATATATATATTTTATAGTTATTCTAAAATTCTATATTTGGAGTACACCTTTATAAATATATATATTTGCATAAAAATATTATTTTAGAGGGGTAAAATTTTTACTTAAAGATAATACTTTTAGCATATTTTTGACTTTTTCATTCAAACTTGTATTTGTGATTTGTTGTGCCAGCACTCGTCGTCCTAAAATTTTCCAACACAAACAAGTGTCCAAAGTTTTGGTTTTTATTTTTATTTTTATTATTTTTTAAAAATTACTGGATCAATACTAGTCTTCACTTGAGGAATTGAAGGAGAGGGAGTTAGGGATTATAATGCTGACAATTTTTTTCGGAAGAAAGAAATATTTCACTTGAACTATCCCAACTGTGAATATTGTCATAAGAATTGAGTAGAATGTTGCACGTCAATTCTCCTTTGGAAAATATTTAAACATTTAAGAGAATGGACAAGGTTTTGGTTCACATGGAGAGAAACCTTTTGCATACTAAAGCAGCAAAACTGCATGCATAAAAAAGCAAATTCATTTGAACAGAAACTTCATCTCGTATCATACAACTTATTCAATATACAATGGTTACTTTCAAACTCTTTGCAATTTTCTTATACAACAATAACTATATTAAGCTTCCTTCTTAAAAAGTTCGAGCACCAATTCTTTGTTGCCAAGCATGGATAAGTAACTAGCAAGAAACTCTTTGCTCTGAACGGCTTTGTAAATTGGAGGATTCTGTGCATCAGTTAGAGCTTTTGCGGGCTCTATGATACAATCCCCAGCAGGATTTATGAAGAAAGCTGCACTTGTCCTAGCATTCTTCGAGTTGGTCACAACCCTGTGTTCAGCACTTTTCAGCTTCTTGTTACTGATTATCTGTGTACAATATGAACCCAAAATCAAAAACAATTTGACACATTAAAAAGCCTGAAAGCAAGAATGTTCAAATATGTAACAAATTTAGATTTATTACTTCATGTAATTACCTGTAATGTATATCCTAAGTTAATCACAAAAGCATTAGGAAGAGGCTCAACCCCAATCCATTCTCCATCCTTGAAAACCTGAAGTCCGCTGACATCCCCTTGAAGTAGAATTGTTATGAGGTTAGGGTCACAGTGTTTACCGAGCCCTAGGGTCAAGCTTGGATCCGGGCACGGTGGAAAATGATTAATAGATAGAAATAAACCTTCCATTAGTTCACCCCCGAAATAACCGGAATCAAGACCCAGCCCTTCACAAATCAGCTCCAGAATGATTAAACCCAACTTCTTTGCTTCAATTGTATATGGCCGGACAACCTCACTGGTCAATTTTGTACACATTATTGTAACAAAGTAACAAGATCATATCAAATGTTGGTGTTAATAACATGTCAAATATATGATCAAATATATGATATCATATATTACCGGTATCTAGTTGGCTTTTCTGGCCAATGTTGAATGCATTCCTCTAAAGGATGACAAGAATGTCTCATGTTGTCACGCCAAAAGTGAATCTCTTCACAATGATATTTTGTACTGCTTGTGAAGAGCCTGCAACTTTTACTTGGGTCTTCCGAATATAAACTTGCCTTTTCCTCTGCAGGCATCTCGAAGAACTCCTCAAAGACGTTCTTGGTGTCATTGATTAGTTGCTCTGGAACTCCATGGTTGACAACCTGTTTACCCAGTATTTACATTAGCATTTTATAAAATACATGTCAGTTTTGAAAGCCAAATGGCACAAAACACCATTCTAAAATCATCCTTCTAAAAAGGGATAAGTTTACGGAACATAGACACTTGAACCTGGAAAAATCCAAACTCTTTGCCAGCCTTCAATAATTGTTGAATTAGATCGGATCGATTATGATCTAATGCTTTGCTGAGATCAACCACAGGAATGGAGTTGCATGAAGGAACACATAATTTTCCAGGTCTTTTTTCTGGTGGGAATATGTAATTCTCAGGCAAAGATTGATCTTTATACCACTCCGAAACGAGCTTTTCCATTTCTGCCACGAGGAGGAAAGAATTTTCAGAGGAAAGTCCTGGTTCAATATTGTGAAGAAGTGTGGACTTCTTCAATTAGCAGAATATGCCCCAAAGTGAAACTAAGATTGGAATAGAATTGCCGGTAAATTTGGCAATTACTATCAACATGCAATTAAATTCCCAATCACATAATTCAAATTAAGAAGAAAAATATATATATATATATATTATATAATTCTTTATAAAGGTCATTCTGTTAATCAAGCACGGGAAACAACACTCAACCATTAGTAATATATAACAGATTTTACTTTGCTATTGGGCAATCACTAATTCCTTGTCTCCAGCCATAGACAAAACCACGATTATCACCGGCGAACGGCAACAACACTCAATGATTGGTAATATTCAAAACCAATTTGAGTATAAAGCTTGCTACTAAGATACTATAGACAGGAATTGACTGGAGTAGAGCTTTGAAGAAATAAAAACAACGGAGTCGTGAGTAATTAAAGAGAGTTACCTGAAGATGTTCTATTGATTTGCAATCTTTGATTCTTTTCCTGGTGATATTAAACATCTGCGTACGTACTGTTTTATATTGAATCTGGTCATCGGCGGATCAGGTGACCTGTCTTGGATTCTGAACATGTTTCACCTGCTCTACTAAAACGTGGCGTATTGCCATTGGTGGATCATGTTTGGCTGTCGTCGTTCTCTGACGTTCGCAAGCACGAGGTTGAAATTGGCGCACCTCCGTACTAAAAAAGTAAAAGCACGTGAAATCTCATTCATATTTTCCGATTTTTTACTTCGACAATCGCGGAGAACAAATGTTTATATACATTAAGATAATTTTGTTTTAAAATCTTTAAATTGAGTTAAATTAATTAAAAAAATTAAAATTCATTATTTATATAAATAATCTTAAAATTAAAAAAAAAAATTCCTCAAATTATGCAACAGCAAGATTATCTGTCTCATAGAGAATCAAACAAATCAACAAATGATGACTGACTGTAATTGATATTTCTTATTGTAGTCCTTTATTTGCTCAAATTAATTGTTGTATGGTTCTATAAACACACATCAATACAAACAAAGAGACAAGTTTTCTTTCTATTATGTCATTTAAACCAAATTTTGTTAACAATAACAGTAACATAACAATAATAACTGTAATTATGGACAATAGAACTAAAATATTTATTGCATATCATAATTTTTATTTAATAGAATCAACGATAATATAAAAATTTTATATAATACATATAAATATTACACTTTGTTAAATATTGGTAAATATTTTTGAAGTTTAAAAACATTCTTTTAAAAAAAAAAAATTTTCAATTCATGAAAGTCATTCACATGCTCACATAACATAACAATTTTTTAAATAAAGAGAAAGTTTTAATTGAAATATTTCAGTATGTTAATTATACTAATTTAATAAAATTGATTAATTAATTAGAAGAAAAACAGTAATAGTTAGTATGTAAAAAAAAAATAAAATTAAGTAAATCTTATTTAAGTAAGATAAGAGAATTCTCCAAAGAGAAATAGATTACCGGAGTACTCACTTGAACTATAGATTGGGTGTTGTTGAAATATGCTTTTATATGCTACATTGGAATTTACAATCAAATATGGATACTCATTTTTATTTTTTTAATATATTATTAAATATTAATTAATGTTATTCTTTTTTTTTTTTATAAATTGAATAATTACACCATATTATAATAAATGGTGTAATGAAATTATTATATCCAAAACTTTATTATCCTACTTAAAATTTTCTAGTAAATATAAACACAAATACAAAACAACATAGGATGAAAATTTATTAGAATAAAAATTTATCTCAAATTGGATAATTATGTGTTAAAGAAAACAATATAGAGATAGCAAATGTATCAGGTCGGTATGTAATGACTTAAGACTAATAAAAATAAAATATCAAAATAACATGGTGCAATTGTTCATATGAAGTTGAATCTTATTCACATTTTAAACATAAAAACTTAACGAACAGTTTGCAAACTAATATAAAAATTAAAATATTTAATTAAAATATTAGTCATTATGATATTTTGATAATTTTAATTAGTTAAAAATTTAAAAAAATTTATGTTTCAATATAAAACGGCACCACATCAGAAGGAATATGAGCCCAAGGCAAAGCCTTGTCAAACTTGCCTTGCCAAGTAGTCGACGACCACAAAAGACAGTTTGGAAACATTTTCACTCAAGAAACCAACCCAGTTTCAGCATGTACAGCCTCGAGGACAAGCAGATCCGAGGGATAAAACCCCGGCCTTGTACGAATAATAATTTAAATAAATTAACGAATACTATGTTCATAAAAATATATTTTGTTATATATAAAATTTTTATTGTTTTATAAAACATAATTTATGATTTATATTAGGCATTTCATTGTCCATAAAAGTATATTTTATAATTGATTAATTGTTTTATTAATTTTAGGAATTTTTAATTTATTATTTATGAAGCATTTTTAGTATAATCTATAATATTTAAATTTTGTTCTATTATAATAATTAAATAATTTCATTTACAATTAAAAAAAATGAAGTTAAATCTTTGCGAAAACTTATTGGTGTTAGCAGTGTTTAACAACTTAGCAGCAATAGATAAAATCTTAAAACAATAAGGTTGAAGATAGTTTAGGTGATAAAAAAATTTATGTCATGCAATTTAAATTTAAAATTATGTCATGCAATTAAATTTAAAAGATTTAAATCAAAAGATTAGATAACATTGTTAGTATTATTTTTATTTAAATAGCAATTAAGTGTGTAACAAATAGTATGACCATTGGTCGTCACTTAATAAAAATGTTTTCTTGTTTATTCCAAAATTTTTTTCTACCTCACTTTGTTTCCAATTTCCTTTTATTGGAGACTCAAATACAAACTATTCCAATATCATTTATTAAGAGAGGCATTTGACGACTTTGGACTCTTAATGTTTTCTAATTTCTCATTATAATACCATTTCGTTAAGCTTGTCTCATGAAACGTTCCAGCATTGACTCACTGCTGTCATATGTGAATAAAGAATGTCTAGTAAGCTCTTCGTACTTAAAAGGCTTTGTAGATTGGAGGCTCTCATAATCGAAAGGAGCTCTTGTTGCCTCAATAATAGTATCTTTAGTTGGATTTATGTAGAAAGCAACACTTGTCCTAGAATTCTTGGAGTTTGTCACAACCTTGTGTTATGCATTCTTCAACTAGTTGTTACTATAGGTTTTTTATTGGGAGAAGATTGTTTTTCATTGAATAATGATTAGCTCAAATACATAATTTTGCAATTAGAAAAGTAGAAATAAAAGTAACAAATTTTCTAAACTTTTGTCACTAGCAGTAACAGTTAGTAAATAACAGAAAATGACAATAAAATCTCCTAAAAATATGGTCAAAGAATCATAGGCTACTCATGCAGTTTTAAATACTTCAACTATAGACTTAAAAATATGTTTATGAGCTTATAACATTAATACCATGTGTGCAACTAGCTTTGCTAGCCATATCAACAGCTATATTAGTAACTCTGTAGTTATTGATGTATACATTCAATACTCCTCCTTGCATCAGTAGGTGAAGATTCCCAGTTTCTCTCTTAGAAACTCAAATCTGCTTCTAGGAAGAGTTTTAGTGAACATATTTGTTAACTGATTTTCAGTCTTGCAATACTTCAAATATACTGTATCATTCTTTTGAACATCTCTAAGAAAGAACAACTTCATACTAAAATGCTTAGTTTTTCATAAAAAAACTAGATTGTTGGAGATGGCTATGGCTTCATGGTTGTCTACCGTTACCTTTGTACTTATATCTTATTCCAAATTCAAATCAATTAGAACTTTTCTTAGCTGCAAGGCCTAATTAACAAATATTGTAACTACTATAAACTCTGCTTCAGCTGTTAATTGTGTAATTATTTCCTATTCTTTTTAACACCAAGTAAATACCTCTAATTCAAAGCTGAAACAATAACCTGAGGTACTTTTCATGTTATCTAAGGATCTTATCCAATCACTGTCAAAGTAACATTGCAGCTTAAAACTTTGTGATGAATAAAATTTGATACCATAACTTAAGGTCCCCTTGACATACCTTAGAACTTCTTTTGCTATTTTAAAATGAAATTCATTTGCATAATTTATAAATCTTGAAAGTGTACTTACAGCATATAAGATATCTGGTCTTGTTGTTGTGAGATACATTAAATAACTAATTAAGTTTTTATAGAGTGTTTCATCCACTTATTCTACTTTATCATCTTTACACAGCTTCTTCTTTTGACACATAAGAGTACTTATGCTTTTACAGTTCTCCATGTTGAATTTTTTTTAAGATCTTTTTTGCATACTTCCTTTGACAGATAAAAATCTTATCCTTTTTTTGCTTAATCTCCATTCCTAGAAAGTAAGCCATTTCTCTCAGGTTAGTCATCTCAAAAACTTACATCATGTTTTTTTTTTTTAAACTGTTGAATAAGTTCAACATTGTTGCTTATAATCAAGAAATCATCAATATATAAAGAGAACACAATAAAGTTAGCTTGATCGTCTTTGATATACAAAGTGATTCACTAAGACTTTTAATAAAATTTAATTTTGTTAAGTGCTCATCGATTCTACAGTATTAAGCTCTTGGGGTTTGTTTTAAACCATATAAAGCCTTCTTTAGTAAATAGACCTTGTCTTTATATTCTATTATAGTAAAACCTTTAGCTTGCTTAATATAAATTTATTCCTCCAGAAATCCATTTAAAAATACTGACTTGACATCAAGTTGGTAGATTTTTCATCCTTTCTGTGCTGCAATAGCTAACAGTAGCCTAATAGTATCTAGTTTTGCAACAGGAGCACATGTATCAAATAAATCTACTCCAAAAATTTAAGCATACCTTTTTATCACTAACCTTGCTTTATGCTTGTTAATCGAGCTATTTGCATTTAGTTTTATTCTAAACACCTACTTGACTCTAATCACTTTTTTATGTTTAGGTCTTTCAACTACTTCTAAGTCTAATTTTTTTTAATCATGGAGAGTTCTTTCTGCATTACAGCTCTCCATTTGAGATCATTTTCTATTTCCCAATACCCTACTAAATCAAGAACAACAACATTGTATTTTTGATAAACATTAGAAAGCAATCTAGTGCCTCTTACAGGAAGTTCATTAACTAATGCATATTGATTTTACAAAGGATCAGTAATTACTTTTTTTTTTTCTGCATTATTCCACCTCCATTGTTCATTCTCTATGAAGTGAACATTCTTACTTATTAGAATTTTCCTTGTGTGAGGTTGAGAAACTCTGTAAGCATTAGATATTGAGCTATGTCCCACAAAAATGCTAGGTTCATCTTTTTGGTCTAACTTGTCTCTTTTAATTTGTAGCACATAAGTAAAACACAAGCATCCAAACACTTTAAAATATTTCAAAAAGGGCTTATAACCATACCAAACCTCAAAAGGAGTCTTTCCATCTACTACTTTGGTGGGAAGTTTATTTAACAAAAATACTGCAGTGTTTATAGCATCTACCCAATACTTTTTAGGTAATCTTTTCTCATAAAGCATGAATTTGACTATTTCCATTATCATTCTATTCTTTTTTTCACTGACTTCATTCTACTGTAGAGTGTATGGAGCTATAAATTGATACTCAATGCCTGCCTTTTTACAAAATAAATTGAATAATTCTGAGGTGTATTCCTTGCTATTGTCAAACCTTAGAACTTGGATCCTACAATCACTTTGGTTCTCAATCCATTGCTTGAATCACCAAAACATACCTGTAACTTCTGACTTAAACTTGAGGAAATAAATCTAGCATATTCTGGTGAAAACATATATAAAGGCAATGTAATATTTACTCTCTTTGAGTGAAAAAATCCTTTAAGATCCTACTAAATCTGTGTGAATCAGTTACAGCCTCTTAGTTGCTCTCTAAGCTGCTTGTTTGAAAGGTAATTTTGCCTACATGCCATCTTGACAAGCTCTACAGCTTGGTAATTCAGTCTCTAGGTGAGGTAAACTTTGAACTAACTCCTTCCTTTGCATATTTAACACTACAACATGATGAAAATGGCCTAACCTTTTGTGCCAAGTCTCTGTATTGCTTACTGCAATGGGATAAGTTGCTTGGTCATCCTTTATTGGATCAAATGAGAAGCTTTTGCCTTTCATTTTGATCTTGAAAACTTTCTTATCATTGGCATTCCTGATTAAACATTATTTATTTTCAAAAATGACTTTAAATTCTTTTTCAATTAATTGTCCCATACTTAGCAAATTTTGATTAATATTAGGTACATACGAAACATCAGTAATTAATTTTGTACCTGTGCAACTTTCAATGGCTACAGTTCCCTTTCTTTTGATAGAAATGAGCTTACCATTACCAATTCTAACTTTTGATACCTATGATCTGTCTAGCTCTCTGAGCTCTTGATCATAGGTTATGTGATTGGTACAACCACTATCCATTATCCAATATTCACTTGAGCTACTGCTTGTAAAACAAGTTGCTACAAATAGCTGCTCTTCCTTTTCATGCTAATTTCTAACTTAAGCCTTATTTTTCTATTGTAAATTACTTTTGCAGATATTCTCATAATATCCCAGCTTGTTGCACTTATCATACTTAACATCAATTCTTTTCCAATACTTAAAAAGAGGATGACCCTTTTTGCCATAATGTCTATAAGGAAGAAATTCTTTATTTTTTTCTCCATTACTATTGCTGGTGTTAGTAGTTGCTTTTAGTGTGCTGGAATTCTTTTTTTGGTTTTTCTTTTTCTTGCCTCTTTCTCTTTGGTTGATTTGTAATTTAGCTTCCAATGCTCTTTCCACAAAACCTTCAGCCTTTATTATTCTTCTTTATTCTTAGACCTGTAAAGCATTTATAAGTTCTGTGAAGGTAATTTTTGACAGATTTTTAGTATTCTTCAAGGAAGAAATAGTAGCTTCAAATTTTTCAGGGATAGTTATAAGTATTTTCTGAAGTATTCTAAAATCAAAAAATTTAGAACCAAGTAATCTTACTTTATTAACAGTTTTAAGAAGTTTATTAGTATACTCCTTAATTATCTTTGACTCTTTCATTTTTTGCATTTCAAATTCTTTGACCAAATTTAGCATTTGTATTCCTTTGATCTTTTCATCTCTTTCGTATTCATTCTTGAGAAAATTTTAGATTTCAAATTCTGATTTCATGGTCATGATTCTGGTAAAAATTGCTAGTGACATAGCAGCAAACAAATTAGCTTTTGCCTTTGACTTTCTTACTTCCTTTTCCTTATGATTTTTGAGCTGAACCAATGTTAGATTGTCTGGCAATGGAAGAACTTTGTAGCCTTCCTCAACAGCTTCCCAGAGATAATTTGCCTCTAGGTGTACCTTCATTTTAACTACTCAAATATGATAATTATCACCATTAAATACAGGTGATGCTAATGCTGTGAAAGGTGTTTCAGAATCCATATATTGAACGAATTGAAGTAAGGTGTTTAGGCTTTTTTCAGTGGGATGCACTTGGTTCACTTACAAGTTCCTTTAAGAAGAGAGCTCTGATACCAATTTGTAGGTTTTTTGAAAAGAAGATTATTTTTCATTAAACAATAATCAACTTAAATACATAATTCTCCAAACCAAAAAAGTAGAAATAAAAGTAACAAATTTTCTAAACTTTTGTCACTAGCAGTAACAGCTAGTAAATAACAGAAAATGACAATAAAATCTCTTAAAAACTTGGTCAAAAAACATATACTGCTCATGTAGCTTTGAACACTTCAACTATAGACCTAAAAACATGTTTATGAGCTTGCAGCATTAATACCTTGTGTGCAGCTAGCTTTACTAGCCATATCAACAACTTTGTAGCTATTGATGCACACATTTAACAGTTACTAATAATTTGTGTACAAAATGATCCCATTAAAAAGCCTATGAGCAAGAACATTCAACTTTTAACAAAGTTGTACATTACTTATTTAGTCAATGTAATTACCTGTAATGCATATCCTATTTTAATCATAAAAGCATAAGGAATAAGCTCAACACCAATCTATCTCCATCATTGAAAACTTGTAGTCCGCTGACATTTTCTTGAAGGAGAATAATTATGTGGTTAGGGTCACAGTGTTTAGGGATCCCCAGGGTCAAGCTTGGGTTCAGGTACGATGAGTAAAGATTAACTGATATAAGTAAACCTTCAATTAGTTTACCCTCGAAATCACCAAAATCAAGTCTAAGTCTTTCAGAAATCAGCTCCAAAATGACTGAACTCAACTTCTTTGCTTCACTTGTATATGCCTCTACAACCTCACTAGTAAATTTTTGACCACATATTATTGTAACAAAGCAATAAAATCTTATCGAATGTTGTGTTAATAACATATTAATAAATCATATCATATATTATTGGTATCTAGTTGGCTTTTAAGGCCAATGTGGAATACATTCCTTTAAAGGATGAAGGATGTCTCAAGTTGTCACGCCAAAAGTGAACCTCTTCACGAAGAAAATTCTCACTGCTTGTGGAGAGTTTGTAATAATTACTAGGCTTATCAGAGAATAAACTTGCCTTGTCCTTCGCAGGCATCTTAAAGTACTTTTGGAAGACATTCTTGGCTTCATTATTAGTTTTTTTAGAACTCCATGGTTAATAATGTAATGCCTCTGACTATTTCAAATAAAAATTTCAACAGAGTTTTCGTTATAAAAATAAATATTTTCTTAATATAAAACTTGCAATTAAACTTTTAATACTTTCATATATACTTTTCATATCTTCAACTACTCTTTTATATCTAAATAAAGAAACGAACAATATGTATTACTAAAATATCCCTACACAACTCAAAACTATTAACATTTAATCACACACAAAATGTAACAAAGTCAACAAAACATCTTCTAGTTGACATATCTTCAATGTGCTTCAATTATCATATCTAGTTTACTAGAATCTAAAAAGTAGGGGCGAGTTATCGCCCAATAGGTATTTATATGCAATATAAGTTTTAAAATAAAATAAATAGATTTAATTCAATTTTTAAATCTAGGGATATTTTGAAAATAATATTTAATTTTTTTTTTTGATAGTTAATAATTTTTATTTTCAAAGAAAATGAAATATAATAAATATCATTCTATTTTAAATAATTTTATTAAATAATTATACGTACTTTAAAGACATTATTCTTAGGGACCGTTGTCCTATTAATGACCAATGTACTTTAGGGACATCATTCCCTAGGACTATCGCTCTACATGATTTTTTATTTACGAATTTTCACCGTAGAATAAAAATCACGTCCAAAATCACCAGTACATAATCAATTATGGCCATACTAATTTCACATTTAAAAATTTCTAAATGAAATAGTAACATTTTATATTGTCTGATAAAATTACAAAAATTAATTTTACTAGTTTTAAGTAAATATTTTAAAACAAATTCAATTTAATTACAGCACATGTATATTTTTAAAAATTGATATGCACGTACTGAAATTTTTAATAAATTAAATACCTTACTTTTCAGTTTTGTAAAATCAAAATCATCACAATCGCACATAAATACCTACCTGAAAATTCAAACAATCAGCTGTTTTGTCCTCCTCCTTAAAATCACATTCTAAACAAAATTAATAATAATATTTACTAACCCCAATAATAACAATTAAAATCTTCACTTAACAAAAATTTGCTCTCAAAAATTGAATGTAATCTTAAAATAATAAAATAAATTCTCTAAAATTATTAATCTATAATAATAATAATAATAATAATAATAATAATAATAATAATAATAATAACGACATCAAGTATAAACAAAATCGTAAATTATTTTTCATGAGTGGTTAATATTAATTAGACCCTAAATTATTTCATATTTATAAAATAGCTTAATGTTTTAATAAACTTTTATAACTCAAAATAATTTTAAATAGTAATTTTGACTTATTCTGATATAACTATAACAAATAAGCTTTAAAAATTACAAATTTTTATAAAATTTCTCATATCTAACAAATCAACCCCCAACAAAAATTAATTGTAACATTCACTTATAATATCTAATACACCAAATTTATTAATCCATTTAAAAATTTATTTTAAATAATTTATAATAAAATAAAAATTTTATCAATTACTCAACAATTAAACTACAACAATCATTAATCTATAATAAGTCTATTAAAAAAAAATCATACTAATAATAAAATTTTAATCATAAAATAAGATTAATTTATACTTATAATAATAATTACAACTAGCAATACAGTAACAATTATTGTGATACCTAAAATTAATATCTGTAATTAATAAAATTAAAAACTTTTGTAATACCTCAATTGCACTTGGATCTCAAGCAATTTCTTCTCTTAATTTCTCTCTCAGTTTCTTTGCCTTATAGTTTGAATGCAAACAAAACAAGTCTGAACACTTCAATTTTAACTTTGTCCTTGCCGACAACATAGTTGAAATGAAGGGAGGCTGACAGTTCAGCTCTTGTGGATACTTTTATCTCAGGCCCAAGTTGTTGAAGCCCAAGTCCTTTAAGCCAATCTCTTTCCCGCCAAAACTGCAAATCTTAAAGCTGTTTATGTTTAGCCTCTTGCGTGTTCTTCTTGATGATTAAACTTCTTGATTATATCACCCTGATGTAAAGCATTACCTACTGCACTGTCCCTTTTCAAACCTTAATTGTTTCGTGTATGTAGTTACATAATCTTACAGTATATATATTGGCTGCCACTGCATAATGTTTTGTATAAAAAAAAAAAAAGCAAAATAAAAGTATACAGAGACTTGAGTTCTTGCCATTGCTCTGTGTTGAATTCTCTGCAAAATCTTTAAAATTTCAACTTGGTATCAGAGCAGGTTTGAGAATGGCAACGAGCCAAAACTCTACAAGCTTAGCTCAAACAGATACGAACAACCCAGTATCTTCAAGTGTGAATGCAGCTGCAACAACTATTTCTTTTCCTAGTACAATCAAGTTAACACCAATTTTTTGCGGTGGAAGTCAAAAGTGTTGCTATCAGTCAGAGGCAACGATCTTGAAGATTACCTAAATCCACAACTGAATCTACCAAGCAAATACATTACAACAGTTGATGAAGATGAACAAAGTATCACTTCTATCAATCCAGCCTATAAAGCATGGAAAAAACAAGATCAACAATTACTTGGATGGTTGCTGTCCACCCTAAGTGAACCAATGTTAGCCACAACAGTGGAATGTTCTTCATCCTTAGAATTCTGGCAATCATTGGAAAAATCCTTTGTAGCCAAATCGATGGCAAAGATTGTGAATCTTTGAAACCTCATCTCTTCCACAAGAAAAGAAAACATAAGGGTCTCTAATTACTACCAAAAAATGAAGGGAATCTCATATGCATTGAGAGCTTCAGGTGATAATTTATTGGACAAGGACCTGATATTATACATTCTCGGTGGATTGGACAGGAATTTTGAGTCAGTCATCGTTAATCTCTTTTCAAGGGCAGAACCAACAACACTAGAGGAGGTATACTCCATGCTTTTGAGTCATGAAAATAGGCTGAATAGCTGGAATGGGATACTGAGTCCAAACTTTGGACAGGAAGTATCAGCAAATGTCATACACTCCCATCAAAGTCAGAAAAGAAACTGGAATGCTTCAGGTCAAGGTAAGAATTCATCAAATTACAGTGGAAGAGGAAAGGGAAGATCTGGAAACCCAAGAGGAGGATCAAAACTTATATGCCAGATCTACTTCAAGGATGGACACACGGCAATAGATTACTAGCACAGATACAATAAGGACTTCACCCCACAGCAATCAAAACAAGAAAGCAAGGCTGTATATGTTGCAGGACCAAAAACTGTCATTGATCCAGCCTAGTATGTGGATAGTGGCTCTACGAATCATGTGACAAACTCCCTGCAAAATCTTACAACCAATTCAGAATACAAAGGTAATGACAAATTAGCACTAGGTAATGGTCAAAACCTTACCATTTCTCATGTTGGATATGCAACTCTTTATTTATCACCTTTGTATGATCAGATTAAGCTTAAAAATGTTCTGTATGTGCCAGCCATCACCAAAAATCTGATTAGTGTATCCAAGTTGTTAACAGATAATGATGCAATTGTTATATTTAACAAAAATTCTTGTGTTGTGAAGGACCAGAAGAGAGGGAATATTCTACTTCAAGGAGTGGCTAAAGAAGGATTATACAGGCTGCTGAAGTGTCTATTACCACCTAAAACATCTTCTGGTTCCAGTGCCCTTTTTGAGAATTCAAAACTTAAAAGAATCAAGTCACTTTTTGCAGAATCTTCAGTGAATCAAAAACCACAAATAGACTTAACAATTTGGCATCAAAGACTGGGTCATCCACATGAAAAAATGTTGAAAGAAGCTTTGAACTCTTGTACTGTTTTGGAAGATATCAATAAAGACACTTTAGATTTATCATTTTCTTTTTGCTCAGCCTGTCAATATGGAAAGATGCATAGATTGTCTTACAAATCATCTGAAATTAAAACCAACAAACCTTCTAATTATTGCATACAGACTTATGGGGTCCAGCTCCTTTACCTTCAACTAATGGTTATAGGTTTTATATAGCATTTGTTGATGACTACACTAGATTTATATGGATCTTTCCCTTAACACACAAATCAGAAACATTCAGCACTTTCAAACACTTCAAGCTTCAAGTTGAAAACATGTTGGAGTTAAGAATTAAGGCAGTTCAAAGTGACATGGGAGGAGAATTCAAACCATTAAAGAAATTCTTGACTGAAAATGGAATAACTCATAGATATACCTCACCATACACTCATCATCAAAATGGTAGAGTGGAAAGGAAGCATAGACACATTGTTGAAACAGGCCTAACCCTTCTTACTCAGTCATCAATGCCTTTGAAATTCTGGTGGGAAACTTTCTTTGCCTCTGTATATCTCATAAACAGACCACCAACACCTACCCTTCAAAGTAAATCACCTTATGAACTCATTTTTGGTCATAAACCAGATTTAAAAATACTGAAAGTGTTTGCATGTGAATGCTTTCCCTTCCTTAGGCCTTACAATAAACAAAAATTAGATTTCCATACATCAAAATATGTATTCATAGGTTACAGCCTCTATCACAAAGGTTATTTATGCTTACATCCATATAATAGGCTATACATTGCTAGGGATGTGGTTTTTAATGAAACCAATTTTCTTTTTGCTTCTGACCCCAACTTTGTGTCTCATGTTTCTAAGTATCAATCCAATGAGTCACTTTTTGCCTTACCTTTCTTCACCTTGTCTAACTGGTATAGTTCACAGCATATAGATCTTCCAGCAACTGGTATTCAATTTTCGGGAGCCACTCCATATGCAGAATCTATCCCATCATCTAATCATGAGCAACAGATTTCTCAACATTCAGAAACACTGTCTCAGTCACCTACTCTTGATAGAACATTCTCAGACACAAATGAAATCTCACAATTCCCACAAATGGTGTCACAGAAACCTTCATTAATAGGGCATCCTATGATCACCAGGAGTAAGGCCAGTATTTTTAAGCTAAAGAGTTATCAATCGGGTCTTGTTGAAGTTGAAGAGGGTGAAGTTCCAATTAATGAGGTTCAAGCCCTGAAAGATCCTAAATGGAAGGCTGTCATGAGTCAAAAATTCCAGGCACTCACAGAAAATCAAACTTGGGACCTGGTTCCTTACTCAGCAGACTTAAAAATTATGGGATGCAGATGGGTTTTCAAGGTAAAACAAAACTCTGATGAAACCATTCAAAGACATAAAGTCAAGCTTGTTGTAAAAGGTTTCCTGCAAACACCTGAAATTGACTATGTTGAAGCCTTTAGTCCAGTGGTGAAAGCTGTTACAATTAAGGTTATCTTAACCCTGGCAGTACAAAGATCTTGGACTCTAGGGCAAGTAGACATCAACAATGCATTCCTTAATGGTGAATTAAGTGAAATGGTCTATATGGAGTAGCCTCCTGGTTTTGAAGATCAGAAATTTCCTTCTCATGTGTGCAGACTTAAGAAGGCTATCTATGGACTTAAGCAAGCTCCTAGAGCTTAGTTTGATAAATTGAAAACTGCATTGAAGGCTTGGAATTTCACAAACTCAAAATCAAATATGTTTTTATTCCATAAAATCGATAACTTAGGCATCACACTCTTGCTTATTTATGTAGATCATATCATTGTCATTGGAGACAACAATTCTGAACTTCAGAGTTTGATCAGAAAATTAAATGAAACCTTTACTTTGAAGGATTTGGGGAACCTCAATTTCTTCCTTAGTCTCGAAGTCACAAGGATAGGAAATGATCTTGTTATATCACAAGCTAAATACATCACAGATTTACTCATCAAAATTGGGATGCTACACAGCAAAGGGATGAAGACTCCAATGGTGACAGGTAACAAGCTGAGTAAAGATGGCAGCAAATCTCTTGAGCATGAAACAACATATAGGTCAATAATGGGATCATTGTTATATGCTACACTTACTAGACTAGATATTAGTTACTCTGTCAACAAACTCAACTAATACAGGCATGATCCAAAGATGGAACACTGGAATGCATGTAAACGTATGTTGAGACATTTGAAAGAAACTATCCATCTTGGACTCAAGTTCAGTAAGTCTGATGAGTTGGAACTAATCGGATTCTCTGATGTCGATTGGGGAGCTGATCTGGATGACAGAAAGTCCATCACAGGATACTGTGTCTATCTTGCCAATAATTTAATTTCATGGAGCTCGAGGAAGCATTCAGTCGTAGTCAGGTTTTCAGCAGAGTTTGAATACAGGGCATTGGCACATGTAACAGCAGAGTTGAGCTGGGTTAAGTCCTTGCTAAATGAGATTAAATGCAACATCGACAAAGCATCTAATATCTGGACAGATAGTCAAAGCGCAGCTGTACTGGCTTTAAACCCAATTTTTGATGCCTGAACCAAGTATATTGAAATAGACATCCATTTTGTTCGAGACAAGCTGGCTAATAAAAAGATTGCTATTCGCTTTGTTCCCACAGGTGAGTAAATAGCGGATATATTCACAAAACCTCTCAGCCTCGAACGATTTGGTTATCTCAGGAGCAAGCTGAAACTTGTGGAGTTGAGAAGAATTTTCAACTTGAAGGAGGGAGTTGAAATGAAGGGAGGCTGACAGTTCAGCTCTTATGGATACTTTTCTCTCAGGCCCAAGTTGCTGAAACCCAAGTCCTTTAAGCCAATCTCTTTCCGGCCAAAACTGCAAATCTTAAAGTTGTTTCTCTTCAGCCTCTTACGTGTTATTCTTGATGATTAAACCTCTTGATTGTATCACCCTGATGTAAAGCATTACCTACTGCACTGTCCCTTTTCAAACCTTAATTGTTTCGTGCATGTAGTTACATAATCCTGTTGTATATATATTGGCTGCCACTGCATAATGTTTTGCATTAGAAAAAGAAAAGCAAAATAAAAGTATACAAAGACTTGAGTTCTTGCCATTGCTCTGTGTTGAATTCTCTGCAAAATCTTCAAAATTTCAACTAACATGAGTGCAATGGCTGACAATATAAAAATGAAAATGCCATTTGTCTTTTGTTAGGCTTTCAAGTCTTTGCTAGTTACACATACCTAATTTCACAATTTTATGCATTTCACTCATGCCACCTAATCAATCCATTTGTTAATACAATTTTTTAATGAATATGATGCTACATGACTTTTCTTCCCTTGTCTTTCTTTCAATTCATACGGCCCCACATGCTTGAAAATTTTTCATGTAGCAATCGTACCATGCCAATAAAATAACAAGTTATTACTAATATATATATATATATATATATCTAATAATAAAAAATGATCACAATTTTTAAAATAATTAATATAATAATACTAATAATACATGTTATTACAAATAACCTATTTATCTAGTATTTTGATTAGCATTTAATAACATATAGTGTAAAATCATCATTATTAGAAAAAGGGTAAGTTCAAAGAAAAGATATACGAACCTGGAAAAATTCAAACTCCTTGTCAGCCTTCAATAATTGCTGAATTAGATCATATTGATTATGATCAAATGCTTTACTCGTATTTGTAAGTATAGAAATTAAAATTATTGTTTAGAAATAATTGCGAAAGTTTTTAAATAGTTCAAGTAAACTTACCTATTATTATTACTGTTTGCTATTAAATTTGAATCGATAAAATTTTTTTTCAAACTCTCTTAATTCTCACTTGATAGTATTTAATAAAAAAAAAATGAATTTAGAAATCATTTACCATATATTCCCCTTTTTATATAAATTTTTCTTAATGAAAAACTATACGAGAGTTATCAAATATTAATTATAGCAGTTTATTTTTAAATAGTAAATTTTAAAATTATGAAAAAGAAAGTAAACAGTTTAATAGTAGTTATAAAAGTTATGAACACTTTTAGTGATTACTACCCTAAATATAGTAGGTACTGCTCACAAGATGAACCATTGAAATGGTGTTGCAGATGAACCATTGAAATGGTGTTGCATATAGGAAAAGTGAATTTTCCAGGTCTTTTATCTAATGGGAATGTGTCAATTCTCAGTCGAATATTGATCTTTGTACCACACTGAAACAAACTTTTCCATTTCTGCAATGGGGGATGTGGGAATCTTAAGAATAAAGCAGTGGTTTATAGTGTGAAGACGTGTGTGGACTTACTTCTTCAATTTCAACCTTTAATCATGCGTTAATCTCCTTGATTATCCGAGAATTCCATGTATAGCTAGACGAGTTTTCTCTGTCTCGAAGTCAATTTACTGCATAGCCTACTACGACCAGTCTGCCACCACCAACAGTAACCTTTTACGGACCAGACGCAACGTGGCGGATTGGCAGGAGTGTATCACGTATAGCCGTCATGGTTCGGCTCCAAATTTGGGCAACGACATTGAAAGGCTTACCCCTGCGGGCCATACATGCACGCCACTAGCTCAATGGGCACGATTCATCAACGGTGTCGTTATTTGTTACTTGTTGGACTTGGGAAAGGACTTGAACCTCCTAAATTTTCAAATGATTTCTTGAAAGTTAATGAGCTTCCTTTCTTGAAGAAAATAATTATTTAGAGGTGACAAAATTGACTTAGATAAACTCTTATTTTAAATACCAAAGTTTAATGAATTAGTGCTCAGACCACAAAAAAAATTAATTACAATAAATCCACGATACACCTGTAATAATTTTACAACTCTAGTTAATTTGAACTTTTCAAAAAATATTTAAAATTAAAAGAAAGCACAGGAAAAATTGCCACTCAATTCAAGCAACCTCTTCGGCGTGTACGAGTACAACCTCAAGGACAACTTGAACTAAGGGATGAAAACGTAGCCCTGTACATCTGTGCATAGGAATCATTAGATTAATTTTATCTAGATTTCTTAGGCAACGCACAACCCACAGTTTAGAGCTTGGTAATAAACATATTTTTAATGTAATACATGGGTGTACAGACACCGTTCCATTTAAATAAAGAGAAACAGAGTGCAAAGTTTCACTCAAATACAAACGTTTCCTGGATTCTAACTTGTGCAATAAGATTGATTTAGATTGGCAATGCTCAACTCTGGTTTCTTAGAATATTTTTTTCTCTTACAATACCACTCTCTTAAGCTTCCCTCTTATAAGGTTCCAGTATCCATTCCCTGCGATCATCCATGGATATATAATTTATAAGAAACTCTTTGTACTGAAAGGCTTTGTAGATAGGAGGATTCTCAGCATTGGTAAGAGCTCTTGCCGGCTCTATAACACTATCACTACTAGGATTTATAAAGAAAGCAGCACTTATTCTGGCATTCTCGGAGTTCGTCACAGCTCTGTGTTCTGCACTCTTCAGCTTGTTGTTACTGATTATCTGTGTACAATATGACCCCAAACTCACCACATTAAAGAGCCAACATTCAACCTGTAACAAAGTTACACATTACTTAATGTAGTTAATGGAATTACCTGTAATGCAAATCCTAAGTTAATAACAAAAGCATTAGGAAGAGACTTAATGCCAATCCATTCTGCATCCTTGAAAACCTGAAGTCCACATTCTTCCCCTTGAAGTAGAATGGTAATTAGATTAGGGTCACAATGCTTAGGCAGTCCCAGGGTCAATCTTGGATCCGGGCATGGAGGGTAATAATTAACTGATAGAAATAAATTTTGGATTAATTGACCACCGATATAACCGGAATCAAGTCCAAGTCCTTCGGAAATCAGCTCCAGGATGATTGAACCCAACTTCTTTGCTTCAATTGTATATGCCCCAGCAACCTCACTGGTAAATTTTTGACCACATATTATTGGAACAAAACAACAAAATCTTAACGAATGCTGTGCTAATAACATATCAATAAATCGTATCATGTAGTATCGGTATCTAGCTGGCTTGTCAGGCCAATGTTGAATGCATTCCTCTAAAGGATGACAAGGATGTCTCATGTAGTCACGCCAAAAGTGAACCTCGTCGTGAAGAAAACTGTCACTGCTCGTGGAGAGCTTGCAACCATTACTAGGCTTATCAGAGTATAAACTTGCCTTGTCCTCTGCAGGCATATCGAAGAACTCCTTGAAGACATTCTTGGCGTCATTCATTAGTTTTTCTGGAACGCCATGGTTAATAACCTGTTTGCCCAGTATTTGGATTAGCATTTAATAACATACAGTGTGAAATCATCATTCTTAGAAAAAGGGTAAGTTCAGAGAAAAGAGATGTGAACCTGGAAAAATCCGCACTCTTTGCCAGCCTTCAATAATTGTTGAATTAGATCGGATCGATTATGATCAAACGCTTTACTCAGATCAACCACTGGAATGGTGTTGCATATAGGAAAAGTGAATTTTCCAGGTCTTTTTTTCTGGTGGGAAGATGTAATTCTCAGGCAAAGATTGATCTTTGTACCACACTGAAACAAGCTTTTCCATTTCTGCAAAGGAGGATGAGTGAATCTTAAGAATAAAGTAGTGGTTTATAGTGTGAAGACGTGTGTGGACTTACTTCTTCGATTACAACCTTTAATCAAATATTAATCTCCTTGATTATCCGCGAATTCCATGTATAGCTAGACGAGTTTTCTCTGTCTCGAAGTCAATTTACTGCATAGCCTACTACGACCAGTATGCCACCACCACCAGTAACCTTTATGGACCAGAGCAACGTGGCGAATTGGCATAAGTGTATCATGTATGACCGTCATGGTTTGGCTCCAAATTTGTCCTCCCACTTTGAAATGCTCAGTTGTTATTTGTTACTTGTTGGACTTGGGAAAGGACTTGAAAGGTGGTGCCATTTTAGAAAAACGTATCCCAAACTTTGAACAAATAGAGAAGGCAGGGATGTTCATAATCCGGACTTTTTTAGTCAGAAAAAAAATTTATCCACATGAATTCTCCCCACGGTAAATATTGACGGAGTAATAATATAATAATGTAACGGGAAGAGATGATATTAACGTCAATTGATCTTGTATTGTATAAATTACATATTATGATTAAAAAATTAATTTTGGATAGGCAATGGAAACCAAACATAATCATTTTCTTTCTGAACCTCCTAAATTTTCAAATGATTTCTTGAAAGTCAATGAGTTTCCTTTCTTGAAGAAAATAATTATTTAGAGGTGACAAAATTGACTTAGCTAAGCTCTTATTTTAAATACAAAAGTTTAATGAATTGGTGCTCAGACCACAAAAAAAATTAATTAAAATAAATCAACAATATACCTGTGATATTTTTACAACTCTAGTTAATTTGAACTTTTCAAAAAATATTTAAAATTTTTAAAAAAAAAAACTACAGGAAATATTGCCACGCAATTCAAGCAACCTATTCAGCATGTACGAGTACAACCTCAAGGACAACTTGATCTAAGGGATGAAAACACAGCCTTGTACATGTGTGCATCGAATCGTTAGATTAATTTTATCTAGATTTCTTAGGCAACGCACAACAAACAGTTTTAGAGTTGGATACATAAACATATTTTTTACTCAATACATGGGTGAACAGACACCGTTCCATTTAAAGACAGAGAAACAGAGTGCAAAGTTTCACTCAAATACAAACGTTTCCTGGATTCTAACTTGCGTAATAAGATTGATTTAGATTGGCAATGCTCAACTCTGGTTTCTTAGCATATTTTTTTCTCTTACAGTACCACTCTCTTAAGCTTCTCTCTTATAAAGTTCCAGCACCCATTCCCTGTGGTCATCCGTGGATGTATAATTCGTAAGAAACTCTTTGTACTGCAAGGCTTTGTAGATAGGAGGATTCCCAGCTTTGGTAAGAGCTCTTGCTGGCTCTATAATACTATCAATACTGGGATTTATAAAGAAAGCAGCACTTATTCTGGCATTCTTCGAGTTCGTCACAGCTCTACTCCATTTGAACACAGAAGAACAGATTGCAATGTCTCGCTTAAATACAAATGTTTCCTGAATTCTAACCAATGCAATAAAATTTATTAAGATAGCCAATGCTCAACTCCGGATTCTTAGCAAATTTTTTGTTTCTTATAATACCACTCGTTTAAACTTGCCTCTTATAAAGTTCCAGTGCCGATTCCTTGTAGTGATCCGTGGCTATATAATTCATAAGAAATTCTTTGTACTGAAAGGCTTTGTAGATTGGACGATTCCCAGCATTGGTAAGAGCTCTTGCTGGCACTATAGTACTATCACTACTAGGATTTATGAAGAATGCAACACTTGTCCTGGCATTTTTTGAGATCGTCACAACTCTGTGTTCTGCACTCTTCAACTTCTTGTTACTGATAATCTGTGTACAATATGACCCGATTAAAAAGTCTAAAAGCATGAACATTCAATTTTTAAAAAAGTTACACATTGCTTAATGTGGTTAATGAAATTACCTGTAATACATATCCTATGTTAATCACAAAAGCATTAGGAAGAGGCTCAACGCCAATCCATTCTCCATCCTTGAAAACCGGAAGTCCACGTACTTCTCCTTGAAGTAGAATGGTAATTAGAGTAGGGTCACAATGCTTAGGCAGTCCCAGGGTCAATCTTGGATCTAGGCATGGCGGGTAATGATTAACTGATAATAATAAAGTTTCGCTTAGTTTATCCCTGAGATAACCAGAATCAAGTCCCAGTCCTTCAGAAATCTGCTCCAGGATGATTGAGCCTAACTTCTTGTTGGGAAAATCTTGTTGAATAGAGACTTGAAACACATGTTGAATACGCTTTCCTTAAAGCGTTATTTGACCTCTTTCGATTTGAGATTGCCTACGTGATATCACTGACAAATTATTTTTAGGATATGATAAGCATTACAGAATTCAATACCAAGCAAAAGTGAAGAATTCTCAAAGAAAATAAGAAAAACTGGTGTGTATTATATCTTTTGAAGCCATTATATGCCTTGTAAATATACGTACTACTCTCTCCGTAGAGATGCCTCTTTTCATGATATCTCTTTATTTTTAATTATTAAATTAAGTTTAAAACTTAATTAATGATTTAATTTGAATCAAAATATGAAATAACACTTTGAAAAATCATAATTTTTCAGTCAACATTGCAGTCTTCTGCTGCGGCTTTGTATATAATTCAAAATTGGTTGAAAAACGGAGAGTCTGGCGCTGCGGCACCAAGTCAGAAAATCGGGAGTTACAGCCTGGAGCCGCGATGCCAAGGCTTCTGCCTTGGCTTTTAAAATTTCCAAGTTTCGGACGTCGCGGCCTCGAGCCATTGTGCCAAGGTTACTGACTCGGCATACATCCATACATATTCGTGTTTGCAAAGTTTAGCTTTTGTTTCTGCATGATTTCTACTTATATTTAATGCCATAATTTCCATGCAAAGTTTAATATATATATGCTTAATGCATGTCTTCTTCGCGTCAATTTCATGCAAAGCTTTTATATATATATATATATATATATATATATATATATATATATATATTATATCACATGCAATCCTTATTTATGCATAATTCTTCATGCATAATTATATTTAAACAAATTCCAACAGTCTCCCATTTATTTAAATATAATTAAAAAAATTTTAAAAAAATAAAAGATATTCATGAATACAGTAAAATATCTTTCTATTTAAATTTTACCTTATTATAAATGCAACAGAGTTTTTGTTGAAATTTCAAGTAACTTGTTACTTTGAACCATATTTTTTTTTTTTGACGAAACTTGCAACAACACACATATAAACAATCACGTGCTCTTATATTCTATATTACACTCACTTAGCAGGTTTAATAGTCATGTGCTCATCCTGTTTTATGAATTTTTATGAGAACAAACTCCAATTCTTATTTGAAGCGGCACCACTTCAAAATTTATATAGGTGAAGTTCTTTTAGTTTCTCTGTTACATTTAAGAAACTTGTTACTTATAAATTGAACTTTATTAAGAGTTACAATGTAGTCATCCCTCTTTTGTAATAATTAGAATTAAACATTTTAGATAGAATTATTTATATTTAATGCTGAAAATTTTCCAAATCAATAACTTGTTTTTCCCTATTGAATCATATACTAATTTTTTTTTTATTTTATTGTTTGGTTAGATTACCATTATTGTTGGACTACTCAATTTAGGAGTTTTAACCTCATCCTTTTAGATGTTGATTTAACCAAGTTTCTCGTTAGAGGTTTGGTAAATCACTCAGCTAGATTTCTATTAGATTTTATATAAGTGAGAGATATTATTCCACTTTTAATTACTTTTCTCACATAATCATATCTTAGACTAATATGTATAAACTTTTTATTATATACTTCACTATATGTACATGTTGAAGTGGCTTGACTATCACAAGGTATAGATATAGCCTATACATTCTTTTATATCAATGGAATTTTTAATAAAAGATCCCCTAACTACTTTGCCTTCTTCTCCATTGCTGCTAAAATTACAAATTTTGATTCTATAGTTGAGTGTGTTATGTAAGTTTATTTCTTGGACTTTCAAGAAATTGCACTTTCTGTAAGACTAAGCACCCATCCTATGGTAGACTTATTGTTTTCTACACTTATCTAGCTAGCATTTGTATATCCTTCTAACACACTAAAAAATTTTGAATATTGTAAGCCAAGATCTTTATTTTCTTAAAATTACCAAGAACTCTACCAATGACTTTCCAATGTTCAACACTCGAATTACTAGTAAACCTATTTAATTTACTTACTGTAAATATTATATCGGGTCTTGTATATTATATCACATATATTAAACAACTGATTTCACTTGCATACTCAAATTGTGCAACCGCTCCTTCATCATTCTTAAGCAATTTTATATTTGGATCAAATGGAGTATTTTCATCTTTAATCTTTAAATGATTAAACTTGTTTAACACTTTCTCAATATAGTGTGATTGAGTAAGTGCATAATCTTCACTATTTTGTTTAACTTTAATATTCAAAATGGTATTTTCTTAATTAAGTCTTTCATTTTGAATGTGGAAGATAGAAACATTTTCGTTTCTAATATACCTTTCATATCATTGCTAATAATTAACATATCATCAATTTAAAAACGTACAAAAATGACATAACTATTTCACACTTTTGTATAGAAATATTTATCGGCAGTGTTATGAACAAAATCATTTAATAGAATAATAGAATCAAACTTTTCATGCTATTATTTGGGTACTTATTTCAAATCATATAATGATTTAACAAGTTTACACATTTTATGTTTATTTTTTGGTAAAACAAAACCTTTCGATTGTTCTATGTAAACTTCTTAATTGAGATTACTATTTTAAAAAAAAAACTATTTTCACATTTATTTGATGAACATATAAATCATATATTGATATTAAAACAAATAATATTTTAATAGCAGTTATTCTTGCTACAAGTGTATATATGTCAAAATAATCAATTCCTTTTTTTGGTTTAAAACCTTAACTGCTAATATAACTTTAAAAGTATTAAGAGTTTTATCAATGTACTATTTCCTTCTAAATATTCACTTACAACTAATGGTTTTAGAACTATGTGGTAAATCAACAAACTCCCAAATATGGTTAGACATAATAAAGTCCATTTCATCATTTATTGCATCTTTTTAAAAACTAGAATTTCTCAAAGACATATCTTCCTTAAAAATTTTAAAATCATTCTCAACCTGTAAAATTATAGAAATTTTCTTAATGAATTTTTCTTTATTTCCTTTTACTAAGTAAAAGAAATAAATTGAGGATCTATTTTATTAAGTCCTAAATTTTTTTATTTTCGAACTTTTTTACTTTTTCAAGGCCCAGAAGGTTGTTCAATAACCTTAGGAGATATTCTTACTTCTGATCTTCTATCCATATGAGTCTCCACTTGATACTAATTGGTAAAATTTTGAGAATTATTTTCAAAAAATAATGAGTTCTCAAAAAACTCTACATCATTGGATTTTATTATCATATTTGATTTTAGATTTAAAAGTCTATATGCCTTACTATTTGTAACATATCCTACAAATGCACATTTGATACCTCTTGAACCCAACCTAGTCCTTTTAGGATCTATGTTTTTGCAATACGCAAGATACCCCTACATTTTGAAATAATCAATATTTGATTTTTTTCATTTCTATAATTCATATGGAGAGATTTTTTATTTACTTCAAAGGAATTCAATTAAGTATATGACATGTAGTAAATAAAGCTTCTCCTTATAAATTAAATAACAGTTTAGCATTTAATAGCATGGCATTTATTATCTCAAGAAAGGTTTTATTTCTTCTTTCTGCTAAACCATTTTATTTAGGTGTGCGTGGTGCTGAATATTGAAGTATAATACAATACTTTTCATAGAAAATATTAAAATTATTTGGGAAATATCTCCATCCTCTATTACTTCTAAGAATTTAAATTTTTCTATTTAATTGATTTTCTATTTTTGCTTTGTAACATTTAAATGCATTAAAGGCTTCAACTCTATGCTTTAATAAATAAACATCTACATATATAGAACAATCATTGATGAAAGTAATAAAGTATTTATTTCCTCTTTTAGTAATTGATAAATTCTTTAAACACTTTAAAAAGATTTTTTTTAACCATTTTAGATTTAACACATATTTCACATTTTTCAAATTTACTAACATTATAATCAATTAAACTACATTTAATTATTCTTTTCATAATAAAAATACCAACCTGTGCTAATCTATTATACCGCAAAAAAGTAGAATTAAGCATATAAACAGAAGGTATATTATTATTATTATTATTATTATTATTATTATTATTATTATTATTATTATTATTATTATTACTGTCAATAATAAAAAATTTGACAATTTTCTCGCTAGAATGGCCTTTTCAAATAAAAGTATCATTTTAAAACAAAATTAACTTGCCCAATTAATATACAAATTTAATCCCAGGTTTTTTTTAAAAGATCCCCACTTATTAAATTTATATTCATATTAGGCACATGAAGTACATTTGTTAAGGTAATTTTATTATCTAGATGTGAAAACAAGTTCTACATTTTCTTTATCAAACATTTTAAAGCACACTTCATTTCCCATTTGAATCTATTGTCCATCAATGACTTTTGAATAGGTATTAAATAATGATCTATCATAAGAGACATAAATAGTAGCACATGTATCATACCACTATCCTGAAATTTTGTCTTGAACAATATTGATTTTGCTCACAAGAGTGATAATCTCCTCTTTTTGAATGGAATTCATCATTACCTCTTTATTTAACTTCTTTTGAAACCTATAATCTCAAGCATAAAGCCCTGGTTTGCCACAGACAAAGCATGACCCTTTGGTCTTATTATTATTATGAAATTTTTTGAATTTTTAACCCTAAGACTTAAATTCTAGTTACTTTTCTTTGGATGTTTAGGCTTGTTCATGACATTGGCTTTTGAAGTGCTATCATAAAGATTTTCAACCTTATCTCTTGCCATTGATTCTTTTTCAATTCGCAAATACTTTTAAATTTGTTCCAAAAAAATCTTTGGATTGTGAAGAATTTTCATCCTATAACTTTTTCATATTGATGGTAATTTTGCAATGATTACACAAACTTGAAAAGTCTTAAGAAGTTCAATTTTCACAACATTTAGTTTGTTAACAATAACTTGTAATTCATGCACTTGAGGCAATATAGGTTTATCATCAATCATCTTAAAATCAAAGTATTTAGAAATTAAGAATTTCTTAATACCTTTCTCTTCTGCTTTATACTTGAATTTTAATGCATTTTAAATCTCCTTTGTAGATAAAGTGTTGGTGTAAAGATCATACAGACAATCTGAAAGTACATTGAGAATGTGACCATGACATATAAGTTCATCTTTAAGTCTTTCTATTGTTCAACCTTCACTTGATCAGTATCTTCTGCAGTACATTTAGGAATTAGTTCCAAATTCGGATTTAGCACATAAAAGATCCTCAGAGCAGTCACTAAAAACTTTAATTTATCCTACCAGCAATTGAAGTTCATTTCATTAAAACGATCCAATTTTACCATGTCTTGATTCATGAGTTTGATGGTTGCAACAAAACTTTCTAATCTCTATATATAACACTTTAAGATTGTTGGAAAAATCTTGTTGAATGAAGACTTGAAACACATACTTAATATGCTTTCCTTAAAGCGTTATTTGCCTCCTCTCACTTTGAATTACTGACGGAATATTATCGGCAAATTACTTCTGGGATATGACAGGCCTTACAGAATTTGACATCAAACATAAGTGAAGAATTCTCAAAGAAAATAAGAACACAAGTTTTTATTTGTTAAAAAATGAGAAGAAGAGAGAAAAACTCATATGTATTATATCTTTTGAAGGCATTACATGCCTCTATTTATGCATACAACTATTATAGAGACACTTCTTTTCATGATATCTCTTCATTTTAACTATTGAATTAAGTTTAAAATTTAATCTTTGAATCAAAATATAAAATAATATTTTGAAAAGTCATAATTTTTCAATCCACACCATGGTCCTGTATTGTAGGTTTGTATATAATTCAAAATTGGTTGAAAAACAAAGTATGGGCGCCAAGTCAAGAAATCAGGAGCTGTGGCCTAGAGCCATTGCGGCAAGGATTCTGCCTTGACTTATAAATCTTCTAAGTTTTGGGCACCGCAATTTAGCGTTTTATCTATTCTAGAAATAAGATAAACTTAACTATACATACTATTGAGACATGCAGTTTAGTTTTTAATAGTAGTTTTGTAATAAATTTAAAAAAAATATTTTATATTCTTAATTTTTCTAGGAATTTGCATATTTTTTCACTTTTGCATATTTTTTTGTGAAAATTTTTTATAAATCTAATCTTGTTTGAAATAATATATTGTCTAATAGTCTTTTTCATATTAATTTACAAAATGATGTTTATTATAACACAATGCATACTTATACTAGTATAAAAAGAAGTATTATAAATGAAAATTTTACTATATTGTGATATTAAAGATTAGAACATTTGTTCATAGAAAGAATCAAAAGACTAGTAAATAATAAAGTACTTAGTATTTTAAATTTTAAAAATTTTAAGAGTTGTATAGATTATATAAAGGGTAAATATATTAATAAGTCAAAAAAAAGTATCAAGAAGAGTTCAGACTTAGTAAAAATCATACATAAAGATATTTGTAATTGTAGTACATATTCATATAGTCATAAGTGTTTTATCACTTTTATTGATAATTATTTATGATTTATGTATCTTTATTTGTTGAATATTACGGATGAAGTTTTAGATATTTTTAAAATATTCAAAAATAAAGTAAAAAAAAAAATACAGTAAACAAATAAAGATCGTGAGATCTGAGAGAGTTGGTGAATACTATATTAGATACACAAAGAATGGACAAGAACTTGGGTTATTTACGAGATTTTTTTAAGAATATGACATAATTGTCCAATACACTATACTTGATTTTCCAAACCAGAATAGTATAACAAAAAGAAGAAATCAAGTATTGTTGGACATGGTACGGAGTATGTTTAGCAATTCCAAATTTTATAAGTCCTTGTGAATAGAAACTCTTAAGATAGCTGTGTATATATTAAATCGAGTTATGAAATTGTTGGAACTTGAGTTTGCAATATATACGTACTTGGGGTTGTCTTTTTAAAGTAAGAGTTTACAATTCACAAAAAAAAAAAAAAAGTAGATCATAGGACTATTAGTGAGTATTTTATTAGAAATTTAAAAAAGTTTAAAGAATATAGATTTTATGATTTTTCATATCACATTAAGTTTGCGAAATCAAAAAATACTAAATTTTTTGAAGATAACTTGATTAGTGGGAGGGATCACTCCTAAAGCATAGTTTTTAACAATGATCATTCAAAATCGTTCACTTTAAGTAATAAAATGATTATCATTAACGATATTTCTTCAGTGCAAATGGATATTGATCAAATAATGATTGATATTCAACTAAATGATAATCAAATTTCACAAACTGGTGATATTTTAGTAGATCGGGTTATTGAATAATCAATTGTATAACATACTTTTTAGAAAAATATTGAAACAATATTAAAAAAATCTACTAGAACAAAAAACACCAATTTTTAGTGATTATATTGTGTATTTATAAAAGTCAAACTATAATATCAGAGTTGTAAATGATTTTAAAATATTTTCATAAATCATGAGTTGTCAGCATTCTGACTTATAATATGATACTATAAAAAATGAGATGAATTCTTTGTCAATGAATAGAGTTTGGGATCTTGTTGAGTTGTCTAAATGGTTTAAACATACGGAGTGTAAATGGATATTTAAAATTAGAAAGAATTTATTACACAATATTAAGAGCTATAAGATTAGACTTTTTACTAAAAGATTCACTTAAAAAGAAAGAATTAATTACACATAAATTTTTTTTTGTATCTGAAAAATATTCTTTTTGTGTGATTATGATATTAGTACTTTATATTGATTTAGAGTTACATCAAATACATGTGAAAACAGCATTCCTTAATGAAGATTTGAAAGATGATGTTTATATGAAACAATTAAAGAATTCTCTTCTAGTGATAGTGAGTATTTAGTATGTAAATTTAAGATATCTATATATAGATTGAAACAAATCTCTCGATAGTGATATTTAAAATTCTATGAAATTATTTCTTCATTTAGTTTTGAAAAAAATATTGTGAATTAATGTATTTATTAAAAGATTAGTAGGAGTATAATTTATTTTTTTGTTCTATATATAGATAATATACTACTTACGACTAATGATAAAGAGTTTGCACATGAGGTGAAATAATTTCTTTTTAGAAATTTTGATATAAAAGATATGGATTAAGCATCTTATGTCACTACCATTAAGATATATAGAGATAAACATTAAGGTATTTTAGGTTTGTCTCAAAAAATTTATATTAAGAAAGTTCCAAAAAGATTTTAAAAAAAAAATTGTTCTCCAAATATAACACCAATTATTAAGTGAAATAAGTTCAATTTAAACTAATACCCTAAAAATAATCTCGACAATGAATAAATAAATAACATTGTATACGCTTCAACAATTAGAAGCATTATATATGTTTAAGTCTAGATAAGATCTAGTATAGTTTTTGCAGTTGAAATATTAAGATGATATTAGAATAATTTAGGAATAAACCACTGAAAAGCTATAAATAAAGTTTTTGAGGTACTTTCAAAATACCAAAAATTATATGTTTATGTAAAGACGAATCGATAATTTGAAAGTAGTTGGCTACTCAAATTCTGACTTCACTGATTGTGATATTTTTAGAAAATTAACATCTTAATATATTTTTATGTTAACTGCTAGAGCTATATTTTTGAAAAGCGTAAAGTAGTCATTGATTATTACTTCTACCATAGAAGCCGAGCTCATTTTGTGTTTTAAGACTATCTCTTATGGAGTATAATTAAATAGCTTCATATTTAGGCTTAAATTTGTGGATTCAACTTATAAACTATTGATGATATATTGTAATAATTCAGTTATTGTATTCTTGTTTAAAAATAATAAAAATGAAAGTCAAAATAAACATATCAATATTAAGTACTTAACCATTAGAAAAAGTATTAAAAAAAATAAGGTAATTTTTAAGCACGTCAATATTGAATTGATAATTGTATATCTTTTAAGAAAAAATATACTATCATCAAAATTTAAGGAATGTGTAATTCATATAAAACTTGGTTCTATTATGTAAATTTATAAATATTATTATTAATAAAACTCTAATTATTTATTTTCTAATAAAGTGTATACATTTATTTAAAAGAAAACATATTTGTATTGAACCTAAAATAAATATAAGGTTTATTCATTAAGTAAGTATAGGGTTTATTTATTAAAATTAATTACCATATTAAGGCCGCAATAAAAAAACATAATATATTTGTAATACGTGGAAGAGAAATAATCAATTTTTGATAATATATTATTATGATTCATGTATGTTATTTTTTATATATAAAAATTTAAAATTTGCGAGTCAAGTGGGAGAATGTAAGTTATAAATTTATTAAGTTTAAATTTGTAACATTCAAATTATGACTCTTAATTTTCTATTATATTCTTATAACTCCAAAATTCGAATTCAAAATTTATAATTATAGCATTAAGTAGCCATAATAACTCCATTAAATATAAGATTTATTTGATGAGAAGAATTCTATAAATTAGAAAGTATTTTACTTTATTAAAGTATCTAAATTCGAAATTCTTATTAAACACTATTTTGAAAGAATTTAGAGAGTTTAAAATATTTTGATAGTATCAAAAAATGATAACAAAAGTAATGGTAAGAGGTTGGTCGTTCATAACTTTCGTACTAAATTTTTTTAATTTTAAAGTATGTTTTAAGATTGTATACTTATAAAAGATATATATATATTAGTTCTCTTTCTAATCAATATCAAAGTGAGGTGCTGTTATATAATTTCCAAAATAAGGTGGCATGCCTGTATACACGTTGGTTGAAAATAAAAGCTTTAGACCATACTACTTAAGGTAGTGGCGTATAATGCTCCAATGAAAACAAAAGAAATAATGGCTTGTGAGTGGGGCTCTAGGCCGTGGCCCCAACTTCATGATTCGGAGCACCGGCTCTAGGCCACGGCTTAAGCTTTATATTTTAGTTTTTTTATGTTATATACATAAAGTTGTAACATCATGCCGCAATTTGAATTATTTTATGATTTATATTATAATTTAATTTACATTTTTAATTAAATTTAAACATGATTTAATGACTATAAATAAAATAATATCATAAATATAAATGTCATTATGAAGGGTGGTATGTACGTTTATAATTAAGAAGTATGTGATGGTTTTCAAAATATGATAAATATTATCAAAATTTTTTTATATTCTCCCATCATTCTTCTAAAATTTCTTACATCAAATTTTATATTTTTTGTATCAAAATTTTAGTATTTTATTTATTTACAAAAATAAAATATTGATCTTGGCAAGTTTGTAATATTTAAGAATGTTTAGATTTTCAGCAACACATAGCACAAAGTTGTTGTCAACATACAGTGCACGTAAACAATCAGGTACTTCATTTTATTTTAAAACCATATTTGCTTAACTCATACTTATAATTGTTCTAGTGAGGCAAATAATGTTTTAAAAAAAGCAATGAGTGTATTGTGACTTGAAACATATTATCTGTAAATTTGTCTTCTTTTTACTATACATTATATTATTATCGTTTTTTGCGTATTTCTTTTATTTACAACAAGTTTGTTTGTTCTTTTTCACCTACTTCACCTTGCAAGTTCTACTAATTTTCCAAACGGGTACTGCACAAAGAGAAGCAATTTGAGATAAATACCGGTACCTGGGTGGCTTTGCAGGCCAGAATTGCACGTGTTTCTCGAAAGAATGACCGGGGTGACTCAAACAATCCCTCCAGTAATGATTTTCTTCAGCTGCATAATTTCCGCTGCTTGTGTAGAGCTTGCTACTTCTGTTGGGATCCTTAGAGCATTCACTGACCTTATCCTTGGCTGGCATTGCATGGAAATCTTTGACAACAGCAATAGTGTCATCCATTAGTTCTCTAGAAACTCCGCGGTTGACCACCTGTCTTATGAAATATTTGGCAAAACAACACATTTGAGAGGTCTGTAAGATATGTAACCTATTCTAAACAAAACATGCACTCCCCGAAATTAGAAGAAAAAGATGTGAGAAAAGAGAGAGATTATGATAGTATGAACCTAGAAAAATCCAAACTCTTCACTAGCTTTCATAATTTGCTGAATGGTCTCATTTCGATCTCGGCTGCCAAGATCAAACACTGGAATGGACTTGCCTAGAGGAAAAATGAGCTTTCCAGGTCTTTTCTCTGGTGGAAAAGCATAAGTTTCGGGTATTGCTTGAAACAAGTTTCTCCACGACTTCAATGATGGCTTTCAATGACAGAAATTGGGTACAATTCAATGGGATTAAATAGAGGAAAACATTATTGTTTACATAAGAGACATTAAGATGCTTTGCAAGCTAATGACCAAGGGAAAAATATAATAAAATGGTGTAAGTTTGCCGTTATGGGTAAGCCACATTCACATGCATCAGCAAATTGCTAATAATAGTAACAAAAGATAAGGTTTAAAATCCATTTCGGTTCTGACAATGAACAAGTTGCTATCATCCTGCAAGAAAATTAATTTTGATTCATCTAATTGATATTCCTATAGATGAATGATTCAGATTCTTAATTCTATTTTTGGCCAGAAATGTTCCCGAGTTTACTTAAGATGGTACATTTACGAAGAGTTGTACATTTATGAAGAAGCAACATACTTGCACCCCATGTCATGGATTGCGAACAACCTGAATGTCTAGCTGCATCAGTTGTTTTTTGGGACCTTGAACCCAAATGGACACTGCTTTGTATTCTTATTGCTTCTCTTCTTTATTGCTAGATAAGTAAAAGGGATCATAGGATTTGGTTATTGTAGTCAAAAAATAAAAATTTGTGTTTAGAATTTGAAACTGTTTTTGTAACATTTAAAAAAATATATATTAAAATACATAAAATAAATAATAAATAATATTTAAAATATACAATAAAAAATTAAAAATATGATTATATAAAATTTAAAATAAATAATATTTAAAATATAAATAAAAATTTAAAATTGATAATACAAAAATTATAAAAGTGCATGTAACCAAAGAACATAGGCAAACCGAGGATCATAAGACTGAAACACCATAACAGATGCCTGAAGATTTAAGGCTCAAGGTTATAATTACTTGAAGGGTGTAGCAGCACGGCTCAACCGTATAACCTATAACCACTACAATGTGATCGACGGATTCAACTCATGCAATCTAACTGCACGTGATATAAGATTCGTTTACTCTCTAACTCCCACTTTTTCTATACTTAATTGTGGTTGTAATACATGATAGCAGTACTGTAGCACGACTTTAATTACATAATTCACTCTCAAAATCCCTTCAGTACAGTGTCGTTGGTATGTTCATTGGATTTTCGGTTTCAACAGTTCATAACTTAGGATAACAGGGAAGTGGGTATTAGTCGTTTCACTAAGGGTGGTTCCAAGGTTTTATTATGGAAATTCTACGGATTAGTTGCACGCACGAAGTACCAATATCAAAAGGGTAATTTTTGGCCTAACAAATCCTTTTATAACAATATTTGATTCTACATTCATTATACGTGAAAGAATAGAGACACACATTGTGTTTATTGGCCTGTACATAAAAAATATAAAAGAGGGAGAGACAGAGAGAGAGAATTATGGACAAGAAGTTCTGCAAGCAACTTAGAATCTTACTCTTTCTTAAGCATTGATGTTTGTAGAGTTTCTAAATTCTTTTATATATATATATATGTATGTATGTATATATAGCAAAAAAGGAGAAATAAAAAATAAAAATAAAAATGAGAGAGAGAGAGAGCTCTTCCGCTTGTATTACAACAGGAAATATTAGGCCTACAGTCCACTTCAATGGGTGACCAAATTATCATTCCTGTTGAATAATATACTGAAGGAAAATTGCATTCTGTACCTAAAAAATGAAATCAAAGGGCTCTCATATTTCTTGCTTAACATCAAAGTCATTAACATAGTTTGGTCATTTCCAATTTAGCTTTAATAGAAGTACATGTGAATCTCAAGCCTTTTCATTTTATTTTTATTTGGGTCTTCATTTTCGAAGCACTTTATTCTTTGACTTCAGTTTCTCAACTGGCTCTTTTATTCCACTTGGGTTATGTTATAAACCTTGTGTCTTTGCTCTCCTATGAAGATATTCTATTTGTTTTAAATTTCAGTGAATTCATAAGTCAAACCTACATTTTTTGCAAAGAAAATTTTTTTCTTCTGCTTCTTTTTTTTTTTTTTTTCATTTGGGGTCTTTTGCTTATGGCACCAAACAACAAACACTTCTATTACCTGGGGGATCAGGCTCTAGCACCCATCGAAAACCAGGAAATTTTAACAAATCAATCTTCATTGTCTACTTCAGAGTCTGCTTTTCCTATACTAGTTATTGTTGTTCTAAGTATCATGGGCACAGCTTTCTTACTTGTTAGCTACTACTTTTTTGTGAGCAAATGCTGCAATAACTGGCGACGAGTTAATCTTCTGAGACAGTTTTCTGTCTTGCGAGCTCGTCAAAATGAAGAACCATTTATAGCTTTCTCTCCAACAATGTGGAATCGCGGACTCGATGATTCAGTCATTCGCGGTATCCCAACTTTTCAGTTCAAAAGAGATGATAAGGAACGTAGTATTTACGGTTGTGTGGTTTGTTTGAATGAGTTCCAGGAAAAGGATATGTTAAGAGTTCTTCCCAACTGCAGCCACGCATTCCACTTAGATTGTATTGATATATGGCTACAAAGCAATTCCAATTGTCCTCTTTGCCGCACAAGCATTTCAGGCACTACACGATATCCAATCGATCAAATTATTGCACCAAGATCTTCACCTCAAGGCTCACAGCAATATGCTGACAGCCTCATGGGTGGTGATGAAGATTTCGTGGTGATTGAATTAGGAGGAGAAGATGAAGGTTTGTTCTCCCACAGGCAACAAGAAAGAAGAGACAATTCCGGTGAAGTTTTTGAGCAACCTAGAAATCACTCACCAAAAAAGTTAGAGCAGAAGCTAGGGAACTTAAAGCCAAAGAAACGCCTCCATGTTTCAATCATGGGGGATGAATGCATTGACGTAAGAGAGAAAGATGATCAGTTCTCTATCCAACGCATCAGGAGATCACTCTCACTAGATTCTGCAGCTGATCGACAGCTTTACTTAACCGTTCAAGCAATCATTCAACAAAATGGGCATCACAGAGAAGTTAGTACTAATGAAGAATGTAGTTCCAGAATTCGAAGATCCTTTTTCCCATTTGGACAAGGCAGGGCGTCACGAAATGCAGTTATTCCTGTTGAATTTGAGTCTTAGTGTGAGATTGTTTAATTTGAATACTGCTTGTTTATTTTCTTTTGTATTTGATTTTGATTTTGAGTTACTAGAGATTGTAGGATGCCACTGAACAGTTACATAACAAGAATCTGATGAGTGTAGAGTCATCTTTGATTTATTTTTATTTATTTTTTTTGCCTAGAGAGAAAATTTAAAACAATTAGGGTCCTTACTGAAATGTAGGAATGGTTATGGAATTATTGCTTAAGCCACTAATGTTGGATAAGACTCTCTTTATTGAATGAGAATGATTGCTTCGCTCTGCTTTTATCTAGATTATGAGAGCTGGAGATAAAAGGGTAGGCCGGCCTGATATAATGGGAGCAGGAGCTGGGGGACCAGACAATGATTAATCATCAAAGAAAAACAAAATGTCTCCTTTAGAAAAGATCACCATTCTCTTTTGTCTTTATTTATTATTTTGACGTTAGTGAAGAGCACAAGCCATGATTCTGCCCAAGATTAATTATTGCAGCAATGTTTTCATTGTTTTTCGGCCAGAAGGAGCCACATTTGTCTATTTGCTTATAAGCTATAATACAAAGAGAAGAGTGGGGATTCATTTTGCATCATATCCCTTGATCTACCAAAAAAATGCGGTGTTTTGGTGTTTAGCACTATCAAATGTGTCATCTGTTCAGATTTGAGTAACAACAAATTGGCCATTTAATGTGCTTTTAGCTCTTCTCTAAATAAATCGGTCTTTGGTTTGATGATCACACGAAACAATGCGGATTCTTTAAACAGGGTAGACAAAGAAGGAGAGAAAAAATTGCCTGTTTCGGCCGGGAATCGCTTGGACTAGTCTATCACCTCAGTGGACACAAGGTAGTATAGTTATATTAAACTTGTTTAGCACTTCAATATAATAAATGAGGAAACAGCAGCAGAAAGTTATAAAGGAAACGGAGCAATATGCATGTGGCAGCCCAAAGTTCTCGACAAGATGATCACTGAACATTTACATCATCAAGATATTCCATGTAAAATGTAGAGTTTTATCACTATAGCTAAACATTATTCCCTACCTCTCAATTACATATGGATAAGTACTGCCTTCTGAGCATTATGACTCACTCAATGCACTAATTATTCCAAGACAGAAGTGGGAAATAAAGTGAAATATTCGGCACAAACGTGACAAAGTAACATCTCTAAGTGCGTGATCAAGTGCCATGCTCAACCATGCCACATCAAGGTGTGATTATTTGCACTAGCATATTACTAATGAGCTTCCTTCAATACAGAAAACAAAGAAACCTATCAAGTTACTTATAACACCAATATCCTTTACAAAAGGGCTCAGAGACATTAATGAAATTTGTATGTGTAGCATTTTTGGATAACATAATGCAAGCAATACAAAAAGTAATGCACAACAAAAATGATTTAAACTCATAATACGCAAAAAATTTTTCTGCAGAATGTGAAGCAGATGGAAATGCGACAGATACAAGCATACTTTGATTTGCCATCAAAGTATAATAAGTTTCTCAGAGGAATCCCAATATCTGAACAGAATGCATAATACTTCACAAAACAGTACTTGTAATTTTTTTCCTTTTTTATATTTTAAAAAAATACCATAGTAACATCTAATTTTGATCCTTAAAGATCCTTTACTCCTGACTTAACATTCACTGCATAAGATAAAATAAATGTAAAAACCCAATAACCTTAAGGAACTTAGGAACAATATCAATATATCATGAACAGATTCAGAATCCAACACAATAATACAAAAGTGCTCCCACAGTAACACAGATGAACATGAATAACAGATTTCTTCTAAGAGAAAACTTCCTTTAAATGATATAATGTAATCTCCTCTTATAATACAGTAGACCATAAAGCAAGTCAACTACATTGCACCTGTTAATTTCTATTGATAGAAACATCAGGTTCTGAGCTTTGGCCAGAGAGATTAGAGTGAGGCAAGGGCAACACCATTGAGGGAAGCTGGTTTGTGGATGCACCACGGGCTTTATTCTTTAATTGTTCAAGAAGTCGGCAGGCTTCTCTGAGTTCATCTTGTGCACTCGGTCCATGACTTTCCCAGGCATCAATTACTCGTTGTTGGAACTCAATTGCAAGAGTATAGCTGCAAAACCCAAGAAAAACTTTAAAATACATACATTACCCTGACAGCCAAACTATAAGACGACGCATTATAATTTCTCAGTTCATATCATCTCACAATATTGTTGCCAAGGTGAATGCACACATGCAGACATGACAAGTGTTTGCACATCTAAGTATGCATATGTCTTCACTATAAAACCAAAAATGCAAAATCCATGCACGAATGATTATAGAATGTATTACGTTCTTCAAAAACTAGGCTTCATAACTTTATAAAAGACTATGGCGGGATGGCAGGGGTACCTTGACAAGACAAGATAGTGTAGTGAACTAGGTGGGAGTAAAGGGGACAAGATAGTGTATTATTTTGTGGTTTTTGGGTAAATCACAATAATAAGTATCTGCTATCAAAACAATTAACACAAGGAAAACCAAATATTAATGCAAGAAATCTAGATAAGTGAAAATATTTAAAAACATACAGCATTTATGTTCCAAATCAATATGGCTTCCAACTCAACAATGACATTGGTAAATGGAAGTACTTAAATTAGATAGCATCAGGGAAGCTACAGATTATCTGTCCAACAGATCCATTAAGCAATATATTTTTTTCTTTTAGCCAATAACCACCACAATTTGAGTAAACAATAATTAAAGAAGAAAAAAAACAAAAAGAATTAAGATGGGAATGAAAGTGGAGACTTGGTTAAGCAGCACTACCTTCCCATGGTACTGTAAGCTTTAGAAAGGTTTTGACATGCTTCAATTGAATCAGCATGGTGGGGTCCAAGTGAGACGTCCATGATGTCCTTTGCAACTGCAAACATCTGCGCTGCAGACTGAGGTCTATTCAGTTCCAGGTATGCAGCCCCCAAATTATTGTAAATGTAACCTACCCCAAAATGCTTGGGACCAAAGCTCTCTTTCAACCTCTCTGCTGCACTCTCTAAGTAGGGAATTGCCTGTGGCACCTTACCTGTCAACAAAAGTAACCACCCTATCCTAGCAGAAACACTTCCTTCAGAGTGCTGCTCTTGTGGGAGCTTCTCAAGCAAAGCCAACGTTCTCTTCAACAATGAAATTGCAGTTTCAAATTCATTCATAGTCTCATATTGCATAGCTATATCAGAATATGCCTCAGCAACTTGCACTGAGGAGACCGTCTGTTTCTTATCAAGAATTCCACAAGCAATCTCCAAACATCTCTTTGCATCTGCAAATTTTTCCTGATTACACAATGCTTTCCCCATCGAAATAAAAACCAATGCTCGAGTCTCACTATCTTTCTCTGTTTGCTGAACAGCACTCTTCAACATATTAATAGCCTCCTCGTATTTTCCCAATGCAATCTGCATATTTGCAGCATCAATCTCTGCACGAAGCAACTCTGAACTAAGACCCCAATTCTTCAAAACCTTCTGTGACAACTCATTCTGCTCCAATGCCTTCTGGTGCTCCTCTAACCCACTATATATCACCCCAAGAAGCCTCCTGTCATATGCAACCTCTACAGAATTATGGCCCAGTCCATTCTTATGAATCTCCAATGCCTTCAAACCAAATGGCAATGCCTCCTTAAAATTCAAAACTGCAGCATAAGCTTCAGCCAAATCCCTATTTGCCACTCCTAATTCCCTACTATCTTTTTCCAACATCAGCTCTTTAATCTCCAAAGACTTTTTAAGATGCACTATAGCCTCCTCTCTCCTTCCTATTGCTGTTTTCACATTGGCTAACTCAAGTTGCACAGCATGCATAACTGGCCTAATGTCTTCCACACTACCGATACCCTCTTCCTCTAACCTGCTCAGAATCCTATTAGCCCTGCTAAGATATCCCAAACTATCACTGAACCTTTTCGTGCTATAATTAGCAGAACCCATTAGTTGTAAACACATAGCAACAAGTAAAGATGGTCTATTATTGTTATCATCTTTATCAAGTACTCTCAAAGCTTTATTTGCAAAATATAGAGTCTGTTCAGGGTCCTCACCTTGTTGGTCAAGTTTGAGACCAATTTTCAAAGAAGCCAACCCAAGGTCGGTTTCGTCAAAAGAAGACTCCATTTGTGTAAAAATTTGGAGCATTTCTTCAGTGGTCTTAGCAGACTCAAAAGCCTCTTCAAGATCAGATTTTTCTTTGATTTTTCTCTGTCTAGAGGACAATTGAGGTGGATTTTCGACAAGGGTGTTGATTTTCTGATATGGATTTGTTTGGAATTGGTGGGTTCTGAAGATCGAATCATGGGTTTTTGGGCAGGGTTTGAGCGGGAAAGAAGAGGAGGGTGTATCAGAAATGTAACTTTTGGAAAGTAACGCGGTTAACTTTTGGGGTTTGCGGCGTGTGGTATGTGAGAGAAGTTGAATTGAAGCTCTTCTCATGGCGAAATTCAGTGAACTCTTTCGTGTTTTCTGTTGTATGTTAAACCCTAATAAAACCCTTTGCCACAACCTTTCTCTGTTATTGTTTCAGGTGATGCGAAGGAGAACGTGTAAACAGAAAACGTCGTCGTTCGAGTTTTTACCAAAACGTTGTGTTTGGTGGATCGTGTAGGTAGGCTGATGAATGACAAAAAAAATATGTTAGCCAGTAAACCAAAACGGTGAGACATTTGCCAATCACCCAGTTGGCAGGGTGGTGCCAGTTACCCCTTTATTTGTTCACCATGCCATTATTCGATCCGCTAGTAAATCAACAAAACAAACACTATTTGGTCATGCCTCACAAGAGCTGCATGTATTACAAAATTGGGTCATATATTACAACACCTGTGGCTTACATATTACAAGACTGACTCCCATAATGTTCTTGTAATACGTGACTATTGGGTCATGCATTACAACTTACTACAAATAACAAGAGTGTGGTCTTTTAAGACATGAACTTTGGGTCGTATACTACAAATTACAAGATTATTAGGTTGTACATTACAATATTGGGTCTGTCTTATAGTGGTCTTGTAATGTATTACACCACCTTGTACAATTTTAACACTATGTTTTGCAAAATCTTAAAATTATAAAGAGAGAGTTCATATTAAAAGAAATTAATAAAAATAAAACAAAGAAAGAAAGGAAAACAAAACAAAACAAAACAAAACTTTGTATATGTATTTTCTCCCCTTTAAATTTAGCAACTTTTAAGTATTAAAAAAAAAAAAAGTGTAAGAGGTGTTTGCTATACTCAACGAGGATATTTTTGACTTTTCTCATAATTTTCAAGGTATTTATGTAAAAATAAGAATAGAGACATATTTGTATACAAACAAATTGCACGTAAATAACAGTAATCACCATATTTTTCTCTTTTTATCTGTACATTATTGACTGAATTTCCCTTTATTACTCGTATTAGCATTGTGGTTCGGTTTGTATTGTCAATGCGGAAAACCACAAACTTGTTCTACAGTTCCCGGAGAAAAATTGAAGGCCAATGGAGAGGTGACAACAGGTTCTATAGTTCCTCGTTCCACAATCCATCCAAGCACATTTATTATTATTAGTCAGAACCAAGCCCGGAAATCGATATAATTTATATATGCCAATAGGTTTGGGAAATTAGAATGAAATGTTAGATGATCAAGAGTTTGTAATTGCTTTCACACGTTTAGAAGGCTTACAATGATTGTTGTAGTCTTGATCACCTTCTAAAGGAAACCCTAAACAGATTCTAGTCTCATAATGAATCTATATACAATAAAGAATTGAGCTTCCTTCTAATGAAGAACAAATGACAGAGTCCACCCAAGGAAACCCATTCACCACTTTAATCAATCTCAAAAGGAACAAACTGATACTATACTAAAACCTTGGAGGATCTGCATTTACAATAGGAGTTTCAGGAGGTTCGCTATAAATATCATCAAAATGTAGATTTACATGTCCTCCAGCTTCAAGGTCATCCATATATGATGTACGTGATAACCTATGGGAATTCCTCCACTCTAAGAATTGTTCTTGTTCCTCTAGGCTTCTCTCTGACAAATTATCATAAATATAATTATGTGCAGTGTACTGGTTGAAATCAGGAGGCTCAAGAAAGCTTGACTGGGGCTGTGGAGTATTATCATGCGGACCACTTCTAGCCCACCAACGGCTTCTGGTAGGGTGTGCTAAGTTATTGGAATCGTGATGCTGAAGTACACTCTCCCGGAAAAACGGAGCAGATGTTGAAGCCTCTAGATGCGACTCCAATCGATCCATGTAGTGATTGCCCCAATTTTCTTCATATCTAGCTTCATTTTGTGTCAAGTTTGATGGCATCCAATAATCACCATGTTGTTGTTCGGCCCCTCCAAAGGGTCCAATTGGCATGTCTACTTTATGAGTATCACCAGTTGTCTTTTGATGTCGTGAGGTATAATACCAATCGAGAAGATATGGGTGATTCTTTGGTTCTGCATCAATCAGCCACAAAGAACCCAACCGATAACCAGTTCCAGGTGCATTGTAAGGCGATTCCCTCGATAATATATTGTTTGTGTCCCCATAGCCTCTCAAATTGGGGCTCGCCATCCACATTCTTGGAGGAGAATATGTGTTTCTAGTTCCTTGCCCTTGTACATTTTGCTCCCTAAAAGTCCTGAGGTTTATAAGGAACTGCTTTCCCAGAGCATTGGGCTCCCAAGAAGGATAGCTACTCTGGAAACTGCAACCAAAATGGAATGAATAATTAAACATCACAGTAAGCAAACATGGAATGTTATACATTCTATTTTCAGAACTTGTACGTATATTCATACCTCAAGAACGATTTCTCCATTTTCCCTTGAGAGCTCCTCTGGGCATGAGGTGTGTGATATGGAGAACCATAATTGCTATTGCCACAGTTTTGGAAGTCAAAGGTGCTAAAACTGCCAAAATGGATTTACCAAAAATTAAATCTATTTGATGTTTAAGCACAAACAGAGCTTACAACTGTTTACTATTGAAATTCAATGCCTTGACAAAATTGTTCCAAAATTGTGAATTAAGAAGGAAAACACACCTGCAAACATGACCAACACCTTCAACATCCATTGTGTAATCTCTAATGAACTGTAAAATGTCATCCACCCGCTGCATGGTAAAATAAAATGTCCCAGTGAAACTCACATTTATAGTGTGAAAATAAAAATTAGAACAGAATACTAAAAGATACAATGAATTATGACCTTTGGAACAATAAATAACAGCAGGTATGGAGTAAGGAAAATTGAGGCCATCTCCTCGAGTAACATCATCCCAGTATACTGCAACATAGTGAAAAGAAATCACAATACTGCAAACCAAAAAGGTTTAAACTTCTAAACAACAAATAATTATGGTCTTGGTGTTGTCAGATCGAACATCAAATATATTACCATCTTTAATCCCTAGATGCACCACAATCCCCAAGAGAAAGAACACTTAGCAGACTATAATTTTTAATGCATTTGTTAATAGTATGCCAGCACATTGAGGATCCAGGTATGCTGAATATACAAAGCATGGGATAACAGGACTAATGTACCTCAGCAAATAGAATATCAATAAACTTACACAACTAATGGTCACATCTATGTATGTGACAAGGAGATTTGAAATCATTTGAAGCAACATATTTCCTTGATGTGAGAATTCTATACTCCACATATCAAGTTGCAAATGAAATTAAATTAATAAATAACTTCAAATTTGTTAAGTTAATTGGGGCTGGAATCGTATTCTAAAAAGCATTAGCAAATTTTCAATATCAGTTTACAAAAACCAAGGAAGTGTTCAACAACCTATCATTAAAATTAACCTAAACAACAAAGGGAGAAAGGGAGTGCAGAGGAAAGAAGCCCCTGCAAATACAAATTAGCCATCTCCAAAAACAGAATGTACAAAAAATATATATATACACAACTGGCTTATTCAAAAACAAAAGATTCTTTTTCTTTCCTTTTTTTTTTTTTTTTGTTTTGGTGACAAGTGATAAATTATTAAAACAAGAAAAATAAAAAATAAAAAAAATCTTGGACAATCTAATACAAGGGGGGTATAAGAAAGAACCAATATATAAATAAAATAAAGGGAGAAATTGAAACATGCAAACCATTAAACCCAATACATCCAGCACCTCCGTATAGAATAACTGGGACCACTTACAATTATCAGGAGTGCTATGTTAATAAGAAAAGTTGCAGAATGTTTCAGTTCAACCAAGCATACTACTCATGCTCTAAAAAGAAAAGAAAATGAAACCTCATAAGATTACCTGAAAGAGTGCTTCAAACTCTATCCGGACAACCTCAGTACTTTCCTTACCACGCCATCTCTTTGGCATATAATGTGTGTGTTGGACCACCATAGACATTGCTCCTTCTGGATCAAAGACCAATAGCTCGTCCATAACTGCAGCCCGGCTAAGTGCTGTTATGGTTCCAAAAACAGCAGCATACCAGAACAAGTTGCGACCAAACATCTACAAGGTTTGAACATAATGCCATTAACACATTGCAAATTTGTGAAACAGCAATGATCACCATTGTCAAAGATATGATCTGATTCAGATGGAAAAGGTAAAAACATAGTTTACATGGCCCTCAAGTAGAGATTCCTCCAGAAATGCAATGATGATGAGAATTGCAGCAAATCCACCGGAGACAAAAGAAATAAACTTTGCTATGATAGAAATAATAGGTGATGGAAATTGCTTCAGGTAATCAGAAGCATGCAATACACTGCTATTGATCCGGTGCTTGAACAAATGGTCAACCTGCAGGAGCAAAATGAAAGCATTAATAAAAGATTAACCTCAGTGAGTTTAGCAATTAAGGGAGCATTCATTTCTTTGTGGCATTTTGAAAACTTGTGTACATTAACTAGATCTTCACTAAAAACAAATTTAGCCAATACTTGAGCAGTTGATATAATCTTGTCTGGAAAAACAAAATCCAGTATAGATTAAGAGAGAGTGTAGTACCTCATTGAATTCCCTAAAAATCCACTTTGACAAATTTGACCATCTTCGAGATGAAGCTGTGCTTGGATGATTATAAAATTGTTCAGCATGCCTTAAGAAGAGATATACCAGCATAAAAATGACAAGAAATGGAGAGAGTATAAGCATTGCAAGCCCAACAACCATAAGCCTTTTCCTTAAAGCTCTAGGATTATAAACAAAGTCCGTCCTGACACAAAAGTTTCTGCAAAACGAATTACAATTCCAGTCAGAAAATTATCATATATTTGAAAGCAATAGGATAACTAAGATTCTTTCATGCATCTCTAGAAGTGAAAAAACAACAAAGGTTTTGACCTGCTTTAAATCACCCCTCTCAATATCTTACTTTGGATGGGCTAGCACTGGATAATTGCCTCCCTCAGGATATTAGAATACTAACAAGGCAACACAGCAGTCAAGTTTTTAAAGTATCACTAACAATGTGTATCACATCATACAAGGACAATGTATTGCATTGTTAGTTAAGTAATTCATAGTACAGAGCATCCTCAGGCTTTCTGCCATTGCTGTTTAAGGTTGTCCAAGTTACTGAATTGCTTTAATGTGAGAAGCATGGGAAGAGAGATGATTTCATTTATCAAGAAAGCAACAAGTGTGTAAACACTCCTCTCCCCACCGCCGCCCCCCCGCCCTCCAAAAAAAAAAAAAAAAAGAGAGCCTGAGACATTCTTGTAGAACTGTAGAACGCATAGAGTGGACACAATGAAAATATCAATAATAAGGGCATAATCTATTCCGAAAAAAAGGAGGCATGATACTTTCTAGTAAAGATTGTAATGCCAATTAAAGAAAGCCAAAAACAAAATACAAGTATCAAACCAGTCAAATGTTTTGTAAAATTCAACTAACCGATCAAACATGCTCTGCAGTATGCACCAATTTAAGGTCCATTCCAGGGTCTTGGTAAGCATTAGGCGATGTTGTATGCCATCTGAGGCAAGTCTGACAGTTGGACCAGCGCCTGGGACCCAAGGAGAGATTGGAAAAGCTAGCACCCCTTTGTTGAGCATCCCAATCAAGTAGTTCTCCTTCCGCATCAGTCGCATCACCACATCATGAGCAGAAAGATCCTTTACCACACAGAGTTGCTGTGAACTTTGTAATTGAACAACCTTTTCAAGAATGGTTGCCCAGGGCATGGTTTGAATTTCACTGTCCGTAACATGTAGACTGCAAAAGGAGAATACAGGTTCACTGAATTGGTATAAAAAATAAAAATATAAAAAATAAAAAAAAGAGCTAGCAACAGAAAGATTTTACTATATGCTTTAAAACATTTCTACTCTCTCATACCTTAAGAAATAATTACATAGATCAAATTCAGACTTACCCGTTGTAATAGAAGTGACGGACTCCTAGAGTATCCTTTAATTGAGCAAAAAATCTTAAAAAACAGAAGATCCAGTATATGGAAAATAACCCCAAATATCCAACAATAATAGCTTTGGAAAGTGTTAGAGGGGTTAATGGGTGCTCATGAAGAGCTTCCTTGGCCAAATCACAAGGCTTAATTCCAGATTCAACTGCATCCATCCCGCATTTTGCATTACGAAGACCATTCCAATCAACATAGAGTAAGAAAAATGCCGAAAAAGCTATGGTGAAACCCAGGCTCAGAAGCTCAACCATCCATTTTATAATAATACACCAAAGTCCTTTTTCACAATAGTAACTATAAACCCTTTCAAAAAAAAGATCCAAATCAGCTATAGGTGCAGCATTCAAGCTTTCACCATTAAGTAGCCCTGTTGGGCTCTCACTACCAGGACTGGGTATCCTTTCGTGTCCGTAGTCAGACAACTCAATCTCAGGAGGCACATCTTTGAGCAAGCTTGTCGTCAATGATGAATCACGATGCCATTTCCACTTCAATACGCTCAGCGGATTTGTGGCCTTGTGCCCACTGAACATCATTTACAAACAATGACAGTAGGCAAAAGCAACCAGTCCATTCCCAAACGGAGTGAATGATTGAAATCAATCTCTTCTGTAAGCATGTATGAACATAGGAAAATTTAATATATCAAAGAAGAAAGTTGAAAAAAAAACAGTAAAAAGCAAACTGAAAAACACACACAAAAGTGCGCATTAACCAGAAGACAACAAAAACTATAACATGAACATAGTCAGACAAAATTTCCCCAAAAAAAAATGTTCAATTCACACAGCCTACTTAATCACTGGGTCAGCTACTAATATTCAGAACCCTGAGATAAAGATAATAACATATCTAAGTCATTGAACTAGCAGAAAAACATACAACATCGAATGCCTCTCTCTCTCTCTCTCTCTCTCTCTCTCTCTCTCTCTAGCCTTTTCTTTTTGCACTTTTCTTCAACATGACATACATTTACAAGCAGTTCAAACGAATTTTAGAAACTTAAAATGGTAAGCTTTTAAAAGCAGAAGGAGAATTGGTCCAATGGCCCCAGTTGTTCCACTACCAAGCAATGTCACATATCCACAGTAAAAAATTGAAACAAAATTTGCAACTTACAATAATCAATCATTAGCCCACACATCAAGTTTTATCTCTAATGCAGATGCACCAAAATGGTGTGTAATTGAAAAAGAAAAAAGATACATATGATATCCTAAAGATACATAATATATCAAGCTGCTTCGTATTAATAAGATATTGCCAATGCGAAATGTTTCAACAACTTGACTATACAATTAAATTTCTACTTTGCATGATAAAAATGAACAATTATTTTTCTCATGTGTTGTACAAGTCCAGTAATTAAGTAACTCTCCGTTCACCAAAACTCAATCGTAGAGTTCAATCAACACTAAATCAATGCTGCATTGAAAGTAAGGACATTCTCTACTGTCCTGAAAATATACCGGCAAAAGGGTTTTAATCAATGTCATCAACAAAACACATCACCATGTATATACAACACATGGCCGCCATTGGATAGCTGAACTATCACTGGATAACTGAATTTCCATTAAAACAAGAAGCCAGATATAGCGTAGGGTATAAGACAAGAAATGACAAGGCCATGATAGAAAAGGTTGTCCTATGTAGCAGAAACCACTGAAATTGGACATTATGGTTATTTGTGCAAGATCATCCCTTGAACAAATTGACTTATCAGAGGAAACAATACAGGGAAAGTCCACAAAATCTAGCAGAATTAACTACAGCTCTATCATCCAACTACAACCACCATTATGGAATCCTAAGCAAAACACAAAAAGTCCAAAACTCTTCAGATTAACAGTTTGCAAAATTTTTTGGGATGATGCAGAGCAATTTTTTGGCAGGAGAAAATGTTTGAAGCTAGGATGTTGATCACAGATGATGCCTTGATATATTTTATTCTTGCTAGTTCTACTCAACAGCTTAATCCATTAATCAGGATGCATACATGTAAACCCCAGAGGTTCTAGTTGCATCGAAATGGGAAATAATAACTTGTCAAGTTTAGACATAAAATTAAATCAACCAGAGACTGAAGCAATTAATGGTACGAAATCAGGTAAAGCGACAAGTACACTATAGTCTTCTACCAAATCCTTAAACCGGTGACTACTTAACAGTAAACTAAAACCAAATTGAAATTAAGTCGTTTCACTGAGCAATTAAGGGTAAGCTATGCAATGCCAGTTGTATTCAGTGGTTGGTTTTCCAGAATCTCGAATGCAATCAAGTCTCTGTATGCACACATGACCGATTACCTCGAAATTCATCAAAAACATTCCAAATAAATAGACCCCAGTTAATTTTCAGGTACAAATTCATATCCACATAGTAGTTACAAAAAATTGAGTTCAAGTTCAACTGAATTTATTGGAAAAGTATCAAAAACAAATACTTTACCCTGATCGCAATCATTACAATCCAAAAAAAAGAACAATTGCAACCATAATGACCCCCTAGAAACTTACAAGAACAATTCGCTACAAAAGAAGCTAGTTTTGGTGAATCACAAGTCATTCAAATTTCAAACTAAAAGAAATTTCGCTAAATTGAAAAAGAAAAATTAAGAAAACTAAGTAAATTCGAATAACGAAGTGTCACGTGAAAAAATAAAAGCCCAATAATTCAGGTACAGAAACAAACAAAAGACGAAATTACCTGCACCCCACCGAAAGAAGAACTTCGATAAGGCAACAAAACAATCAAAAAGAAAGTGAGAAACAATTTAGTGATACCCAGAAAATAATATCGCAGCAACGAAATACCGACGATTGAACCCAAAAAAAAAAAAAAAAAGCCAAAAAAAGAACGGGTTTAAGCAATTCAAGGGTTAATTGTAAGAACCGAGAGGGAAGCGTTTGGTTGAATACTTGGTTGCGTGTAAGAAAAAAGGAATTTTTGCGAATTGTTTAATTAATTCAGCCAATTTAATCTGATTTTTGAGTTTTGTGAGAGATTATAGAAGGAGACGTAACGATGAGTAATACCTTTCTTTTTCGGCTATTAAATTCTTAAATCAATTTTGTTATGCAGCTGAAGAAGAACTTCGTCACAGTTTAGAAGACGGACTTGTAGTGAAATTCTACTTAAAGCCAACCAGTAATTAATTTTAAAAGATTGATGGGCTGGGCCCATGATTCAGAATACATACGAGCCCATCATTATTGTCAGCGTTTGGTTTTCCATAATCAAGAAAACCGTTATGCTATATACACCTCAACTGCTTTCCAAGCACCCCTCTTTTTGCTGTTCAAATGCATTCATCGTGATTTTAAACTCCATTTACTCAAATATTCATGTAATATATTTATTCGGTATTCGTTAGTAGCGTTAATTAATATATTATATAAGTATTAAATTAAATTTATAATTACATATCCGCACGTTTAACTATTAATTTTACATAAATATTTATTAAATATAATTAATATTAGAGGTTTTTTTTTTAAATAATTATAATTATATATTAATTAAAATATTATTTAAAGTATTTTATGGGATAATATTAAATGTTTTAATAACTTTTCGTATAAGGTGTTATAATAATAATATGCGTAAGACTCATTTAAAAGTGTTAAAAAAATATTAAAATTAAAAGTGCTCCTAAAATTTATATACTTCAACTTTTTTATCTTTAACACATTTAAATAGACTTTTCGAATAGAAATTTATAAAATTTTACTTGATATACTTACTAAAATTTTATAGTTATCCTCAAATAAATCATTTTTTTTATTGTATGTACATAACACCTGCAATATAATAAGACTTTTTATTATTTTCAATAATTCATAAATATATATATATTAAATTTATTTCTCTGTCACTCTTAATCTCTTTTAAATTCATAAAAAATAAAAAATATATAATTAAATTAAAATAAAAATATACTTCAATGCAAAATTTTATAATAATAAAAAATTATAAATTTCAACTAAAAATATATTAATGATTATATATACAATTAATTTTAATGCAATCTTCATTAGGGTTGAAATTATAAAATTTTAAAAAAGTCATTTTATAACAACTTTAGAGTGTTTGCAATAAAATTATTCTTTATGAATTATGTCATGTTTATATTTTAAATTTTTTTAAAATAGTCATATTTAAAAGTTAATTTATTAAAATAACTACATTCAGATTTTATTAACTAAATCAATCAAATATAATAATATCGAACAAAAATGTTCGAACAAACAAACCAAACATATTTTCTTCTTTCTTTCTCCTCTTTCTCATCTCTCTCGTTTTTCTTTCAAACACAATTTTTTGCCAATTTCATCAAGGCAAAAATTACTGATCTAAAATTTTAAAGTTAGCATTGCATACTTATTTTAGATAAGATTAATTTTGAATTATAACATATATTATTTGATTAATTTTTTGGTGTATTTTTGAGTTTAAATATAATGTTAGGTGAATAAATATTGGTGAAAATTCGAGATTTTGTGTTTCAAGATATTATTTTACTTTGATAAGTTATTGTATGTACTATTTTGTGCTTAAATAATTTATGCATGTATGATTTTGTACTTGATTAAGTATTGTATATGTGAAAGTTTTTCTTTTTCTTTTTATTTAATTTTGATTTGTTTGCAAAAATATTGTGTTGATAATTTTGAAAGGTTAAAAAAATTGTGAGGTGAGTGAGAGATCGAAAAATATGTCAAAACAATAAGTAGGAGGTCGCAAAATTTGGTTACAAAAAAGAGAAGGTGACAACCCAAATTGAATGGCTTATGATCGAAATTGAAAACGCCCATGACCGAAATTTCCAACTCTGTGCCCGAAATCCCAATGCTTCATGGCCGAAATTCCCAGTGCCCCATGACCGAAATTCCAAATTCCATGACCAAAATTTCAAATGCTTTATTTTGGAAAATTTCCCAATGGTCCGTGATATTTTCCCCACTGCTTTATTTTGGAAATTTGGCCAATTTCCAATGCCTCCATGACCGAAATTCTCATTGACTCTGTGACAGAAATCCATGCCTCTCTGACCGAAATCCTGCCTTAGTGACAGAAATTTGTCATGTGAGGTGTATTTGTAATATTTTGGAAAATTTTATAATTTGTAATTAGGGATTTAATTATGATATTTTAAAAATATTTTTTAATTTTATAATTTTCTAAAATTTAAGAATTACCTTATAATTTATCATGTCTAATTTCGGTCATAATCAAAATTGAAGCTTCCAATTGCAGTCATAATTTATAGTGATTGAAATTTGCCCTGTAGAGGTGTAGTTGTAATATTTTGGAAAATTTTGTAGTTTGTAAAAATAAATACATATTTGAGAAATATTTGAATATTTTATAATTTCTTAAAAATTGAGGGTTATTTCGATCATGATCAATGATGATCAAATTTTGTCCTGTGGGAGTGTGTTTGTAATGTTTTGAGAAATGTTGTAATTTATAAAAATAATTAGGGATCTCATTGTCAAATTTTAAAAATATTTGCTAATATTGTAATTTCTTAAAATTTAAGGGGTTAATTTATAATAATATTTAAACTTTAAATTTTTTATATACTAGTCTATTGTGGTGGTGCTTTTTATATACAATATGATGGCCAAGTTTTGTTTATTTTTGTATTAATTTGAATATATTTTATTATTATTTAATAATTTTGATTAATTTTTATTAATTTAAAAATGTTAGAAATTAATTTGGTTGATTTTATGAATGACTAAATAGTTATTTATTTATGTTATGTACTTTAGTTTGTTAGTATGTTTATGTTGATGTTGTGATTATTTTTAATAAAATTTAATACCTTTAATGATATTATATTATATGTTTGAATAAGAAAAAAATAGTGAAACCATTCAAAATACTAAAAATTTTAAAAAATGATTAATTTAATAGTTATTCAACTTCTTTATCATATACGTGCGATATAGTAAAAATTAAAAACAAATGATCTCAAAACAGAAAATGATTTTTTTTGACACACTTACCTTGGTTACTTAATTGACATGGGGTACATTAATTTTTCGGACAACCTAATGCATTGAATGTTATTGCAAAAGGTTATTACAATTGATAATGATAATAGTGTTCTATACTTCCTTGTGAGAAGTACCATTATTAAATTTTCTATACGGGAGTTTGTATTATTGACAAGTTTAAACATTAGGTATTATTCAGATTAAGCCCACATATGAAATTCAATTTTTGTCTCTAAATAATTCACAACTTTTGTATGTATAGCATGTAATTTTGCAATGTATTTATTGAATTTACCTATTTAGTATTTCTTTACTATGATAAAATAGTCTGACATAAACACATTAGTCTTTCATGAACTTAACTTAAAATTTACCTTGCGTTACCATTAATATGAAATGTACAAAAACTATGCAAGGCTTTAAAGAATGTTAGCATAACACTTTCTCTATATTATTATATGTTAATATATGCCTTAAATCTAATAGTATTTTAAATATTTAGTACATTTGTATTATAATATTTTTTTATTTATATATTATTTAATTATTATATATTTATGTGTTTAATAAATATAATAATACTCTTAATTTAATAAGTTTGATTAATTAGATACCATTCTTAAATATCTCTATCAAGTATTATTATGAATATGGTAACAATAATGCATAAAAATTAGTATCTTTAGTAATTGATAACAATAAATGTATTATAATATGAGATATCAAGTTAACACATAAATACAAATTTGTGAATTAATGTATTAGACCGATTTATCATGAGAACGTTATGTGAATTATTACATAAGTATTATAAATGATTATCACAGCGACAATAATGTATATAATTCTTAGAATTGATATTACCATGGTTCTCAACATAGAGAATGACATATTTTAATATTTTCAAATGTTAGTTGTAATAAGATAGATTATAAAGAAAATAATCAAATATATCATAATTTGTGTAGACGAATATGTGTGATCAACATATGATTTGTCCCCTCTTATATAATGAGAGTGATATTTTGAGCTCTTTAATTGAATGAAAATTTAAAATACATCAACATACTTAAATAAATCAATATGTGATATTAATTTTATTTGATAATATAAGTCTATTTAAAATATTAAAAAAATATAAAATTAAAATATACGAGAATGACATATTTTAAGATATTTAAAATAAATAAATTGAATTATACTGTAACATTAATCATGAATAAGTTGATATCAAATTACTGACATTCTCATCACTTGAATAGTTATAATGTGTTATTACACATTACTCATTACTTATAATATTAAAATTAAATTTTAGTACTACTACTAACATTATGAAAATTTAAAATTGACAATAAGTGATGATTGAAATTGAAGTATTTTGGCCCATTTTTATGATTTTTTCAATTTTCATTTTCTTCCAAATTTTTGACCAAGTATAATTTTTAGTAACTTTTATCACAAAAATTTTAAATAACATTGTCCCAACATAATAAAAATAAATCAAAATAAAATAAAATCACAGTAATACCATATTTTAGGCAAAAAAAAAAAAAAAAATTAAAATAATCACAAAATCACAACGTTGACTTGGGTTAAATACAATGTTAACTTTAAAATTTGAATTTCTTGAAAAATATTTGATGAATTTAATAGAAGAAATGAGAGATCTTAGAGAAAAATAGAAAATAAAAAAGAAATAAATGAGATAGTGAAGGGGTACTTTTGTTCGATATTATTATATTTGATTGATTTGATTGATAACTTTTGTTTAATATTATTGTATTTAATTGATTTGATTAATAAAATATAAACATAATTATTTTGATAAATTAACTTTTAAATGTGATTATTTTAAAAAAATTTTCTTATATTTTTCTTTCATTTATATTTTAGTCTATAAAAAAATTAAAAATATTTATTTTTTTAAAATTAGTAACTTTTAGTTGATATTATTGAAAATTTTTACATAGTTTTTTCCTTTCAAATTCATTGAATTTAACTCTGTAATTTTTAGTCAATCAGGGCCAAGTTAAATATGGGTTGAGTCGCCGGTTGTAGAATTAAAAGAATCCTCTGTCCAAACAATGCCCTAGGAAACTCGCGGGACGTAACGGATCTATTTGGCGGGAATTCCTACGTGTCAACCATCCATGTCTCAGAATTCGCGCCGAATGCCTTAAATATTTATTCTATTTTCCTTTCCCGAATTCCTCCTCGGCCGAGCAGAAAGCCGAACAGTCATCTGTTTCGCTCTCTACAATGAGTTCTTCGGATTTTTCTCCGTCAATTCCCTTCAGATGCAAGAAGCCACTTCAATCAAATCTTAAACCTGAAATTTCAAGTCAAAGCCCGAATAAATTAGCCTCCAAAACACCGGAGAAGCCGCCGTCAATGCTCCCTCGCCATCGCCGGACCCGCGACAGCCGCATCGCGATCTCTCTCAAAGAAGTCCGAATGGCCGCCCAGACCCGTCCCCAGGAGCCTCGAACGGACCAGATTGAATCTGCCGGAAAGCAGATCTTGGCATCGCCACGCAATAGATCCCCAGCGAAGTCTGCTCGTGAGTCTACTTTGTTGCCAGAAAAGTAAGGATTTTTTTTATTTTGTTTCTTCTTGAATTTAATAATTTTTATATTTTATTTAGTTAATTTTTAACCTTTTTTTTTCGAAAATGTCCAGGTATAGACAGCTGGTAGAGTTTTTTGATAGCTTGGATTGGCTGACCCGGATGTTGAAATTGAAGCAGTCATTGCCCACATTCACCAAAATTTGCCCCACAATTGAGCGTGTGACTGACAGGTGATTCTTTTTTATCATTATTTATGGATGCTAATTTAGTGATATCTTTTCTTCATGATTGGTTGTTGAAAAATCTGGGACGGGAAAAAATTTGATTCAACTGCTACTTTTTGTACTCACTAGACTTTCATAGTATCCATACATGGCCTTATGTCGATGATTTTGGACAATGATTTTTGTAGGAGGTTTTCATATGGTCACTTGGCTCAGTTAAAGTTTATACTACCGGAAGCTATTGAGATTAAGAAAGTGTTCACATTGGATGAGAAGTCTGGTCGTGAAAATCCCGATCTTCACGTTACAATAAATGCTGATGCTGTACGATGTGATGGCAAGTTGGAATCTGACAGCAAGAATGTGAATCTAAGGAAGGTTTTTCGTGCTCGGCTTATGAATTTTCTTAAAGACCATCCCGAGGTATATGATAATTTTTATTTCTTTTTCTTATGGATGGGCCTTGTGTGTTTTGAAGCTTTGAGATTCTTTTTTTTTTTTTTTTTTGTGTGTGTTTGAAATAACACTAGAAGCCATCCACAACTTAATTTCCATGTTTCAGAGCCATATTTTGAACTAAAACAATTACACAGTTTTGATCTGGCATCAGGCAAGCCTTATATGTCTTTGATGTAGCCTGTTTTGACACAAATTGTATTGTAGCTTGTAAGGGCAAAACAGAATATGGAGTTTGATGTGCAATGATGATAGAGCAACACCAACAATAGGCACAAGTAGTTTTTCTCATTTTGAGGTTCTTGCAGTTAGATACTTGTGTATTTAATATGTGGTTCTAATCTGACCTGTATTTAGTTGAGCAGTCTTTTTCTCAGATAAACTCTGGTGCTTGGTGTTATTGAAGTTTAACATTTGTGGCATAGTTTGCACTTGCTTTAATAGTGTGTACTTGTATCCAGTGATCTCAACCATCATTTTTCTGCATACAGGGTGAAGAAATTCCGGAGGAATCATTGCCTGAACCATTCAATAATTCAAAGCCAAATTTCCATTTAAATATGATTAAAAATCCCATCTCATTGACATCCAATGAATCATCAACTGATGTATCTGTGGAGCAGCAACGGGCATCTTCAGCTACCTGCCAGAGTTATAAGCTTCTAAATATAGTAAAAAACCCCAGCATCTCAACAGTCACGGGGACATCAGCTTCTTTACCTGATAGTCAGCAACCTGTTGCAGCATCTTGTTTTTCTTTCCGAAGGCATTTTTCTCAGAAGCATGTCAACAGTGACGCAGAGAAGAATGAGAATCAGAAAAAAACTTCATTTGTTTCCAATGAATCTTCTACCATTTCAGTTCTAGAGCCATGCCTTGACAAAACTTCATCAAATGAGAAAACTAGCTCCGCTGCTGCTGTCTCTCCATTTAAATTATCATCCAAAACCACTAGAGGAAAATGTTCGGCTCATTGCATGTCTCCAACTCAGTTGCCACTAAGCTGCCCTCCTGATACTCCAGTCAAAGAGACCCAACCTATGGAAATTAAGGATGGTTCTTCCACAAAAGCTGCTAGCTTGCAATCAACTCCTGCAAAACTTGTCTCTACTCCGTCCAGGCTGATGACTGCCACACCTTCTTTACATCCGCCAAAGAGATGTTATATGACTCCAGAAAATGTTTCTGCCAGCTCACCAAACAAGTTAACAAGGCGTGCACCCCGTAGTAGATCTTTGAAATTTGATACTCCTGTGAAGAATGAGATGGTTGAGCAGAAGGTCAGTGAGATGGAAGGCACATCAGTTGATGATAATATTCTTGACATTGTACCTGAGAATTTTCTTCAGTCGGTGAGCTCCATTATGAATGCTTTCAGTCTTATTAGAGCATGTTCTATTCAAAACACTTTACAGAGTACAGAAATTTTTTTAGTTCACAAACATGAAACAATGATTTTTCCTTCTGTCTTTCTCTCTCATCTTTTATTTTTTATTTTTTAAAAAAGAGAGAGAGAGAAATTCCATCAGAGATGGCATGGAGTCAATCTATCTGACGATGCATTCACAAATTCACTGTTAGACTGTATGCTATACTTGGGTAATTATTTATCATACGAAGGACTTGCATAGCCAACTATTTCTCTGAACTTTGATTTCTGCAATTACTTAGAAATATGTATTCTTAAAGTCAACCTTTTGTGCATCTCAGTATTGTATGTACAATACCGATAGCTCACGATAAGTAGTAAGTGTTTGTCATTAATCTCTTGTAATAACAATAACTTATTATTACAATAAAGTAACAATTTTTTTTTTCAGATACGAGAGAAAGAGAGGAAGGCTATGGAGGAACAAGATCCAGCCATCTCACAAGCTAAGTGGCGGCGACAGATGATTGCGTGCCTGCCTAAGCTCTTCAACATGATTCATTTCTTGTTTCAGTCAATACAACGATCAGTTATCACCAAAGAGGAGCTTACTCACAAGTTAATTTCCAATCATCTTCATATTACTGATAGAAGTAAGTCTACATGGTAACCAATTGGACACTGAGATATCTTGTTTATAGAAACTTTAGACGGGCTAACTCCTCTTTTTTGTATACAGGAGAAGTTGAAGATCAGGTGAACTTGTTGCTGGAACTAGTTCCAGAATGGATTTCAGAGAAGTTGTCATATAGTGGTGATTTGCTTGTGTGGTGAGTGTCGTTAACAGCTCACACTTTATTTGGTTGCCTGCATGTTCTTTGAAATGCTGATTTTGGTCTAATTGCTTATAGAATATTATTTATTTCAGATAACGTCATGTAATTATATGTTCTTCAGGAGATGCAAGGAAACTTCTAATTGATGATGACATTATTCTCTTTTGCAGCATCAATAAAATGACAAGTCCAGAATCCATACGAGCGCGACTTGAAGAAGCTAAATCACCAGGATATTGCTAATAGTAATTAAATTTACTGTAAGAAGCATATCGAGATTTTGTGTACAAGTTTCCCAGACATTTGGCTTTTGTAAATACTAATAGTTTTCTTTATATGCAAGTTAATTTGTGTTGAATAATATATTCGGGCAGTGGATTTGAGTTCGTTAACTTGATAGCAAAACAGAAAAAGCTTTACTTTCCAATTGTCTGAAAAAGAGGCTAAAAACTGCCTTCTTCGAAGAAGATGATTGTGCTTTGCTCTATTCATGAAGTTGCTGAAGCGCTAGAAAATAAAAGATTTCTGCAATTGGCTTCACTGCATTCTTCTATTTCCTTGGTATGCAGTTTGCAGACCATCTGGAGATGGCATTACGTTTGTCAAGGTATCTGTGATTCTGCTGAACTTAAAACATGGTCCTTGGATTGCCGGTTCGTAACGGGTCGTAAAAGATTGCTTCTGGTTCTTGTCGCAAACTTCACCTCTTTCTTTGCCCCATAATATTGAGTACAGACCAATGCAAATGCCTCCAAGATTTACATGTTTTTAAAATATGTAGTCTACACAATTATAGACATTAAGTTACACCATCTGAAAGGGAAAAAAAAAAAAAAACCGAAAACTTGTTGAAGAATCAAATACCGGCATAATGGACAAAATGGACCATAAGATGGAACTCGAAACAGTCAGAATTGAACCTTTCAACCACTCTCCATGAATAGATCTAGCTCCAAGGTGGATTGGAGCATCACCGCTTTAAGCTTGGCACTGCTGGTCCTTTGTAAAATGCTATAATTATCTCTCCAGTTAGGGATACTACTGTTCCCAGGATTTTAGCTATTCCATGAGGACTCCGAACATCAACAATCTCCAACCTACACAAGAAATTCGTATAAACATGTTGTTCATGAAATCAAGAGATGATAATCTTTTACTGCATGTTAGACTTTGCAGTGCATACCTGAATATGAGTGCAATTATGAAGGTCATGCAGGTGATGCAGGTGATGCTAGTATTCACGGCTACCATGAAAGTTGGAGAGGTGTAATTTATGCTTGCAAAGTACAGGCTAAGGGTTAAGCTAACCCTGTTTACATCGAGAAAGAAATCTGTCAAGTCTTTTCAGTACTTTCTGCCGAAAACTAAACTTACTGCAGTTTCTTCTGTATTCTACTTAGAGGTGCCCGGGCTGGCTCGCGAAGTTCAAGTTCCTGTGGATTTATGTGTCGGATCGGTCCAGGTTTGCACAGTAATTGTGGTGAACAGAGCTTTGTTTGTATCAAAATTTTTAGGCCCGACACTGCTCATGAAATCCGGCCCATGATGGCCCTGCCGAGCCTAGGCTTGGGCTAGCCCGCGGGCTAAAGCCCAAAATTACAAATTTTAATTTTCAAATTTCACCCTCCCCTCTGCAGCATTGCCTGCCCCCGCCTTCTAGCTTCACTTCATTTCTTCTTCTTTCTTTGATTACTCTCTCTGTTACTCTTACGCTCTCAACTAGAAACCATCAAATCAAAAGGGCGAAATGAAAGAAATGATTTTGATTAAGTGGGTTGGTGTAAGTCTTGAAATCAGTAAGGTAGTCACTGAGTTCATGCGTGGGATTTTTTGAAGCTTTAAGGGAGAGAATGAGAAATGGCTGGGTTTAAAGTGTTAAATCTGTTGCAAAGAAACATCACTAAGTTACCTACAACGTGTCGACAAGTGACTGATGTGTCTTATTTTTATATAATTTTTCTATATTCTTATTAGTGCTATTTTGTTAATTTATTCTTTTATTTATCTTTTTGATATGTTTTTATTTATTTTTATGTAGGAAAAAATAAATTCATAAAAGAATAAGATTTGGAGTGAAAAATACGTTTTTTAGCTCATGAGATTACGTGAGATAGAACCACTTATGCCACCACTTCAGACCATGGTGTGATAAGTAACCATGAACAATTCTATGCTATAATATTGTTGCTATAGTTTTTTCAACTTTAAAAACCGTAAAAATTTGTATTATTGACATTCTTTGTAAAATTATATTGCCAGTTTTGTTACAATATACAGTGTTAGTTAATGTTAGTTACTAATTATAAATGTAGCACTGTTTATTCGTATTTTAATAAGTTTCATAATGAAAAAATTTTTAAATTTTCTTATTATATCAGGCATTAGAGATATTTTTATTAATTTAGAAAACTTAATTTGTAATATTTTTTTACTAATAAAAGGAAAGAATAAGTAAAATTTTATTTAAGAAAGAACTTATCTTAATCGAGAAATTATATTTTTATTAATTTAGAAAATAAAATCACACATAATTAAGGTTAGGGTTTTGTTATATATGTGTTTGTTTTATGTCTACATGAGTCAAGAGAGAACGCTAAAGAGATCACTTAGTAAATGTGTTGCTGCAAGTTTTGTTTTTTGTCTCTTGTGTTTTTAAGTTATTTTTATATTATTCTTACGATTTAAAAAAAAAAATTTGATAAATATTATGAGTTTGTAATAGCTACTTTTATAAATTTAAAAAGAAAGTTTCTAAATATTGTCAAGATGAATACTTGTTCTTATTGAAGAAAATTCAACGATAATTAATAAGAGGATTTTACTGAATTAACTCAAAGGGAGTTTGATACATTAAGGTGAAGGGATCTCGCTAAATAAGACCATTTAAGAAAATTCAAAACTACTAAAACAAATATAAGAAGGAGTATTTATTCTGTTTAAATATATTAATACTTATAATCATTGTTTTTTAAGTAAATAATTTTTTTTTTCGTATGACTTTATAAATATAGATTGAAAAATCTGAATTGCATTAAAATTTTAGAGCCTTCTTTACTTTTTTGCACTGTGATTACTTAACTTAATTAATTGAAAAAATTAATTAAATTTAATAAAATTTAACATAAATAAAATTTTCAAAAATAGTAGCTATAACGCCACAGCGCTGGGTTTCGATGGTTGCAAATTTGACTAAACAAGAAATAAAGATAAAAGAAAAAAAGAAATGTGAGCTTTTTAATGAAGATATAAATAAATTTTTTTAGGATTGAAAAAAGAAAAAGAGAGCTACCAAGAGAGCTATAAAGGATAATAAAAAGATAAAAAAAAAGAAATAAATTGATAAACTTAAAGAAATCTAAAAAATTTCGTTATCTTAGCTTACAATTCAGATTCAATTTTTTTTTCTTTCTTTATTTTTCATTGTGTAGGATATTTAACATAATGATCAAGATGCCATATTTTTTATTATGAATTAAATTTATTTTTTAAGACTATGATGTAATTAATTATGATATTATAATTTTTATTTACTTAATATAATTAAAATTTATCTTTGTTGATTGAGCATTCTGCATTATTCTTAATGGATAATTTAAAATTCATAATGAAACCTTAAAAAAAAAAATTTATGATTTAGCTCTTGTGTGGAATGTTATAAAATTTACGAAAAATAGAATTATACTTGTATACTTTGTATAATCATTGTATAGGACTAACTATGTGTTTATTATATTTCTAACTATCTTCATTCACATAAGAATATAATGGATTGATATTTTAAAATAATTTTGTTATAATTCAAAAAAATAATCAATAATTATGATATTTTTGATTATTAATCAATAAATTTAAATTTCAATTATTAAGAATAGATGAAATTTAATGGATTAATTTCGACGAAGTCAAATGCTTTAAAACTCTCTCTATTTTGTTACTCTCAATTTATTTTTATTTAGTTATCAATTATTTTTAACATAAATTATTTTTATGTATAATTTATTTAGATAAAATTAGGATAACTTAATTTAATAATTAGATTATAAATACCAATTTTTATAATAACGATATTTATTTGTCACTTTATTATTTAAAAATGATAACTTATGCTTGCGATAACATATTTTTACAAAAGATTCAATCCTCGGTTGAATTTAGTTTGTGCTACCAAAGAAACCGATGCATAACATATTTGAAGCAAAATCATGAGGAGTGTCTGGCTTAAATCACCTGATCACTTTCAAAGCACGTAACTCAAATTATATCTCTGGTGTGTGTGATGAGTGAGGTTGTGCGTGTGTGTGTGTATTTTATTATTTCTTTTGCCTCTTTGGCAGTAATTTATGAATGCAACCATTTGAATGGATGTGCATGCCGATGAAAGATTTGTACCAAATATGCTTCCAGCACAGAGCGTGATTCCTGCTCTGGATCAAATTCCAAATTGGTTAAAGCCGATTATAAGATTCTTCTCTTTCGTCAAACGGCAAGTTTACAAAATGATCTATGGCACTATTTATGGTTGGAATGAGATGCCCCCATAAGATAAAGAGATAGTACTGCAAGCTTTATACTTTTTTTGTTCTCTATCTGTTTTCTTACTTTTTCTTTATTGGGTTAATTTAACTCCGAGTTTGGAGCTAAGTCCAGAGTCTTAACTACTTATTTCTTGTTCTTCTAACTGCTTTCTTACTTTTCCATTATTTCCTTGTGCAGCGTCAATAAAAAGTCAAGTCCAAGAATCCATACAAGCACAGCTTGAAGAAGCTTAATGAACCGCAGATTGCTATTGGTAATTAAATTAACTGTACGCAGCATAGTAAGGGACAGTGTACAAGTTTCCCGGACGTTCGTCTTTTTTGTAAACACTACTAGTTTACTTTCTGTGCAAACAAATCTCTGTACAATAATGTATCCAGGCGGTGGACTTGACGGAGACCGAAACGGGAAAAGAACTCTCTTATTTTCGGGAGAATTGTCCAATCCACACCAAAATAATGAAAGTTTGATATTTTTTTTAGTAAAGAGTTGTTTATCAATAACAATGACATCCTTATTATGGTAAACTTATTGCCTATATAAACTCAAAACATGAAAAGAAATTCTAAATAATTAAGAAAATATAAACTTAAGAGGATTGTAAGTAAACTCATAAAATAGAAGACACTTATAATAATGTATTCTTGTTTTGTCCAACATGAGGACTTGAGTTTGTTAGCTTAATAGGACTGTAAATATCTTTTTCTCCAGTATTTTGTAGAAGAGGCTAAAACACTGCCATCTTCGAAGCAGACAAATTGTGCATCGCTTTTATTCAGGAAGTTGCTGAAGGGGTAGAAAATGCAGACTCTGAAACTAGCTTCACTACATTCTCCTATTTGCTTGGTATCCAGTTTAGGATTCAATCCCACTGACTACCTCGAGATTGCTTTAGGTTTGTCAAGGTATCTGTGTTTCTGCTGAACTTAAAACATGGTCCCCGGATTCTGTATGCACCTCACAGGCCGGAAAAGATTTTTTCTGACTCTCGTCGCAAACCTGATCTCTTTCCTTGCCCCATAGCAGTAAGTACAGACCAATGATAACTATGATTCCTCCAAGTATGCTGAGTGACCAAATAAGAATTAGAGATCACAAAAACCAGTTTTTTTATGCTACTGACGGTGCCAAAATAAAATAAAATAAAATAAAATTTACCTGCCAGTGTGCAGTTTTTCACCAACAAGAAAGTATGCCGTAATTGCCACAATTATTGTTGTCAGAGGATTAAAAATGGTCGCAAACACTGGTCCTTTCTCTTTAGTGCACCACAGTAGGATGAAGCCGCAAAAACCAGAAGATAGAGCTCCCTGTTGCACATCAAAATTTTCTCAGAACTAGATGCCCAGTAAATTAAATAAAAGAACAAACATACTTAATGCTGTTTGTGAATAAAACATACAGAATATATGATGCTCCAGAGACCAATCATAGAAGTAGTTGACCATGCAGCTGATCTATGCTGTACGATTACTGTGTAGACAGCCGATTGTGCTGCTCCTATACAGTTCATCCAGGCTGTAAGTGATAGTTTTGCAGGATACCTCTTCAATGTAAATGCCTGCAAGACAGACATGTTTTGGCAGTCTTAATTTTCTATTTTGAGAAGAATTGTATTATCAATTTATAGTGTATTCCTTGGCCATTTCGATATAATACTGGACCTTCAATTGCACCTTATGGAAGTGAAAAATCGGAAAGGGTTAATTACCTGCATAATGTACAAAAGAGACCACAATACGCAACTCGAAACAGTCAGAATTGAACCTTTCAACCAGTTCTCATGAAAAGATTTAGTTCCAAGGTGGATTGGAGCATCACCCTTCAAGCTTGGCACTGCAGGTCCTTTGTAAAAAGCTATGATTATGACCCCTGTTAAAGATACCAATGTTCCCAGAATTTTAGCTATCCCGCGAGGATTCCGAACATCAACAATCTCCAACCTACTCGAAATTCGTGTAACAAAGGCGTGGGTACTTTAACTATCAAATCAAGAGAGAATAATCTTTTACTGCACATTAGACTTTGAAGTACGTACCCGAGTAGAACTGCAATTGTGAATGTCATGCAGGGGATGGTATTAATCACTGCTGTCATGAAAGTTGGAGAAGTGTAATTCATGCTAGCAAAATACAGGTTAAGGGTTAAGCTAACCCTGTTTACATCAAGAAAAAGGAAATCTGTTAAGTCTCTTCGGTACTTTCTAGCAAACACTAGAACTTGCAGTTTCTTATGTATTATGATAAAGGATTAAACTTGGCAGCCTTACCCCAGGAGAGAGAGAACAAAAAACTCCAGAAATAGAGCAAAGGTAAGTCTTGGCCTTATTTTTCTGCAGGAAAACAGTTAGCAGTAAGCAGTGTATTTGTCCGAAAATCTATGCTGAACTACCAATGGTAAGAAGTCATTATTCATGCAACAAATTATATGTTGGCAAATTCAGTGCAACCAAAAACTGAATATTTGTTGATGTGTGTGTGTGAGAATGTGGATAATTTCTGTACCTTTCAAGGAAATAGGCCAAGGGAAACATCACTAAGGCACCTACAACGTGCCGGTAAGTGACATAGACATGAGGATTCAATCCTCTGTTGAAGGCAGCTTCTGTTATGAAATAAATTGATGCAAAACATATCTGAAGCAAAACCATGAGAATGTGTGGCCTGAATCTCTTCATCTCCTTCAAAGCACATAACTCAAATGCCATAGCTGTCTGCGGTGTGTGCGAGGTTGTATGATTTTTTTTTTTCCTTATTTCTTTTGCCTCTTTGGTAGTAATTTATAAATGCAACCATTTTGATGGGTGCTCATGAAATATTCCTACTGATATGCTTGCATCGGTTGAGTTTTCCTGTTCTTGATCGAATTCCAAGTTCAGTGATCACAGCTGATCATATTCCAAGTTCAGTGATCACAGCTGATCATATTCTTCTGATTATGTCGGTTGAAATATATGCAATATTCTCTCTAAACTTGCTAAATACTCAAGAAATTAACTAGAGCAGTGCATATCTAGAATTTTCACTCCAGCTTATACTATGTTTACTGCAATGAAACTTGGTAATAATTGGTCTAAATACATCATGCCGCTTTAGTTAGTCATGATGAAGTTCAGAAGCTTCAGTTTTGTCATCAGCGAATCTGAAAGTAGAGTTGAAGAATGTTCAGAATTGTGACGTTTTTACTTATAACTTTTTAAAAGTATTAAATACTTTAATTAATGTTTTATCGAAGTCGAAAACATACCTTCAATGGTTTTATGTTACATGACCTAATTTCCAAACAAACTGGGAAAACAATTATACACTGTAGGAATGATGTATGTACGTTAGCATGCATGTGTTTTGATGCTTATTGAGAAAGCCGATGGAATAATTGTGTGTTGCCTTTTCAAAATTTCTTGACAAGAATCGTTATATCCCTTTAATCAAATTACGTAGAGATCTTTATATTTAAACGTATATATTTATATTTCAGTGCAGAGAGCACCACTCCTGTTTATGGGAGTCAGAAATGTTCTTCTTTTTGGTTGTTCTCTTCTTCCCCCCGCTATCCTTTTGAGTGTCAGTCCACTTTAAATTATCCTCATATTGTTAGAAGTGTTAACACTTGATCCACAGGCTTAAGCTCTAACATATTTAGTGTGTTAGTTGACATTAAATGAACATTATGTTGCCAGAAGTGTTAACAAAAGTTTAAGTTTTAACATACTTACGCATGAATAGGATCGATATCAAAAAGGGCTTGTAGCATAAATCAAGTTGAATAATGATATAAGAGAGAAAGCAACTTAAATAAATTCAATAGAAATATAAAGAAGTGCAAATGTAGAACACCTGGAGAGAATCCAACACATGACCACTTGATCAATATTCTATTAAGTTACTGCTTAACTCTCAAAAGTTTAAGCTAGTAAGGACTCAAATAATAGTATCAAACTCTAATAATAAGACCATTGAATTGTCATTCCAAAGCAAGCATACTAAATAGGGTCACAAAATCATGCTAAAAAAGAAAAAAAAAACTTTGGATTTCATTTAGAATTGTGATAATTTTGTTTTATGTTAAAAATAAAATTAAAAAATAACATTAATTTTTAATAAAATTTACTTATATTTTTTTTATATTTAATCTATCACACAATTATTGCAATTTAAAAGCCATAACACTTCATTATTAAATAAAATTTTAATTTGTTTGATGTGTAAGTTGTTGCATATATATTATTAAAATTTCATGATGTTATTAACAAAATAATAGTTCAGAATAATATAATAAATGATCATAATATTTATACATTGACAATTTTCATACCTAATTTTTTAGTTGTTTTAATGGTGGTAATGATTTGTGCACTGAAAAAGAAGCTACCACATTTTGATGAATTTGAAATGAATAATTCTCCCCGCTCCCATATATGTAATTTGCTTTTGAATGATAATGGCCTATTTTTATAAATGAGATGCAAAATTTATGATTTAACATTATAAATTTAATATTATTGTAATTTGCAAGCTTTTGTTATGCTTTATAGTCTTGGACACCACCATTTATTTTGGAATTAGATGCTTCCATAAGAGATGATACCGCATACAAGAAAAGTCATTTATATATACAAGTTTGAAAATGATAACGATTTATTTACTTTAACTATAGTTAGCCTATAGCGACCTCCATTTTAAAAGGGTGAAGTAATACTTAAACTAATCACGTAACACTTACGATTGAAAAGAAATTTAATATTTATTAAAAAATTATAAACATAACAACTAGTCAATACTCTCTAATTATTAACAGCAATAGGTTTTTAAAATATATCATCTCATCCAATAATGTAATAAATAAAAAATTTTCAAAGTTCTAAAATTTAAGGAATTAAGGGACAATATAAACTTAACCAAATTCATCATAACCTTAAATCATTTGAAAATTATAATAAATTAAATAAATTTTAAACTTAATAAGTATACTAATATTTTACACATACACATATAATGCATGTGTATATTATAGTATGAGAAAAAAAATATAATCATTTCAAATATTTTGTAACATTTAAATACTTTAGAAATTTTTTTAAAAATTTACTAAAAATATATTCAATTACTATTTAGTAACACTTCACTTATCACTTATTATCAATTAAGCTAATATCATCCATATATAGGGTAAGCATAACGAAGACATATAATTTTTAAAAATAAAAAATGTTCAACCCTAAGATAAGGCCCACTCTCTTACCTTGATCAGCAGTGAATTATCCCATATACACAAATACGTCATTACACGAATGTTAAGACAAACTATATTTAAAGATACCCCAAATATCTCTTCAATGTCATAGAGAACACTAAACAATATTTATCAATATACAAAATCCGAGAATATAACTACATTTATAAAGGTTTCTTATAAATTTGTATTACCTACTAAGTAAGTAACGAAGTTCGATATTTTAGCACATAAATCTTAACTCTCATAAATATTTTTCTTACGTACTCACTTTCTTATCACTTAAAATACAATGCATATATTTATACTTCAATGTCAATACACATAACTTACAAACAATCACACATATAAATACATTATCATAAATAACCACATAAACGTATGATGATGTGAAAATCAATATTTTTGTAATAACATATAAATGAAAAATACTCTTAAAAATATAATCAAATATGTATTTACTTTTATTGTGATTCTTTTTAAAAGTTTAGCATTCTTACCTCGTGGCGATTATAATAAAAACTAATTTAAGTACTTTAACTACTATAATAAAGAACTATTATTTATAAAACTCGTATACATTTTCACAAAGCACAACATAACTCATTAAGCCTTAATAATATAATTTGTATTATCTAATCTGTTTGACAACTTAATATTCTTAAACTTACAAAAATTGACCTTATGTTATTTAAATGTTTCTCTTATATTTTAAACAATGTTATTGTCTCATGAAATCATAATATAATATTTAAAAAATATAATATAAGATTGAATAAAAATATCAATCTCTAATTCCTTATAAAATTAAGTATTTTTTATACTAAAAGTTGTTCACTTATCCTAATAGTATTAAAATATATATTAAGCAGCTCTTAATATTTTAATTTTAGAAAATATATTCTATTTTTAAATATTATAAAATTTTACAGAGATGATATAGATATATAGACAATAAGGTAATAAAAGTTTTTGAACTAAATTCATTTTATAACTATTTTAAACAAATTTTGTTTTCAAATCTTAAAATTTTGCCAAATAAAAATTGATAATGAATTATGTTAATTCATAATTTCATAACAATTCAAAGATAAAAAATTTAACTCTAAAAATTTAATATGTTATAATAGACACAATTAGAAATAGTACGAAAATTTCATAATTTTTGAAGATAATTTAATTAATTAAAGTAATTCTGTCATTTAGCTATTGTACAAAAAATGAGTAATTTTTAACATCTTAAGATCAAACTTAAAAATTATTAAAAATTAAAAACTTAATATTTTTCTATAAAATGAAATTTAAAATAATTTTATAGATATCTAATTTATTCATATAAATTAGTTTTATCAAATTTATAGTGTATGATTTTACAAAATTTATGGACTAATCTATTGTCTTATATTATTTCTGCAAAAATTTTCTTTTCCTCTATTGTTTCTCTACAAAAATAATATTTAATTCTTCATTATAGAAAAAAAATTAAGGTCTAAACACCCCAATCAAACTGTAGAATTCTAATTACCTTATTTTATAAAACACATACAATAAACTTGCATACTAAACATAATAATCATCAATCTAAAAGGCAAATAGGAAATAGAAAATATACTTATAATTTTTATTTTTATTTTTTCTCTTTGTCTTTTGTTCTTATGTCTATGTTTTCTCTCAAATTGCATAACTTTTAGGTACAATTTAAACTATTTAATATATATTTTATGTACAATTTTAATTCAATTCTTAATTTAACCCCTTTTTTTTTTATTTTACTTCAAAACTATAACTTATTATGAAAATATTTTAGTATTTTTTATATTACACATTTGTTCTCATGAAACATGAGTCATTATCTGTACATCACTTTATAATATATACTAAGAAAAAGTGGGCATCATGCGGAGAGACTCTTGAGTGTCCTTAGGGCACCACACCATATACATTGAAATACAGAAGATGATATAAAATATTATCATATATGATAAGACAATACTACATGTGCACAACATATGTGTGTGCTTAGGAGTAATTTTTTATAAATATATGTTTATCCATTTCATGTTATAATTAACATTTTCTAGATATTCATATTTTGAGCTTAGCAAATGCATGTGATAAATTATAAGAATATATTATTGTTTATTAGGATTTAGGAGTGCATTCTTACAAAATTTATATTTATAATTACCTCGAGATGTTTGATTATATACTATTTTAGAGTTTTGTATTAGTTCTTACAAAATTAATAAGATCGTCCACTATGTAAAACATTTTGTTGCTTCCATTTGGACGGCATCTGGAACTAGGGATCTCTCGCCCACTTCTGTCCCCTCACCTATCTAACTTTAGTCCATTACAAATCACCAGACAATACCCATTAATTGCGGGCTAGCTCTTTTAAGTCATTCTTCTCGTCACAATTTATGAGCTAGCTGTCTCGGATACTAACAATGGTGGCAAATAGATTGCTGCAATACTGTAGCCACCTAAGGTTCGAATTCGAAGAAAAGGAGATGGTTTCTTAGATGGGATCCTCATCACATGTGGCCTAAAGGTTGGTGTTAGTTCAATCTAAGCAGTGATGGATTATATGGATCTCAAGTTCAATGGATTGCAGATTATTGTTGTACTTAATTAGTCAAACACATTTAATTGGAAATTTTCAATTACATTGAAGGTCCTAACAATTAAACAACATGTTGGATAGGAAGTACATTGAGTTTGAACTAATACATCAAATTGTTTGCTAGAAAGCTTCTAGTAAATTGTTTTCATTTTCTCAAAGAATAAATTGAAGGAAAATAATATCCAAGTCCGACTAGGCTCCAAGTATTTGGGTCCATCTGTCTCAGGCTGTATGTCCTGAGCCAAGAAGCTAGTGGATTCTTAGCTATGTGCTCCAAATCGCTGGCTTGGGCCATTTATTTTATACCGCATCTATTCCCTCGCTACACTCTTCTCCTTAAGAAGCTTTGAGTTGAGGTCTACGGGTGCTTTAAAGATTAAAAGGTCGAATTTGTCATTACCATTACAGGAAGCCTAAAACCAGAAGTGCATGTGAACGAATCGAATTGTTCTGATTCCCTGGCAGATGATATCTGTTTTCTTCTGCACCTGCAATCTGTTTCATGTCATTGATGCACTAGTTTATTAGTAATATCTAGTAAATTTGAAGGAATCGAATTGTTTTGATTCCATGGCTGTTGATGTTTGTCTTCTTCTTCACCTGTATTTGGTTTAAATGTCATTGATGCACAAGTTTATTATCAGTAATATTATATATAGTTAAGCTTCTACTGTCAGGACTCAGCTTCCTGTTAGTAGTTGTGGAAAAAAGCTTCCAACCAATCTTTGAATTTTATTGAACTTATTTGAGGCAATGAAAAACTCCTTTCGATCAAGAGCAACATCCAATCAGTGCCAGAATCTTATATTTTACCACCAGAAAGAAGACCTGAGAAACTTGTTGCTCCTCTATGTGAAACCATTCCTGTAATTGATATTGGAGGAAAAAAGAATCGTGATCGAACCATAACAGTTCAGCAAATTAGGAAAGCCTGCCAAGAATTTGAATTTTTTTAGGTTCGATTCACACACACACAGAGTTCCATTAATGAGTGATAATTCGTAGCCATTTTATTTATTCAAGAGAGAAATACATGATTATATTATTACTTGTGTTTTTGCTGTAACAGTTAATTAATCGTGGGGTTCAAGAGGAGCTGATGCGAGACGTATTGAATGTGGCCAAGGAGTTCTTTGAGCTGCCAGCAGAGGAAAAGGCAGGCTTATACTCTGATGACCCCAAGCAAAGTTGTAGACTATACACAAGCATCGCCTATGCTAATGAGAAAGTACATTTTTGAAGAGATGGTCTGCGACACCTGTCGAGGAACACATGCGGTTTTGGCCTCAAAAGCTTATCGGATATAGGTATGTTGGCTCTCACTCACTTGTCTGATGAAAAAGAATCATCGGTGTATTAAGAACAGGCAAAATATGTTCTCTTTTACAGAGAGCTAATGGGAAATTATGCTGTTGAGATGAGAAAGCTGAGTTTGTGGCTTTTGGAGTTAAAATTGAGACAAGTTGATGGACTGACACTTTTCTTTCAATCACTCAAGATCAAGCCCAAGTTTGATTGAAAAGCCTAAAGCTTCTTCTGTCTTCATCCTTAGTTCCCGCCAACTTCATCACAACAGTCTTGACTTCTTGCTGTTGCGTGAACTGCAATGTTGAAAGAGTCTTGATTGAACCGCAACAGACTTGATTAACATTCTTACTCAATTGTCTTTCTTAATTTTAATGCTCTCTATACTGTATGTAATCTTTTGTGTGTGTGTGTATATATATATATATATATATATATATATATTCTTCTTCTCTCTTGGATGAATGTAAGCTGAATGCCTCCTGTAAAATTCATACAAAATCAATACATCTTCTGTTTGGTAGTATTTGCATTCATCTTCTTTATTATTCATCACGATTTTCAACTTAGTATTAGAGCCACAATGGATACAATCACAATTCCTCAAGCTCAACTCAAATTAATACGAACCCAGTTGCTACATTGAATCTAAACTCAACAACTGTTACTTTTTCGAATATCATTAAGCTGACAGATGTAAATTTCATGCTTTGGAAAGCTCAATTTTGTCTTCTATCTGAGGCAATGACCTTGAAGACTTTCTGGATGCAAACTTGACCTCACCAAATCGATACATCATCACCACAGCTGAGGAAGAAAATAGCATTACTACTACCAATCCAGCATACAAAATCTGGAAAAGGCAAGATCAGCAGCTCATGGGATGACTGCTTTCCACCTTAAGTGAGCCCATACTTGCTGCAACTATGGGATGCACATCTTCCTCAGAATTATGGATATCTTTGGAGAAAACTTTTGTAGCAAAATTAATGGCTAAAATAGTAAACCTTAGAAGTTTGCTTATATCAACCAAGAAAGAGAACATGAGAATCTCTGAATATTATCAGAAAATGAAAAGCTTAGTTGATGTATTAAGGGCCTCTGGCAACAATATATCAGATAGAGATCTGATCATGTATATTCTGGGAGGATTGAAAAGGGACTTTGAGTCTACAGTAATTAATTTGTCCTCAAGAGCTAAGATTCCACCACTTAAAGAAGTCTATTCAATGCTGCTTAGTCATGAAAACATATTGGATGGATGGATGGAATTACCTTTTAAACTTAGGCTACCAATAAGAGATTACAACCAATCTCACCCACTCAAACTAGTATCAGAAGAAAAACTAGAAAGCTTTTAACTAAGAGAGAAACACTGCCAACAATACAGGATATGAAAAAAGCAAACCAGGCAGCACAAAATGAGGTTTAAAACCAACTTGTCAGATATGTTTGAAAGTTGGTCACACTACAGTTGAGTGCTATCATAGATATGACAGGGATTTCACTCCTCAGCAATCTAAACCAAACATCAAAGCTGCCTACATAACAAATCCTGAAAATTCAGTAGATCCGGCTTGGTACATAGACAATGGTTCAACCAATCATGTGATAAACTCTATCCAAAATCTATCTAGCAACTTAGATTACAAAGGAGGCAGTAGGCTTGCTGTAGGTAATAGACAAAATCTAGTAATCTCACATGTTGGATGCACCAAAATCCATACGCAGTACCTTTTAAAATAGATCAAACTTAATCAAGTATTACATGTACATGATATTACTAAGAACTTGATTAGTGTCTTTAAATTGCTTAAAGATAATCATACCTATGCTATTTTCAATGAACACTACTGTGTTGTTAAGGACCTGAAGACAAAGAAGGAACTGCTTCGAGATGTGATTAAAGGAGGATTGTATCGATTGTTGGAGGATTCAAAACAGATCAAATTGTTAGCTAGGCCAGCAACTTCATTCTGCATTCTGATTTTGTGAATTCAAAGTATGTTAATCCTGGTTATGTTAAGTAATCTGAATGTAAAAGAACATTAAAGGAATTAGAATTGTGGCATTAAAGATTAGGCCACCCTTATGAGAGAGTTCTGAAACAAATACTTTCATTTTGTAATGAATAAAAAAAAATTAATGCAAATGCCTCAACTTTTGTTTCATCTTTTTGTTCTGCCTACCAGCATGGTAAAATGCACAAGATGACTTTTAAATCTTCTGAAACCAAAACAAAGAAAGCTCTACAAATAATTCATACAAATTTATGAGGACCAGCATCAACAACATTCATAAATGGTTATATATTTTATATAGCTTTTATAGATAATTATACAAAGTTCACTTGGGTATTTCCCATGGTTTATAAATTGAAAACTCTTTCCATATTCAAGCAGAAAATATGTTAGAAATGAAAATCAAGGTTGTTCAATGTGACATGGGAGGTGAATTCAAACCCTTAGAAAATTATCTAGTAGCACATGATATAATGCTGATATATTCATGCCTTTACACTCATAATCAAAATAGAAAAGTGAAAAGAAAATATAGATATCTTGTAGAAACTGGCCTGACCCTTTTAACTCAATCACACATGCCCCTAAAGTTTTGGTAGGAGGCTTTTTATGCTGCTGCGTATCTCACTAATAGGTTGCCTTTTTTAACTTTTAACAAGAAGTCACCTTATGAGCTCATTTTCGAATACAAACCAGACATCAAGCTTTTGAGAGTTTTTGGGTGCGAATGCTACCTTTTTCTCAGACCCTATAATAAGCATAAACTGAGATTTTACACCACCAAATGTGTTTTTATTAGTTATAGCTATTATCACAAAGGTTATCTGTGTCTACACCCTTTTAAAAGAGTTTACATTGCCCAAAATGTTGTGTTCAATAAGTTTAGTTTTTCATTTGAATCTGACCCCAACTTTATCTCTCATATACCTAAACACACATACTCTGAACAAGTTTTTGCTCTGCCTTTCTTTACCATTTCAAACTGGTACTGTCATCAACACATGGACATTTCAACAGTCGGATCAGAATCTGCAATAGCCTTTGCTGATGCAGAACATTCTTTTCCATATCAAACACATTCTAACTCCCCAACTCATGATACATTACCTTGCTTCTCACTGCTAAAGTTTGACATTCTAGAGTCAAATCTAATGGGAAACCCCTCTTTTTCTTCTCCTTAGTTTAACAAGACTTAAACAAGCCATCATATGATCACTAGGAGTAAGGTTGTAATTTTTAAACCTAAGACTTATATTGCTAATCTTATACCAATAGAAGAAGTGAGTATATCGGTAAATGAGAGTTAAAGACTTGAAGATCTAAAGTGGAAAGCAATAATGAATGAAGAAATCCAAGCCTTGACAACAAACCAAACCTAGAAATTAGTACCATACACAGAAGGTATGAATGTTGTGAGATGTCGATGGATCTTCAAAATCAAGAGAAATTCAAATGGCTTAATTCAAAGGCATAAAGTCAGGCTTGTAATTAAGGAGTATTTGCAGACTTCTGGCATTGACTTTATAGAAATCTTTAGCCCTGTGGTTAAGGTTTCCACAATCAAAATTGTGTTGACATTAGCTATTCAAAAGGATTGAAAATTAAGGCAAATTGACATAAATAATGCATTCCTAAATAGGGAGTTAAAAAAAGTCGTATATATGAACCAACCATCAGGTTTAGAAGATGAGAAATGTCCAGGGTATGTATGTAAGCTCAAAAAAGCAATCTATAGTCTCAAGCAAGCATCTAGAGCTTGGTTTGACAAGCTCATATCAGCATTGAAATCATGAAACTTTACTAATTCGAAATCTGATACATCCTTATTTCACAGAATTGATAAAACTGGTACTATCTTACTTCTTATATATGTTGATGACATAATCCTGACAGGTGACAATACAACTGAAATTAAAACTTTGATCAAGAGATTAAATGAGACATTTGTTCTGAAAGACGTGGGAGAGTTGAGTTTTTTTCTTAGAATTGAGATTACTAGACTAAAGGACAATCTTCATATGTTTCAAACAAGTTATATTACTGATTTGCTTATAAAGACCAATATGCTTGATAGTAAAGGGATGAAAACTCCCATGGCAACAGGGTACAAACTCAGCAAAAATGATGAAAATTCTCGTAGTGACTATACATTTTACAGGTCTGTAATTAAATCATTGCAGTATGCCACCCTCACTCGATTAGACATCACATACTCTGTCACTAAATTGAGCCAATACATGCACAATTCTAATGTAGAACATTGGATTGCTTGTAAAAGGATATTAAGGTATTTAAATGACACCGTTCAGCTTGGACTCAAATTCAAGAAAACAGACAAATTTGAGTTGGTAAGTTTCTCAGTTGCTGACTAGGGTGCCAACACTGATGATAGAAGGTCCACAATTAGGCATTGTGTTTATTTGGGAGGCAATCTTGTCTCTTGGAGCTTAAAGAAACAGAATGTAGTGACTCGTTCATCAATAGAGGCAGAGTATTGAGCCTTGGCTCATATTGCTGTAGAGTTAGGCTACGTTAGATCATTATTGAAAAAAATCAATGTAGAAGTAAGCAAGCCTGTAATGATCTGAACTAATAGTTAAAATGTAGCAGCTCTTGCCTACAATCTAGTTTACCATGATAGGACAATGTGTATAGAGATTGATATCCATTTTGTGTGTGACAAGATCCTGGACAAAGAATTGGTAGCTCAGTATGTTCCAACCAATGAACAAGTAGCTGACATTCTCACCAAAGCATTGCTCATAGAAAAATTCATCTTTCTCAAGAATAAACTCAATATGGTAGAAAAACAGTAGAAACATCAGCTTGAAAGAGGGAGTTAAAATTGAGACAAGCTGATGGGTCGACACTTTTCTTTCAATTACTCAAGATCAAGCCCAAGTTTGATTGAAAAGCCCAAAGCCTCTTCTGTTTTCATCCTCAGTTCCCGCCAACTTCATCACAATAGTCTTAGCTTCTTGCTGTTGCGTGAATTGCAATGTTGAGAGAGTCTTGATTAAACTGCAGCAGGCTTGATTAACACTCTTACTCAATTGTCTTTTCTAATTTTAATGCTCTCTGTACTGTATATAATCTTGTGTATATATATTCTTCTTCTCTCTCGGATGGATGTAAGGTGAATGCCTCCTGTAAAATTCATACATAATTAATACATCTTCTATCCAGTAGCGTTTGTATTCATCTTCTTTATTATTCATCGCGATTTTCAATTTTTGGAACTAATTGAAGAGGGGTTAGGACTTGAATTTGGACATTTCGAGAAAGATTTAAGCCAAGTTCAGTTGATGACATTAAACCATTACCCACCATGCCCTGATCCGAGTTTAACATTGGGATTGCCTAAACACAGTGATGTTAACCTCATCACTATTCTTCTACAAAGAGATGTGAATAGGCTTCAAGTCTTGAAAGATGAGCAAGGGCTTGATGTTGAGCTTCCCTCTAATGCATTGTTTGTTAACATTGGCCATATGTTACAGGTGCTTTGCTTACCTGTTTTTCCTTTCTTACTGCTTTCATTAATAATGCTTCTCTTGTGATATTTACATTCAGAATGCTCCTACTTGTGAACGCAGATTACTTTATGTCCAATTAGAACCAATTATTATGCATGTAATCATTGCAAATTAAAGAGGCGGAGGAGTGGCAGAGAAATATCTTAGATTCTTGCAATTTGAGGATTTAGTGGTTCAAGGGGTAATGTGAACTCAAATATTCTGTTTAAAGTTCATACGGATTGACCTATACGAGGACTTATTCAGAAAGAGAAATTTTTGTTTTACCGTCCTTGAAAAGGTGCATGAAGTATTAACTTCTTTGAATCGCAGAAAAAATTTACTTGAATCTCTACTTTGGTTGGATATAACATGTAAAAAAGTTCATACTTTATTGATATAACATGTCAATTTAATTGAGATTTTTGATTTCCATTTCGGTACATAAGCAAGAAATCCTGGAAATTCATATTGATATGAACTTTCAAATTTCAAGCAACAAAATATATTTCCTGCTTGAGTCTCAAATCATAATGAATTTTTCGACGTCGGTGCAGATTATCAGCAATGGTAAGCTAAGGAGCGCTGATGACAGAGTTGTAATGAACACAAGGCATGCTCGAACAACCGTTGCCAGTTTCATTCATCCTTCAAGTGATAGCCATATTGAACCTGCAAAAGCTTTGGTTAACAACTGCAATCCTCCACTCTACAGATCTTTCATATACAAAGATTTTGTTAGCAAATACGTAGCAGATACTCATAGTGGAATACCACCAATTGAGCCTTACAAGCTCCAATCTTGGTTATATATAGAATATATGTTATTTTCTTGGTCTGATCTTATTTTGATCGTTGGTTTAATTGTTTTTAGTTTAGAAGATATCTTCAAACTCACAAAACTAAGTGCTGCAGACTGTAGATTACTCACAGCCACCAAGTAGTTGTAGTCCTACCGATGCCCATATATTCCTACTGATAATGAATATGTTTTCATTTTAATGGATAGAGATTGAAATAATGAGCGCAGTAGGATAAAATTATCAAATTTGTCAGTTTATATTAGAGTTCGTTCTTGTTCAAGTATAACTATAAGTATTATGTTGAACGACAAATGCCACTCAGAGACCACCACCTTATCTTCCAAGTGTACAATATTATTGGATTCAGCACCTAATCTTACCAGAATGAATCGTGGTTAGAAAACACTTCCTACCATCCATGGTGGGTAGGAATCACTTTTTCAGCTCAAATTTTATTCCTTAAAACGCATCACCTTTGACGCAACGTTCCTCACTGACAATTATAACATTTCAGATCACAAAATATTATTTGCTGTGGTCAAGGACGCAACTCCTTTCCTCCATTTATCTAATCTTAACATTCCTCAAAAGTTTTCAGGTAAATCAACCTTTTGCCAGGGGTAACATATGCTACTGTTCAAATTCAAAACAACAAACTTTATTTTTCTGAAACACCCTTTTCGTAATGAATAAGCTGATTCTGTCTTCTACTCTGTTTCTTGATATGGTTATTGCTACGTGACTTTACATGTAGAATTCTAATCAATCAAACTAATCATGAATCTCACTTAAGTTACATTATTATAATACACAAAAGAGATTTTAATGCAAAGGCGTAGCAAATGCTAATCATCATTAGATTCTCTGGTGTTAGATTTGTTGGGCCACCATCAACCATGAATTACTGAACTGGGAAAAGTAGAGAACTGAAATTAAACAAAACTTACAAAAAACATGGCTGCTGCTGCAATGCGTAGTTCTTCTCTCTTTGCATGTTAAAAGCATTCCCTTTTTTTTCCTTGTCTTTCCAAAGGGTAAAATAAAAGGCCATAAAAGTTGGCATACTTTGATTCCCAAGTATATAATTTTATTGTGATAATGGCCACTAGTGTCACACAAAAATCATACACATATATAACATTGGATTTCGAATGGGTCTTCCATTTTCACGCCCATCTATATTGACTTGTGTACAATATCAAACTATTACTCATTGCTTTGGAGACTAAGTAGTCGTCCTCCCAGATTACATGTTAGTAAAAAGCTAAGCTACCAGATCTATTTAGTATGATTTTGGCTCCCAAACCCCCACAGAGAAAAGCAAAAAATTTAAAAATGATGATAAAAGGTAGACATGGAATCTAGATGTAAAATAGAAAAGATTTGTCATCTTGCAGTGATTTCATGCATTACATAACACTTAACTCCTACGGGGAATGCGAAATGTTAATGGATTTAATCAACAAGAGATTGGAAATTTTGCATCATTTGAGAGGGTGAAAAAAAAGAGAGAGAGAGAGAGAAGATATGATTGTACTTTGTCTGTTTGTACTCATGATCCTACTCATTTCTTTCACTATTTTGTATACATTGAGAGAACTACTTATCATTTTCATCACTAACTCGCTGCTGCTGCTGCTTTGCTTATTCATGCAATAGCAGCTAGTTGACTTTATTCTCTCAGCATCCATAAAGCCTTATTACTCGGGATTAATTCATTATTTTGATGAATTACATGAGAAAGATTAACAGCCGTCCAGAGAATTTATCAAGACTTTTTTATGAGATAATGGCAAATGATCAATTGCATGGTATGATCTAGATGGGTTGAAGTGCTTTTGACCAAGAAGCACTTTTGGTAACAGCAGGCTGGCCCTTTTTCTCCTGTTGTTTGTTGACAATTATTATACATGATCGATGCTCTGTAGAGGAGAAAAAAAAAAATAATAAAGGAATAATGATTATATATACAAATGAATAAACCATGATTATGCATACTAATGCTGCTAGTAAACCAGGTGAATTTTCTTAACTTATATCCGACAAACTGAATTTTTTTAGAGTAAGGAATCAATACAGGTAGGCAAGTGTTCTTGATGATCATCGATCTTTTAATCATTTCCAGCCCCTTTTTCCACATTATTTTGTTTTCTTGTTCTTCATAGCTAGTAAATTCTGCCCCGGCTCCTTCATTAAATATGGAAATACACAAAGAAAAAAGTTTAAAAACGAGTAAGAAAAAATGATTAGTGATCAATGACAATAATCACAAAAGATATCGTGCTGTAAAAACAAATCATGGGATTCAAAATATGATGTTGAGTTGGTGCCCTGCAAGAAACATTACTTGAATACATATGTCATGGGGGAAATGCAACTTATCATACACACATGTAAAGATAAAAAATTGAATAATATCTTTAGCAATTAGAGCGTGATGTTGAGCCATACTTGTCCAATTATCGCTATCGAATGCCAAATCGATTGGTCCAAGAGGCAAGAGAATTCTTTTGTTTTATTTGACTGACTTGTTCATTTTGAACAATAAGATTGAAGATTTGGGGGAGCACAGAGTATGAAGGGGACAAAGTTAATTGAGGGTGAAGGTGTCACAACTTTATGGTATGAAAAAATGATTGTGGAAAAAGGGATTTGAGAGGGGGTAAGTTCAAACGAAATGAATGGAAAGATAAGAAGGCAATATTCCTCGATTGTGAATCATTTTGTTGGCCATAAATTGACACTACTAGCAAGTGAACTCAATAACCCCCCATTCTCCCATTTTCTCTTTATGATTACGTATGAAAACTCTTCCTACAAATCGCCCTTTAAAACACACTACAATACAAACAAACAGTCATTCTTCTCATGTGGGAAAGAAGTGGGTTTTTTAACATGCGCGTGATGCGCAGGACAAGGAGTGAGTGAGGAATGGGAAGGGTGGTGGGTTAGGGTGCGTACTCCCACTTGCGCGCATGATAGAAAAGGACGCTTTGTAATCTTTTGTCAAAAAAGCTAAAATGAACCGGGTGGTCCGGAAATAGCTGCCGGTGAAATAAAAAGCCAAGTCGTCTCAAAAACAAAAACAAAAGAAAACAAAAACGTTGTTGTTTTCGGCAACAAAACGTTCTCTCAGAGTCAGTCTGTCACTCCGTCTCTGTTCTTTCCCACACTCAAGCTTCCCAGAAATAGGCCATCAAAGCTTCTCTTTACTTTCTCTCTCCAAGCAAAAAAAAACGGATTACTTTTATTCTGTGAAGAATTGCAATTCTGTTTTAGCTTCAAGCTTTGAAATTTGAATTTTCCGTTTCCGCTGAGTGGGAATTATCAAATTTAATTTGTTTATCTTTTTTTGTAATTGATCCTGTGATTTTTATCGATCAATGTCGTCCGATATAAGCTAGACTTTCTTACTTACTCTATTTCTTAAATCAGTCAATTTTTAATTTTTATTTTACTTTTGATTCCTAAATTCTCCGTTGAATTTTCATGGCTAAATGCACGAACTGTAACGTACCTAACTGTAGTAAAATCTCCGCCGCCGGCTTTGCAAGTTTGAAACTTTCCTTGGAGCTTGCAAATTACTGAAAACGAAAAGAAAATTAAATTGTGAGTTAGGGTTTGAAATTAGTTGGTGGTTGATTCTGATTGGCTGAGGAGAGAAAGGGAGGGATGGGTAGGGGTTGGCTGTTACTGGTAACGGTAGGGCCACCGATAAAGCCGTGGGCGGGGTTGAGGAGAAAACAGGCGGGAAGAGGCTCGTATAGGGGAAGCTAGGGCGGGCCAACTGGCTGTATTAGAGGGTCAGGGCCGTTTTGTTTTTTGTTTATTGTTGTTTCAACACGAGATAAAAAAAAGAAGTCACAGCTCCTTGTGTGTTTTGTTTTCACAAATTTGGTTGTGTTGATTGACGGAGGACATGGGTACCACCGCTGACTTGCACGGAATACTGAAAAGCCTCTGTTTCAAGACCGCATGGAAGTATGCCGTTTTTTGGAAGCTCAAACATCGCGCTCGCATGTAATCTTGCTTTCATCTTCTTGTGTGTGTCCTTTTTTTGTGGCTTGGATATTCTTGAATTGTAGCCTTGTGTGTACGTGTGTTAATATTCGGTAATACAACTCTTACAAACTTGTTTAAGGATAATGATGTGGACACATCAATCACGAAATCAGTTGAGATGAAAAAACTTGAAAAAATATATTTTTAAGAATAGTATTATCTGTGTACTTTTTTTTGGTTGCTAGAGTAATAAAATGTGGCATTAATTGGTAAAACTGATTTTTTTTTTTTTATTTGTCAAGTTACCGTAGTTCCAGAAATGTTTAGTTTGTTTCTTAGATGGCACTTGGAAAATTAGGTAGGGGTCTCACAGGTTAAAAGTTTATTGATTTTTGTTGTGGGATATTCAATTTGATTTTTGCTCTGGCACGATGAACTCATTGCAGGATGTTGACTTGGGAAGATGGTTACTATGACAATTGCGAGCAATATGATTCCTTAGAGAATAGGTGCTCAACTGAGACACTAGAAAACTTGCATGTTGGGCATTATTCTCATGATCTCCTTGGATTGGCTGTGGCAAAAATGTCTTATCATGTGTATTCACTTGGGGAAGGGTATGACCCTTTCATTAATATAATATGCTGTTCAAGTTTTGGTTGGATTTTGACTTTTTGTGTTCTTATTATGCAATATTTGTAAGTCTATGTCTCTTGGTGTGGTATTGGAGCTCCGGAATAGAAATCTACTAGAATTGGGGCTGCCAGTCTCAAAATTTTATGAAGATGATGATCTCTAATTCCATTCTGTTCCAATTCTGAGGCCAAAATCCATGCTGCTACAAGTTCAATTGTTGAGACATTGAAAACTTATTTATGAATAGGTATGTCCTAAGATGGCAAAAAATTAAGTTTCGTTTATCCTTTGTTTTACAGGATTGTTGGACAGGTGGCAGTTACCGGAAAGCATCAGTGGATCTTTTCAGATCAGCATGTTACTAATTCTTGCTCATCATTTGAGGTGTGTTGCTTGTTGTGCGATAGTATTAAATAATTTTAATCTATATTTTTAAGATGAAATTAATAATTATAATGGTTACTAAGATATTTATTTTGTTTTCACATTCATTCTTATGCATGATTTTCACTCTGGCAATTCTCAGTTCTGTGATGGGTGGCAAAGTCAGTTTTCAGCTGGGATCAGGGTATGCTTGCATTATTTTGCATTTTTTCTTCTTCTTTTTAATTTTTTTAATCTTTTTTTATTTGATAAACCAAAAGTTTACACACATATGTGATAATCAGGACATCTCCAGTTATTTACTGACTATAATGCACTTACCTGACCACGGTGTTTTTGGCTTGTGGCATTTGTGGCATTGACCATATTCCTAAAGCTGCTCATATTTTTTCGGTGTTAATACTAGAAAGTACCTATCTTGATGTAATTTATTTGACTCTTTCATTAGATATTGTGTCCCTGATTATAATCTTATATCATGTTTTACACCTCTTTCTCTGAAAATATGGGATGAAAATGGCTATGATGGTGGTTCTTTCTACATTTCAACAATGCTAAAATTAGTCACTCTTTGTTTGACAATTGTTAGAGCTGTTTGTCTTTTGCACTCCAAATGCTGACTTGTATTTTAGCTTATTGAAATACCTTTCTATTGACGATACTCTTGTTCTGCTCTGTAGACCATTGCTGTTGTCGCTGTTGTTCCACATGGAGTTGTACAGCTTGGCTCTTTGAATAAAGTGAGATGAGTTCTAACTACCTATTTGGTGCATTGTCAGAAGTATGAGTATTGTCAATGTTTACCTTTAACTGCATGTCTATGATTTTTCCAAGGAGTTCCAGAGTAGATACCTGTAGGTTTCTTTTAGTATATGTTTAACATAAAGATGTTTTGACCTTTAGATATACTGAAGCATTGGTTTATGTATGATTTGGTCCATGTAATATCTATATATGCTTCTGTAGTGGTTCAATAATCCGATTGATTTTTTTTCTTGTAATTATCATTACTGATTTTATCATTGCTTCACTAAAAGTAATGGTTTGCAAGGGGCTTTCCACTTATGTTTGATTAAGGTTCTTTAAAGATTACAAACATTTGGTAGGTTCTAATTTTGTGGTATTAAGTTCCATATTCTGAAACTGCTGATTGGAGAGCAATGGACTGGTAATCTCCCAGTAGAGGCTGTGTATAGACCAGATAAATAGGAATATTGATTCAATGCTAACAGGGATTTTAGTTAAGGAATTGATAATTTAATCTGCCTCTAGTTGCCTAATTTAACCATAGAAAAGCTGCAGCATTAGTTTGCCTGTTGAGCTGCACAGTGTGTGTTAATAACTTAAAGGCTTATATGATCTACTGCAGGCCTTTTTTCCATTTTTAAAGTACCATTATTCTATACTACTACATGTAGTGGTTCATTAGTATATCTACTGTTCACCGAGCAAGTTGAAAAAAAGGGCACAATTTTGGCTTGGCTTGACTTTATCTCCCAGTATTGAGTATTTGCTGGGAGATGTTACAATGCTCTAATGGAGGTTTTTTGGATTCAATATTCATTACTTTAACAATGATCACCTGTCATATATGCTGTACATTTATCTGTTATTTCATAATCTACCTGTATTTAGGCCTATATGTAGTTCCTTATTTCTCTTTATGTATCTTATTTATTGTTTGTTGAGTGGAACAGGTTGTTGAGGATATGAAGCTGGTGACTCATATCAGAGATGTTTTTTTGGCCCTTAATGATTTCTCAGTTGGGCATGTTCCTAGTCCAATACATTGTAGTATGAAGAATACATTATCCCTGGTATATTTCTTCCTGTTAGTCTCTGAGTGTGTGTGTGTGTGTTCATGTGTGTGCTTTGTGCACATCTGCACGTAAATGTGTGTGAAAATTTGTGAAGCATACACATATGTAAAGTGATGCAATATTTTTCTCTCTTTGTTGCATAAGAATTTGAATTATGTTCAATAATTCTTTCGTTTCTTTCCCTTTTTTATTTGTTTATTTTTTTTAATTTTTTTTTACAGCCAGATTCACCTGCAAAGAGTTTAACTTCTGAAATTGTTCCGAATCTCTGGCGCAATTTAGGTGAAGTTGTGAACAAAGGACCAGACATTCAGTTATCCACGTTCCCATATGTTGAGAAACATAATAATAGTTCTTATGTTTACCCAGAGTCTGGAATTCAGCCCAAAACAGGAGCTGAAGTCGTAAATAAGCACAAAGGGACTCAATTATCCCTAGCAGGTAGTGATGGGAGTGCCAAATTACTTAAGCCAGAACCGAATGCTATCAATTTGAAGCACCAGAAGCAAATGGGGATGCATATGATTGGTGATGGAATGACCAAAGGGGAAACTAGTGGCTGGAAGAATTTGGGTGTGGTATCAGAACAAAATGTTACACCATTTTCAATCAATTCTGTTATTGATAGCATAAATTTATGTAGCGTTGCACTTCAAGCTGAAAAATTTGTAGTTGATTGTACGTACTTTCCTTCAAACCCACTTGACTCTGTTCTTGGTGACATAGTTAAATTGGAATGCATAGATTCTTATCAAAATGGGATGATGCACATACCTGAAATTTCAAACATGAAATTCCAAAAAGATATGGAGAAGTTGAAGAATCAAACTGAGTTGGATCATTGGGACCCATCAGACACATGTTTAAAGTTCTCAGCTGATTCCGAGCTGCATGAAGCATTAGGACCTGTTTTTCGGAAAAAATGTGTTTATAGCGATGAGGAACCAGAAACTACTGTGGGTGGAGAAACTATTCTGATGCCAGAGGTGATGAGCAGTAGCCACTTGATGTTTGAGTCTGGCTCAGAGAATCTTCTAGAAGCAATAGTAGCTAATGTTTGCCACAGTGACAGCGACATTAAGAGTGAGAGATCATTCTGTAAATCAGTGCAGTCAATGTTGACAACAGAAAAAATGCCAGAGCCTTCTAGCCAAAGTAAGAATACTACTAATTCAGTAGGTTATTCTATGAACCAGTCATCTCTTGTAGAAGAAGACACAAAGCAGTGCTTGAATTCATCCGAGGTCTGTGGTACAATGTCTTCAAAAGGGTTCTCATCAGCTTGTCCAAGCACTTGTAGTGAACAGTTGGACAGGTCTTCAGGGCCATCTAAGAACAACAAAAAGAGGGGTAGACCTGGTGAAAATTCTAGGCCTAGGCCAAGGGACAGACAACTGATTCAAGATCGTATCAAGGAACTGAGAGATCTTGTGCCCAGTGGATCAAAGGTAACTGCCAGCCTTCCAGCTGAGTTTTGGCATTGTGAAAATTGCAATTTCTGTTCATTCAAATTGTGTCATGATATGTGCTGAAATGTTCAAGATATTTACACAGTGCAGTATTGATTCCTTGCTGGAGCGTACAATCAAGCACATGCTCTTTCTGCAAAGCATCACTAAACATGCCGACAAGCTAAGCAAATGTGCCGAATCAAAGGTAAAATTCTAGGCATTTACTTTGATAACAGTTTTCTAAAACTGTTTTTGGAAATGGTTAGCGAGACAAGTTTATCTGAGAAAACTTGAAAGTTATCTTTTTTTTTTTAAGAACAGAATGTCGTTTTAGGAAACATGAAACCAAGGGCTCCCTTGTAGTCTCTACTCTCTGTTGATTAGTTCTACTGCCTATTATGGAGAGCACATCAATCTTTTTCTTTAGGTTTTCCATAATGGTTCTGCATGTTTACATCATTCTGCTGAGTTTACAGATGCATCAGAAAGGTAATGGCCTTCAAGTGTCCAATTACGAACAGGGTTCTAGCTGGGCAGTGGAGGTGGGAAGCCATCTGAAAGTTTGTTCAATTATTGTAGAGAATTTAAACAAGAATGGGCAGATGCTTGTAGAGGTATGTATTTGTCATTTAAGCAGGTCTTACTAGAATACAAACAATTAAGTACATAATAGAGGGGGGAAATCTCGAAAAGAGATAAGCAAGATGTCCAATACTTCAAAGACTAAAACCATTGCAGTTTACTTGTTTCCTTTAATGTATTCTTGGTGTTAGAAGTATGCTGGTTGATCTGTGCAGATGTTGTGTGAGGAATGCAGTCACTTTCTTGAGATAGCAGAAGCAATCAGGAGCTTGGGGCTGACAATCTTAAAAGGGGTTACAGAAGCACATGGTGACAAGACATGGATATGTTTTGTAGTTGAGGTAGGTGCAAATTGTTATGGATGTCATATTTTTTCTGGATGAATGAGGAACAAAACCACTGGTGTCTTCTCCATGTGGGCTGCATGGCTTCTACATTTCCAATTTAATACTATATTCTCAAGAGTGTGTTTTGTGCATATAATATCTATGTATTGTCAAACGTGAATGCATACTCACGTGTAAGTGGATATGACTTCATTACTTATACCCTTTCACTGCATTGAACTGACGTTTAAATTTTTTTTTTGAACTTGCACTTTTAATCAATGCAGGGACAGGACAATAGAATTATGCATAGAATGGATGTCCTGTGGTCACTCGTTCAAGTATTGCAATCCAAGACTACATGCAGCTAACAACAATAGCTGGTCAACTACTGGGGACAACCATGTTGGCTCCTTTGTAATATATAGTGAGATGATTTCCATTGGATTGGCATTTGGTTGTGGTTTTGTTTGAAACTGAAATGAGAGCAAGACACAATGAAACCATGTTACTTTAAAGATCATTTTTGCTTTGCTCACTGTGTGTGGAGACGCCATGTATCACTGTTTCATGATTACATTGGGCTGATCGTTTGTTTGAAAGTTTGTTAAGTGTAATGATAGAGTGCCTCTTAATAGGAATTCAGTATCTGCAAATCGTTAATTTCTTTTATGGTTTTTCATTTGTTTTAGACTTTTATGGTTTAGCATTAAGGTGGAAATGAGCTGCTCTGAAGTTCCTAAAAACTTACAGAATCAACAATTACCAGCATCTTATTGTGATTCTACATATTTATTACATCCTAGTTTATTTCAAGCATGTCGCATCTGGAAGTCTTGCAGTCCCATTGCTTACTTTCTGTTGCTATTTGCGTAGACTCATCATAACTTAAAACGGGCGATGGTGGAGTTACCATCCAGTCCTTTGGATTTGAAATAGGCCATGAATTCAACAATATGAGTTGCCCTGTATAGTGGTGGTTTGTCAAATAGAATCTCCTTCATTGGCTCATACTGTTTAAATTTATTCACTGTACTTGGGTAGAAGAAGCAGGCAACCGATATTCTGGTACGAACTCCTCCAACCAACACCCTGTGCTCCACGCTTCTGAATCTGTCATTGCTGACGAGCTACAAAAACCAGGAGAAGAGAAAGGTAAAAAAAAAAAAAAAAATTATACGTGTATAAGCGCATGGGAATTTAGACACCTGAATGAAATCTCCTATGTTGACAACTAAAGCTCCCTACTCAAAGGGCACATCAACCCAGTGATTTTGATGAAGAACTTGAAGGCCACCCATATGATCTTGCAGAAGCACAGTCAGAAAAGAGGGGTCCGAATGCTTGGTGGCGCCAAGCGTCAGATCTGGCTCAGGACAAGGCGGATAGTAGTGGCACACCAAGGATTCAGTTTCCATGCACTCCATGCTAGCAAGGCAATCACTGGAAAGCCCTAAAGCCTCTGATAAAAGTGCAGATAGAATGGTTCTCAGTTTGATCATATGTTTCATATATTCCGTTACTGCTTTTCTGAAAAACATCAAACTAAAATTATATACAAATCCTCTGAAGAATATGCATGAGATGTTATGCAGTGTGGTTTTTGAGTGTGAACTGTGTACCTGCATATTTGAGGAAAAAGTTCAGGGTCCAGTTGACCATCTCGGAAATCAAATGCTATTGTGTCCCGCCAATTTGCTGCTCCTTTTGTCACAAGAAGATCTCCATTGCAGAAGAATCTAACTAGTTTCTTATAGTCACGGGAGTAAATCTCCATCTTCGCCTCCTTGGGCTGCTCGTGGAATCCTCTAACACCTTCTATCATTTCATCCATAACACTAACTGGAACTCCATGGTTAATCAGCTGAAAGAAACCCCATGTTTCTGATGCTTCACGAATTTTATCTACAATCTCTAATCGTCGACAATCTTTAAAACCTTCAAGATCTATCAATGGAACTTGGAGGCAACTATCATTATCAATTGATGATTTTGGCAGGTTTTCGGGGGGATGGATGAAAAATCTAGGAATCTTAGTCACACCAGAGTCGACTAGTCCCTTAACTCCAGCTTTAGTCTCATCGAACGCCTTCACTTCCTTAGCTTTGTCATAGGTTGAATCACCTTCAGAAACACATTTCCCAGCATTACAAATGACTTCCATCTCAGGAAATGATAACTGATGATAAGTGACAAGAGTGATTGAGCTATTTGGTGATGGGCATGCAAGCATTTACATATACATAAGAAGAATGCAAGATGCTTATGCAAAAGGAAAATGGCCACTCAAGCTTCAGAAAGAGTAGGAAGATGCTTCATGTTGAACGAAAGATATTGAAAGTCGAGATGCATTTGGTTATAAAATGTAAAAGGCTAAGACAGTGAGATACCCACTTTTGAACTTTCTCCGACCATCGCAGTCTTGGAGAATTTTAAATGCAAAATGGGTAAATGTCAGCTCTTCAAACTGTTGGTGTTCTAAAACTGTAATATCCATCTCACATCTTACCCTAAAAAGGAAGTTCTTTACGTATACGTTTGGCCTTGCTAGTTGTCAAGTCCCCAAGTGCACAGAAAAACAAAATTGAAGGGCATGGGCACCTATCTAGGCCAGACACTACAAGGAGCAACTGGTTTATGGACCATACACAGGAGATCATGTCAGTATAATCTAAAGACTAGAAATAAAATGAAGTAAACAAAATATTAAATGTCTGCCTTGATCACATCCACGCGTATGCATTATATTTGTTCATGACGCATCTTTTCGTATCTTTACTTTTGGACCAAATCTTTGTTAACATTCGATGGTAGCTCTATCTGCCACAATTATAATGGAGTGTGTGTAACACCTAACTCGATTCGATTTCCATCTGCGTTGTATTATAATCGTCTAAAACATCTCATCACCCATTTGTTTTTATAATTTATATGAATTATAGAATCCTCTTCTTCATTTTGAATCATCAGTCACATCTATTAAAATTGCATTAAAATATTACCATGACAGTTGGTTTGAGAATCAATTTTCGTGAAGAAAACAAATACTAAAATCCCTAAATGTTAATACTCAACTCGTTACAGAAATGAGCACGATATCGGGCTGTTGTAAAAGACTTTCTAATACGACATCGAAAGCCTCGATACATAATTTTTAAAAATTAATTAAATATATAAACATCAACTCTTTTATTGCATCATTTGACATGGTACCATTAATCATTTGTATTTGTAAGTCTTTGCTACTGGCGATCACGTTGCAAATAATATGGTCAGAACTCTGTCATTGTGCACTTCTTTGTTGAGAAATTCTCTGCCATGTGGTCTAATTATCACATGCTACTCCTTCAGTTTGTGCAGCACTTTTCTAATAAGTATATGTTCGCACAAACTTTCTTTTTTCAAGAGTTAATATTAAACAATTGGTATGTTACTTGTTTCAATTTGCTTCGATCTCATTAGAAAGACGACTCTAGTTCTAATCAGTTTTGTGTTGGGAATAGCCAAATTTTCCTATACTCTGAGCACATGAAATTAGAGACGCACATTCGTTCTTTACACCTCAACTAGCATGCTTGAAATTGAGGGTGTGACAAATTAACTCTACCAGGAAAATGTGCCTGTCTTTGTGCATGGGACAATTTTCTTGGATCTCAACTCTATCTGCTACTATCATTAAGGTTCTAACTTGCTTGTTATTCTTTCCCTAGAACAATACTTGGAGACAATTATCAGAGTACTTAAAGTATGATGACAATAATTTGAGGTGAGAAACACCCTGCATAACTCTATTCAATGGAGCAGGCTTCTTTTGATCTTCTACTCTAGTATATACTTCTCCTAAGTATCAACGAAATTGTAAAAAGAATTTTACTCTCGATTTGATTTCAATTGTCACAAAATAGTAATTTACATAATTCACATACTATTAATTTTAACTTATTTTAGTCTTATTAAGAGAACGGTTCTAACCCTCACCAATTTTATATCAGGGATAACTAAATTTTCCTTCACTCTATGCAGCACATGGAACTAAAAATGTGCTTATTAGTTACACTTCAACGTGTATGCTTGAAATTAAGCATGTGATAAACCACTTTCACTAAAAAAAATCATACATGCCCTTATGTATTGGGTAATTTTTTTGGAAATCAATCCTATTAGTTACTATCATTGAAATTCTACCATACCTGCTATGTTTTTTCGAAAGCAATGTTTAGCATGGATTATCGTGTCATTTCAAGTATGCTGACAATTACTCGAGTTGAAGAACATATTGTATTATCCTACTTAATTAAACAGGTTCTTTTTGATATGCTACTCTAGTGTATACTTCTCTCAAGTATTAATGAGACTGTGAAGAGAATCTTGCCCTCGCTTAGGTACTAATTACCACAGGATGCTTTTTCGATCGGCTTGACACCCTTTGAATGGATAAATATTCAAAGGTCAACTTTACAACTCGTGTGTTACTGATTTTAATTTACTTTGATTTTATTAAAATAACGACTTTAGCTGTGACCAGTTTTGTATTAGGGTCGGCCAAATCTCCCTTCAGTCGCATAAAACTGGAGTCGCGCTCTGGTTATTTACGCCTTTTAAGTTGCCTGCTTGAAATTAGGAGTACGAAACTAATCATCTACGTTAAAGAGAACCCATCTCCATATCGAGAAGTGGTATTCTATCATCTATTCCAGCCATCAGTTTCCAGTTGCCCCGATAAAGTAAATGTTTTGCAATTACGTGAGAAGTTTCCCTAGCTTCAACAGGATCTCGATCCCGAAACGTCTTCAGAACCCTGACTCATTCATTCAAATACACACCGTAGCTACTCAATTAAGTAATTGTTCCAGCCTAAAAGAACTAGAATGCGTTTTTGCCGCCATGGTCAAAACCAATGCAAACCAAGACTGTTTCCTCATTAACCAGTTTATCAGCTCCTGCACGAGTACGTTTCACCGTACAGATTACGCAATTTTAGCCTTTATCCAGATGCAAGAACCCAATATTTTCGTGTATAATGCACTTATTAGAGGCTTTGTTCACTGTGGTCGCCCACTTCAAGCTCTAGAATTTTATATGGATATGTTAAGAGCTAAAGTTCTGCCCACAAGTTACACGTTCTCATCCCTGATAAAGGCTTGCTCATTGTTGCCGGGTGTCTGTTCTGGAGAAGCTGTCCACGGCCACGTTTGGAAAAGTGGATTTAATTCGCATATGTTTGTGCAAACTGCGTTGGTTGATTATTACTCAAATTCTAATAAATTTTCTGAATCGAGAAGGGTGTTCGATGAAATGCCTGAAAGAGATGTTTTCTCATGGACTACAATGGTTTCGTCCCTTGTTCGAGCTGGGGATTTATGTTCTGCGAGGAGATTGTTTGATGAAATGCCTGAAAGGAACATCGCCACGTGGAACGCTATGATTGATGGCTATGCAACATTGGGGAATGTCGGGGCTGCTGAATTACTATTTAATGAAATGCCTGAAAGGGATTTAATTTCATGGACTACTATGATCACTTGTTACTCTCAAAACAAGCAATTTAGAGAAGCATTATGTTTGTTTAATGAGATGAAAAAGAGTGGGATTAGCCCCGATCAAGTTACCATGGCTACAGTTATATCGGCTTGTGCCCATCTTGGAGCTCTTGATTTAGGGAGAGAAATTCATCTTTACTTGATGCAACATGGATTTGATCTTGATGTTTATATCGGGTCTGCACTGATCGATATGTATGCAAAGTGTGGGAGCTTAGATAGATCGCTTTTAGTATTCTTCAAATTGCAAGAAAAGAACCTCTTTTGTTGGAACTCTATAATTGAAGGTCTTGCAGTTCATGGTTCTGCAACTGAAGCGTTGGCTATGTTTACTAGGATGGAGAGTGAAAAGATCAGACCAAATGGGGTTACTTTTATTAGTGTTCTAAGTGCATGCACTCATGCAGGGCTTGTTGATGAAGGCCGGAGGAGGTTTCATAGCATGATTTCTGAATATTCCATAACTCCTACAGTTGAGCACTATGGATGCATGGTTGATCTTTTGAGCAAATCTGGCTTGCTTGAAGATGCATTAGAACTGATAAGAAGCATGAAATTACAGCCAAATGCAGTTATTTGGGGTGCCTTGTTGGGCGGGTGCAAGCTTCATAGGAACTTGGACATTGCACATATAGCTGTTAATGAATTGATGATTTTGGAGCCAAACAATACTGGGTATTACACTCTTTTGCTTAACATGTATGCTGAAGTGAATCGATGGGCTGAGGTCACTAAAATTAGAGTGGCCATGAAGGAACTAGGGATCGAAAAAAGATGTCCCGGTTCAAGTTGGATAGAAATGGAAAGGAAAATTTACCAGTTTGCAGCATCTGATAAATCTCACGTAGCCTCTGGTGAAATCTACTTGTTGCTTGCTGAATTAGATGGGCAGCTGAAACTAGCCGGCTATGTACCTGAACTCGAGTCAATTTTATAGCAGTTGAATGTTCTGTCTCCTCAGAGAGGTAGTAATAACCGGGTTTAAAATAGGCTGCAGTTCGGCTACATAGCCAGCTAGCTTCAGCTGCCCTTCTCATTCACAGTCTGAGGCCTACTTGGAAACAAGAAGCTATTCTTTGACTGCAGGATAAAAATAGCTACGTTCTTAATGGTTTCAGCGCATGAAAAGCCGAAGGTAAATTTGGCAGTACAGTAACAGAGGTGGAAACTTAGGTCTTTCTCAAAATGTATGTCCATTGGAAGATCTGCACCACTCTGTAAAACATTTTTTTCATGGGGATATAGCCGTTGATGCTAATATGATGGTACACTAGTTGCTTTTGATATACAGTGATCTTAATCAAATTGATTTGAAATGAAATTCTTTAGTAAGCAAAAAGAATACACCCATCTGTTTTCGTTTTTGAATCTCTCACCGCTTGTATGTTTTGCTTAGCAATTTCAGATTCTGTTTCTGCAAACATTTACTTTGTCTCATTATTGTGTTTTTTTTGGGCATTTGGAAGAAGTGCCTCGTGTGTTTCGGTGGCATGTCTGCCGCTTCAGAGGGTTGTTTTAAATCAAAGAGTTGTATATCATAAATACATATTTTTTTTAAAAAAGTCATTCACCAACTACCTTTTAGAAAGCACTCTTTTAAACTAAAAAATATTTTCAAAGAGTTTTAATAATAATTTGTAACATTTTTTATTAATATATAATAAAAAATATTTTTAATAATTTTAAATTTGTGTAAGGATGCATTTTGCATTTTTTCACAAATTTAAAATTTTTTATTTTTTTTATTTTTTGTAAAATTCTAATTATATTGTTATGTTTTTTAATTAAAATATTTTTAATTTATCTAAAAATTATAAATTATTTCAAAATATTTGTTTGTTTTTTCAGGAAAACTTGTGTGTGTAATGTCTGCTTAATGACAATTAAAGTTTGCGTCTGAAACAAAATGTGAGTAACGGAAGTCCATGGACTCTGGTACCAGCCCATTCGATTTGATACTCAACAAACAACAGTCTTAAAACCATAGCACTACTCCTTAAGAACGTTACTTTGGGTTGACAAAAATGTAAATGCTTCGGGTATTTAGGTCAGAGTCCGATAAATCGTCTTCGCATGACAAGGCAAGACCATGTTTAACAGAACCACCGCCGAATATATGGCACACGTTTTGAGCTCAACAGGCATCAAATCAAATCACAGATTCGCCTGAAAAGCCTTCGAAATGTGCATCTGCCAAAAGAAATACTGAAATAAATAATAAGCAAAGGATCAGAAAAGAGCGAGCTAACAGCAATAAGCCATCAGAACGGCTAATCAAACCAATAGGTAAAACATATTCTTAATCTTCAATTCCCTTTCTCCTCCTGCTCTCATTCCTTTTCCTTTTTAATGGAGAAAAACAAGCGGTAGAGAATGATCAGATAGAGCTAATACAAAGGTCGATGCCATCATTCCGGCGATCAAACCAATAGGGAAACATATCAAATCATCATCTCATTCTCACAAAATTATTCAAAAATCAAACAAAAATAATTGCTTTGCTTGCAGCCGGTAGACAACGGCGGGCATTATGAGAACTGGGAACTAAAACTGGAAATTGAAGCCCTAGCACGAGGTATTTATAGAAGATGTGATTTCTTCTAATATAACTAAGGCCCCTCAGATTGTCAACATTTCAATAGTGCCCTGAATCTTGGACAATATTTGCAGTTTCCCCAGCCCATTAATTATGGTGGCCCAACAGAAGGGAGAGATCCATTGATAATCAAATCCAAGCCCAAATGAAAAAGGGTGCAGTCTAGTGTTGTATTGCCCATTTCATGAAACTGACTAAATGACCGTAATAGCCTCCCATTTCTAATGTAATCTCGACACTGACACTGTACCAGCTTCCCTTCAATTCGGTTTCTCGCCGCCTGTTTGCTACTTTCACAAGTTAGCACAGAAAACTCACAAGTTTGCTCTCGAACCAGGAAGTGGTTAATCAATACCTGCAACGATTCTTTCACGACACATGTAAGCACCTTCCATTTTTTTTTTTTAAATTTTATTTCCTATTTTTGTTTATCATGAATATATATTAATTGGGTAAAGATTAGTGTTTTTAGGAATACAAGGAAAAGTCTTGAAAATTTTTCACCATTATTATTTATTCTGTATCAGTTACCACTCTGTTCTTGATTAACTTAACAATATGTTAATCTTATGAACGTGTAAGTAACTTTGTTGCCTGACTCCATTTGAAGTAGAATGAATATGGTGAACATTTACGGTGTATTGTAACTGCTGCTTCTGTTTAACTTTGAAAGCACATATTACTGTGGATTAAACACCCATTTTTACTTGGTAGTACTAAACACTATCCCACTTTTTGCTGTGGATCAAAAGCTGCAGCTCCTCAATTCAAACATAAGCTTTACTTGGTCTGATATCTGTACTAAGCATGAGGCTCTGTTTTTTGTTTACGTTATGAACAGTATGATATGTTTGCCATTGAGTTCATACAAAATTGTGGGTCCAACTGATGTAAAGATGCTATCAATTTAACCTGAGTCAGTTCTTCAGGCACTACCGATGTTTGAAATTGTATTAAGATAAGAAAAGATTATGAAATTGTGAAAATCTTTGTGATCTTACATGGAATTGCTTAGTTTATGAAGAACAAATATTTCCCTAGATTTCACATTGCAGATTATGCCAAAAGTGTGTGGAAAAGACGAGAAACATATGAAAGGTTCATGCATGGTGTTCTTGATTGGTGTCAATCACAATGCACAAAAGCAGATAAGTTAGAAGCAGTGGTGCTAGAAGAAGCGAAGGATGCACCTCAAGTTTCTTTAAAGCATAAAGTGAAGAAGATGAGAAAAAATCACTCTGAACTCGACGAAAACAGCTCTAGCAATGAGGATGTTAGTGATACTAAATGGAGACTAGAGCTCATTTGGCTCACAAAAGCACTTGAACCAGCTCTGCAAGTTTGTAGGTGGGCTCTGTCAACAGGTCTGTTTACTTTTGTCATGCTTTCTGTATCATCTAATTTGCTAGGGTGATTGCATAGGGCACTTGTAAACGAGCATTTAAGCACATCCAACCTTATTAAAGTTATGTGATTGCTGAAATTGGGATCCGACATATCCTTTTTTCCAATATAATTCTTTTTATTTTTTGTTGGTGGACTTTCTAAATGTAAGCATCGTTATAGGGCATCTTTGTACTGTTGAAACCATGACTCCTGCTCTTTTTCAGTTTGCCTTGTGGTCATTGAAGCTAATGTAGTATTCTAACATACAAGAAGTTGGTTTAACAACAAATCCCCTCCTAGCAGTTGATCTGTTTCAGAGATTGTTGCTAGCATTCAACGGAGTAAGATTGGGATTGAGGGTTGGAGTTTGAGGGATCTGACAGTTGGCCTATATCTTATTTATTTTCTTCAAGCTTCATTGAATCCATTTGAGGAAGTTAAGGGTCTCCAAATCATTTCAGAATCAATTGTAATTATTAATTTCTTATTTTTGAGGAAATATTAGAACATATAAAAGATGCTTAAATTTTTCAATACATGTTTAAAATTCATTTTTAAGTTTTCACAACATGGAGTGCTCATAAGGTAATTCTTTTGTTATTTAGGTCCAATATCTTATCTACCACGTTGAATTAGCAAAAGGCTGTTATAAGAATGATTCTTTCAGTCTTGAAAGGAATAGCATGCTTTGAGAAAGCAATGTTCTGAAATTTGAAAAGAATTCCTGTGTGATGAGGCCAGATATTATGTAGGAATTGATCCTCACAAAAAACTTGTCATTCTCGGAATCCATGGAGCACATACTGTATAGGACCTAATAACTGACATTGTTTCTTCAAACCATAATGAAGTGGCATTTGAATTCTACTCAACCCACATTGATACGGCTGAAGCTGCTTGTTGGTTTCTTAGTCATGAGATAGGAACCATAAGGTAGTGCTTAGAGAACTATAAGGTGTCACAAAGTTTACATTGTCTATTTTGGTTGTTTGTTTATAGTATTGAATAAAAAAAAAAAAAAAAAAAAGAAATAATAGAAGCAAATAGTTGTTTGTTTTCATAGTTTTAGTAGGCACAATTCATCTACAGGGATTAAGGTTGAGGCTAGTGGGTCATTGTCTTGGTAGTGCTACTGCTTCTTTACTGGCAATAATGCTTCGCAAAAAGTCATGTAAAGAGCTGGGATTTAGCCCTGACATTGTTACTGCTATTGGATATGCAACTCCATCTTGTGTCTCCAGAGAACTTTCTGAAAGTTGCTCAGATTTTGTGACTACTGTTCAAATGCTGGTTGGCATATGGATCTCATTATCTGTCAGTCATGCCTGTTGGAAAGAAGCATCTCCTTTTGAAACCCCTATATACATTTATATATTTGAAAATTAGTTGTCCACTGTAGGAGTTTTATGTTGTTTTATTGTTCACTTTTCTCACTGCCTCTACTTTTTCTTATGTGAAGGATGATATCATACCTAGATTAAACACCACTACTCTGGCAAGGCTGAGAAATGAGATTCTTCAAACTGATTGGTAAGAAAAAGTTTGCCTATTTGAGAGCTAATACCTTCATGAGAACATGATGACAACAAAGACATATACATGAAGTGAAACGGGAATTAAAATACTGGAAGCAGTGACATCATAGTTTTGAAATTGATATCAAGGGATAAAGTTTGTTACTTGAGAATGCAAGTACAAAGGATTAGTTTTTATCAAGGACATAAGGTTTAGGCATATAACAATAAATATCGGAGCTGAAAGAAAGGAGATTGTCAGTGACTGATGGCCTATATCAAGGAAATGATTGTTTCTATTTATATTTTACCATTCATCATGTGAAGGAACTGCTTACTACTTGTTTGCATATACAACCGCTTCTTTTAAGCATTAATTTTACTTTTAAATGGGTGTTTGTTTGTTAATGATAAACCTTTTCTTTTTTCAATTTTGTATAGGATGAGTGTGGTTGAAAAAGAAGACTGGAAAAATGTTGTATATTTGGTCACAAATGCAAAGCAGTTGGTGTCTTCTGTGCAAGATGTAGCTCAAAAACTTGCAGATCATGCAAACTTCAGTGGCAAGAAAGATTCTTCTGGTCAGCCCACATTGCTCCCAACTCTTGATGTTTATGTTCTGTGTCTTTTTTATTTTGTTGATCTTTAGTTTCTTTCTTGTTTGGATAACTGTCATGATTATGGAGATATTCTGTGCTCAGTTGTGTTCTTTGGGAATTGGATATTGTTTTGAACTTAGACCTACAGCAATCTTAGGATGGTTTTCTCTGTGACCTTTTTATTATTTTCTGGCTTGTTCTCCTTCCATGCCTCTTCCTTTTTACACTTGAGGACAGACTTTGGCAATATGAGTAGTCATGTTCTAGAAGCCACGTAGAAGATCTAGTTCTGCTTCTAGGAGTACATTTTCATTACAGAGGCAATGTAAAAGAACTTTTAATACTTCTGCTTACATGCAGGGAAGGCATTCATTCCAGGTGCAGTAGAATTTGGATAATACGTGTTAATTATTATTGTTTTTTCTTATAGATGCTCTCATCAGAAAGGAATCATCTACTTCTCCCATGGTTTCATCAACCTCAAAATTGAAGACAGAAGAAGCTGCTGTCCTTAAGACAGAACAAGCTGCCAATGCAGTGGCTGAGGAGCTATTGTACCAGGGGCTGTATACTATCTAAAGAGAAACACTGACCACTCGTATAATCAGCCATGATATCGGCGCCAGAGAATTTCACTCTCCAGAAGAGACATCCTGGTGAACATTTCCAGAGGATAGTTCTCTCAAGCAACCTAATTTCAGATCACAAATATGATACCCATTTTCATGCTCTAAGAGATATACTTAAATGCTTTCCGGGATCCAGTGACGAACACATTTTCCGTTAACCAACAAACAGATGTTCCACTTCTTTTTGCTATTCATTGTTCTGTAAATAATCAGTGTAATTTATGAAAGTCATTTTCAGTCCTTTTAAAAATGTCCTGTCCTGGACGAAAACGGCTACTGCTACTGTATTTACTGCTCTTTGGAAGAAATTCCCTTTTTTTTTATAACCTTCTTCTTCCTTTCCCCACTTATCTTTTGGTAACAAGGGGGCGGCCTTTTTAGGTACATAAAATGTCAGGAAAGTGCATAGTGGCCTTCCGGCTATTAAGTTTGCTAGCCCTAAAATCAAGCAAAAAGAGAAATTGAATGCTCTTTTAGATGGTAAGTTGTAAGGATTCCAAAATCTGTAAATGATGATCAAAGCTTCCCCACCATTACCTACCTTAATAAAAGTTATGGCCGAGGATGAATTGGCGGTATTCATAGCCACACCTAGACCGTCCTAGGGTTTTATAGCATCCGAGAAAAAGTAGAAAAACACGCTCAGACACGCATGACAAAACTATATAGTGAAAGCTTTAGGTAATTGAAAACGTTTGCCTATTGAATTGAATATACATATCATAAAGTTAATTTTAGAGAATCAACCCCCACTTTATTCAAGTGGTTAATCTTAGCAATTGAATTGAGAGAAGGAAATAGCATTAAGCATGTTTCGATTTTGATTTAGCCACGTTTGATTTTCATATTGTTGCTAGCCTAAGAAGGTCGTTGCCAGACAAACATGCTTCCAAGCAACAACAATTTGTACTTTCTTTGTTGTTTGGAAGTATTTTCTTGTTTCTCATAGCAAACATTTCTCATTTGAGGAAAGAAAATGTTTTCAATTGTGCTTGAAACACTTAGCAACAGCTCATGGCTGATTTGGGCTGGGTTATGATTGCCAAATCTTTGTTCAGGTGATCATCAGATAAGTGATTTTCTTTTATCAGACTAATAATTGGAACAAAAAAAAAATTTATTAAATCTTATGCATAATTTTGAATGCTTAAAGTGGGATGTGCCCATAATTTAATTAGTATAAACAATATAGATTGTTCATCCTTGACAATATACAATCAATATACCATGGACTGCACTTTTGAAAACATTGCCAACACATTATGAATTTTATCAGGAAAGTATGTCTAATCTTTTTGATAATTAAGAAATTAATTATACAAGTTATTTCGGTCGGAAGAAAGTAATGTACTTTTAAAGCTAAGTAGTGCCAGACAATTCATAAAAGGTCTGGACCTGTCTATGCATACAAACAGGGTGGTGGGGCTTGTAGTGTTTCTAATCAAGTCTCAATTCCTCGACGAATTTTGTTTTATAAAGAAAACTTTCTTTGAATTTAACCCCAAATTTAATCGACTCTTATAGTATACATTAAGCAGTAGTTGTAGGACCATATATGTATCTCAAATTATTACTGGTTAAGTCCTTAGTCAACATTCTTGCAATGAAGTTAACTTGCATTCCAGTCTAAAAAAATTTCTTCACGAGTTACATCTAACAAAGACAAAACAATCTCTCTCACCATATATTTTCTTGAAATGACAACCCTAAATTGTCCTTACTGTTACTTTTTAATTAAGATCATATATTTCAGTCCCAATATTATGGTTAAGACTTTGAAAAATTGCCCCCTATTCAAAATACATTGCAATATTTACAAAACCCTAAACAAGTAACTTAAATAAAAGGACGAATTTAATATAAACTCTTGAAAACGAAGCTTTCTGCTTATGTTTCTCAATGATGAAGCAACTACATTTTCACACCTATTTGTGTTGTCGGTATTTGAAGTCGATCTTTGAACATCCACAGGACTAAGTAGCTCGGGAGTTGCATCAAGATAGCATAATATACTGTAATAATATTGTGATAAGGACTTAATCCATGTTCATGGATTCTTGTAACAGATACATTCAGACATGTTTTCATCATTCTTTATGTTATATATAAAACTGGGTCACATGTTGGAGATTTATAAATTCAGTTTTATAGTTTTGAAGAATGAAAGATAAGCTAGCTCAAGCTTTCTTCTAGATTGAGAGAAGAAATGAATATAAGAAAGCCCTAGATATATGTCAATCATCCATACACGTGCAACATGGCCCATATGCAAACTTGGTGTCGGCTTGACTGGTCTTTCGTGAGACACAGCCTTGCATCATTTTCTAACTCCATATTTGTCCTTTATACTCAAATTAATTCATCCTGTATGATAAGTTCTCTCCTTTCTTCATCTCTCTAACTCATTAAGCTCTGTATTTAAGACTCTTAATTAGATTATTGTTTGTGCGTAAGACCCACATTCTAGCCTCATCCTTAAGCCTTATGATAGCTAATGCAATTGCAAGACAAGGTTAATTTGATTATGGTCTTGCAAGTTTGTTGGTTAGTTCACTGGTAATTCTTTGTTTGGCTTTATGCGGCGGCAGTGGGAGGGGGAGTGGGAGCATAAAAACAACCATAACTTAGAAACCATGACTCCTATTTTATCTTGTTGTATTGAGAGATTAAATTAACAAGTTCCAAGCTGGTGGTGACGTGGACAAGGGCTCCAGTGGGACCCCCCACAGTGCACTCGTGCGGCGGGGCGTCACTTTCTATATGACACGTGCACCGCAATCCCGAGGAATAATAATTTAGCCTTTCTTTTTCTCCTCTTTCTTCTTCATATCTTGCCACCTAATAATCTGTTTATTGTAATTATTTATTGGCAATTAGATTTTGTATTCAAATATGTATTTGATTCCTTTTAGTTTACTCACTCAATTGCTTTATTACGAAATAAATAAATATACGCAACTATACCATAACAATATTACTTAATACACAATAACGCTAATTAAATAAAATTGTCCATGCTACAATAATTTTTAATAATTATAATTTTTTATTTTATTTTTATGTTATATATATATAATTTAAAATATAAAATAAAAATTTAGTACTAAAGCATGCCGTTGTCATGGATTCCCAAATCACATAATGTTCAAGTGGTCCGTCCCATTACCATTTGTTAGATTTATTTATTTATTTATTTATTCTCTAGTTGTGGACAATTCAAAAGAAAATTAAAATTTTACACTCGAAAAATATTTAAATACTTTTAAAATATTAAATATATACTTTAAACTTTGCAAAATAAGACATGTTCCAAAGATAAGATTTACTTGCTAAAGATGTCTCTCCATACAAAGTAGTCCTTAATTCCGTGGTTTAATTTCAACTTGACTCTGTAAGAGTAGTGCATTTATTCAATATGATAAATGATAATAATAAGGCAATATCATCTTTATATTTCTTTTGTAATTCTCTGAAAAGCTGAAGAACTCAAAAGGATTTTAAATATGAGTTGTGCCCAAACATAGACGGCTGTGAAGTTTGGGCATGGCTGAAATGGGAGAGAGATCATGTGCTGTGAAGATTGAAGATGAATTATTATTCAGGCTGGTACTTCTTTTAAGATTGGTAATCCCTCCTACATTATTGTCCGAAAAATAAAAAAGGATATTGATTATTGTTAGATTAATAATATTGTCCATAATAATTTAATTATCAATTCCTTCTTGTCTGCAAGAGAACAATCTTTTGTTTACAAGCTTAAGTGGCGAACAAGTACACATGACCTAAAGCAATCCATTTTCGAATGGTGGGACAATGGCTGCCATGCAAGAAAAATTAAAGATCTTCCTGTTGATACGTCGATCCAATTGTGTCGATTAGCCTTGTCATCCATCAATATTCATGATTTCAAGCAAATGTTGCAATTTGGCGACTTTTAAATAGCCAGTTAAAATAATTGACCAAGGTTAATTATTTTTGGTTTCATTGTATATAGCTAGCTAGGCAGCTCCCAGTAGCCCATCAAATCGTTAATAGTTTCAACCCCTTTTTATCTTCAATCCAAAGTTTGTTCAATTTATTATGTATTAGCTGCTTCCACAACCATGACTTAATCGAAATAAAAACAAGTAGCTAGGATTAATCCTTTTTATTATTATCATCATTATTATTATTATTTTGTCTTGGGATGTGTTAAGTTGGGAAGTCATTATTGTGGTTTGGAAGTGGGGCCTAATTGCACTTTTGAGCAAGGTCTACATGTTGGTGCCTATCTGTGACAGAAGAAAGTGATTGAAGGTGATTAATGATTAATAAATAAGATTAATTAATGTTAATAATATTGTATTGCTCGACAAGCCGTGACCTGCTGTGCTTAAACTATTCAATATAGTAGAGAGGGGAAGAAAATCCTCTGTGTCTTGTATCTGTGCTTATTTAGTTTTGTCAAGTGTGTTCTATTCCAGTGTCACTATCTTTTGTTTCATTCATTTTTGGAATATGCTTCTCTTTTATTTTTGTCCCTTTACATAGATCATCTGTATTGTATCACTATTAATAGTCCCTTGTCCAAATGCAAATGGGTTTAGCTTTGTTTTAACTGAAATCGACCTGATTTCTTCAGCGGAGTCTGGAAATAATTTACTATAATTTGCCTGTGCAAATGCAGGCAAATTATAGTAAATTAATTGACTGAAATTTATGATGGGAGATGAGGTGCCATTGTCAGCTAACTTAACCTAACTGGTCTACCTGAACCATAGTTAATTGATTGGTGCTTATATTTAAGTAATGAATTGGGCACATGTTGAGATTTTTCGGACCTGCCCGTGTAAAAAGTGTTCTTCACATGTAACGTGTTGGAAGCTTCTGTTAGATCACCTGTCGTTATGGGCGTTCACAATTGTCAATTAAATTTGGAATCATAATATATATGATTCTCTTTATCATTTCATGACAAGTTAAAATCAACAAAGAAAGAAGTTAAGGTATTATTATTTAATGGCAATTACATTCGAAAGACCACCTAATTATTATGAAGTGAAATTATGTACAATATTCAGTCAATCCCAAACCTAGCAATTTTAACAGTTTCAGGTTTCTGAAATCAGTAAAGTTAGGATTACAAAATCAGAAACTGCTAGTTAGTTTGATGACTGTTAACCCTTTCATATGTTAATAAGGAGATTGTTATCTAGTTTGAACTAATAAGTGACACTTTAAATGTCACATCAGGATGTAATTCGTTTTTAAACTTCGTAAGTTAGAATGCAATTAATATTCAACATTTTTTTTTTTTGGCAAATATATGCAAGTACCAAGAGGGTGTTTGGAAACAAAGAAAGCAAAGAAGAAAATGAATTTGTATGGCTAGACAAGCCCATTCATGGCCAGCTAATTTTTTTCTTATTATTATCTGCAAAGTTACACCAAGACTTTTAGGGGGAAGAGAAAGTCTATAAGCAGGCTGGAGTTGATCTACGCGGTGAAGGGTCAAATTAGATCGATGATATAGAATGTTCCTCAATAATATCAATTAATTGCATCTGACCTAGTCTCACCTCTATTTAAATATGCACAGCAATTAATTGGTGTGGCTCGTAAGTGGATAATTATATGTTAGCTTTATTCACTAAAAAGTAATAAGTTACAGCAGTAAAGCAAGATCACCAGGTGCTTTTGGACCCTGTATTTAATCTATATCCCTTTCAATCAAAACTCATGCATTGCACTGTTATGAAAAGTTCCATTACTGTCAGCCCTTAAGAGTGATATAGATAGATGGTTTCTTAATTTACAACAAGGAGGCAAGGCAACGCAACGCAACGCAAATAGATTTACTTTTTAATCACTTCGTTGTAAGAATCCTAATTAGCAGGATGATGAACTATTGTAAATATTTAGTTGCAGTCATAACTTATTAGATCATTAAAACACAAAAAAGATTAAAAATGAGCTGTATATTATAGATCCAATCATCAAGCAAATAGAAATGGGTTGGGTTTATGCTATTTCTTTTGTCGTATAAGGATGTAGAATGGAATCTCATAGAAGCGTATAAAAATATAGGATGAAGGGTTATTAATAAAAAAAAAAAAAAAGAAATTTGTAGCCCATTAAGGGGACAAAATGTAATTAAGTATTCATTATTATATGATCCACCTCTCTCTCCCTCTGGTGTTTATAAACTTGGTGATAAGTAATACTTGCAGAAGGCTGAGAAAGAAAAACACTACTTCAAAATCCCAACAACATCAAGATGACAGGTTCTGGTTCTCCTTGTGGAGCCTGCAAATTCTTGAGGAGAAAATGTGTCAAGGGTTGTGTTTTTGCACCTTATTTCTGCCATGAACAAGGTGCTACTCATTTTGCCGCCATTCACAAGGTTTTTGGTGCAAGCAATGTTTCAAAACTGCTTGCTCATCTTCCTGTGAGTGACCGATGTGAAGCTGCAGTTACTATCTCATATGAAGCTCAAGCTAGGCTTCAAGATCCCATTTATGGCTGCGTTTCACATATTTTTGCTTTGCAACAGCAGGTTGGTACTCTTTTTCTATTGCAATTTGTTATTGATGATTGAAGCCCTAGTTTATTATCTGTACATTTATTGATGGGTTTTTGTCCTTAAATCTTGCAGGTTGTCAATTTACAGGCACAACTTGCTTTTCTCAAGGAACAAGCGGCTCAAAGCTTTCTCAATGGCTCTGTTACTACCAACCCTAATGACAAACATTATGAAAATCTTCTTTCTTACCCACAAGATATACACAGTTGGTTTCAGGAAGAAAATTCGAACATTGAGACGAAATTCAACCCAAACATACGCAATCAAGCCGCAACGATGCCGTCCTCTGAACATGGATTCATGAACCCAAACTCTTTTGGGAATTATGAAAATTCATCCATTTCAGGAGAAGACTTCTCATACGCAAGCTTTGGAGAGGCTTCTCACTCAATGGGAACACGTGAAATGCACACAGACAGCAGGCAATGGAATTTTCAAGACTCTGATGGCCTTCAATCTGTGGCCTTTGGATACATTCAAAGTTCATGAGAAGATCTGCAGCACGAGAGACCATTAAATTGGTGAAGACTTCACCACTTTGTCAATTTTCAATTGCTGCTGCATACTTTGAGACATGCACTTTTGTTGTCATAAATAAAACCTAGGAACCCTAGAAATGTTCATAATCCAGAAACCCTAAAATCCACCCAATTATTATTGTTTTCTTTAATTTAGTGTAACCTGAGATATCGGTCGAATAATAGTGGAATTTTCAATCAGAATCGGAGAAAATCTGATTTTGTTTAACTAATTTGCTTTGTTTATGAACCTAGTGAGAACCTAAGACTTTGACCTAATTAATACAGCAACCTAGTTGATTTAAAAGCATCTCCTCTTCAAAAATCTAATCATTTGGGTTTGAAATCATCTTGCTCGGTCTATATATACAGATGTTGGTTTCAAGTCTAAAGCATAAGATCTACTATATAGACAACTTATAATCGATAAACAAATGCCAAGATTTTGCTTAATCCAAGATAAAAATTAAGTTCTTGTTTCTATACTTGAAAATTTAGCGGTGCAATTAGATCTTTTGTTTTGAATAAGCCTCATGCGTTTTATTCTTAGTTCTGCAGCTCTGGCAGTTGTCGATATACTACATCTCCCCTATTAACTTCTGTTTTTTTTTTTTTTTTATCCCTAGCTGATATGGGTTAAAAAAGGTTGAAATTACCTAATTAATGTTGAATCTAGCTAGATCATGACAAGTTAAAATTTTCAAGTACAAACACCTTAACTTATGTGCCATGTTCAGATTAAAAACGAGAAAGTACATCGATTTCATAAGGTATGTGATCCCAAGACCATCGACACATGAACTTATTCTTTAATAACCTTTTGTTGAAATTTGTTAGGTCACTAGGATTCAACCTATTAATTAGTTTAGTCTTCATCCATTTCAATTAGTCGATTATTCTGACAGTGTTTTTGTTTTCCAAGTTTTGCCGATTGCTTGGTGCATGCAGTCAGAGTCTGAATACACATTGTTCCCTGAGAGAACTGCAAAATTATTTCCGTAAATTCCCATGCATCTTGTTATCATGATCAAAATCTCTCATGTGAAAGTTAAAAAATACGACCAATGATGATAACCTTGTTAAATGTGAGACTGATCATCATATTTGAGACATCTTTGAATCTATAAAGCTGCACCTGTTTCTATGTTTTTTGAAACTTGCATTTTTTTTTTTCATTTTTGTTTTTGTTTCTTTTAGTAGCCCTGAGAAACTTGGTATAATCTTCAGTACAAGGATGATAAGACTGAGTTGTTTGTCAGTGAAATCACTGCGTTTAACATGGTTCTAACTCTTACATTGAATGAGTCTGTATTCTGCCGCTTCAGCTGCATAAATGAAACTTCTATAAGTTTCTGTAGAACTGAAAACACTTAGCTGTGTGTTGAATTCTGGGAACTCTAATCAAGCTTTTTCTTTCCTTTGATGAAATTTTCAGGTCCCCCTGAAACAAATTTTTGGTCAGTTTCTTCTTCAGAAGATTGCAAGAAGTTTCAGAATATGACTGCATCAAGCTTCTTTCCAATCATTGAAAGCAGTGTGAAGCTTGAAGGTTGATGAAATAGTAAGACAAATCTTTATTAATTTGGTTGTCCATCATATGGAAGGGTTTCCGATGAAGCAGTGGAAATTTCAAATCTTCATATCTGCATTCTAAACCCTTTCGACAAAAAGCAATGAGATATTCGATTCATGCAATTGTTTAAAGAACGTTTTCACAGACATAGAGAATGTCCATATTGTATGATTTAGTGGTGCTGTTTTAATGGGATTGAAAACTCTCCTTATAGAAGTGCCCTTTTGGTTCTTTCTCATTAAACACTAGACGCAGATAACATGCATACATATATATGTGTGTGTGTGTTAGATTAGTAGATCATGATCTTTTACATATCTTCATATAATATGATGGATGACAGTCAAGATATCCACTAGCTGCTGCTCAAATAAGTTCTTTCTTGATTGCAAATAATTCGACATTACTAGAATATTATGTAGCTGAAGCACTATCCGCAAAATCGTATGTACATTCTAGCCATACACATTGGTGAAAAAACATTATCATATTATGTGTATGAACACATAAAAGCATCCAGTATACAAAGAAATTGAAAAACAAATTCCCTTAGTTTGCTTAAGCAGTTAAGAAAACTTGATGCAATAGAAATTTTCTTTGAAGAAGCCCCTATAATATGTATCACGAATTGTGTTTCTTGGGCAGCCTGAAGGAATTGACCATAACATCTTCCCTGTATTCACATGCCAGCAGTGCCACTTCTTCTTTTGCCTTTTGGTAGACCAAACCTTTACCTGTAACAGTATTCAAATCTTTACATTGATCAATGAAGTGCATTCTGTTCACATGAAAAGCATAAAAGGAAAAGAATGTTTCAGCAGTGTTGCTGCCGATGGACCACCTTTGTTACCTTTCCCGTGCAATATTTCTAAATTACCAGCGATCAGAATTAACATATATATAACAACTTTATCAAAAGATGAAGACATTTATCTAGAAATAACACAGTTCTATGGCTGTCATGTTCAAACCCCCTTTTTCTGTTTTTCTTTGTATTGAATGAACAATCTGTTGTTAATTACTTCCGAAAGTAATTAATTAATTAATAATTAAACATTACCCTGAAGACCAACGCAAAAAGAACATACCTCCTATAGAGCCTTGTTTCATTTTGCAGTAAGTTCAGCCCATTACTTTGAACCCAGTCAGTCATCCATTCCAGGCTTTGCCGAACCACTTTGGCAAAAAATCAAAAGGTCAAGTGGCCTAACGTATATTTTAATATTTTTTATTCACCTTATAAAGACAAACCCTTCTGTCAGATTCATTATATTACGGGTCCCGACAATCCGACGGCCTTGATTGCAAATGTATTGCAAATTCAATAGTCAAACTTGACTTCTTATATTCAAACCTCTTCTTGCTTTTTCCTTATGCTAGTCCAACCGTTTCTTTCGAACTTTTGTTTTCCTTCTCTAGTTTAATGCATTCATTTATCTTTACTACCTTATTTTAAACTTAATCGAAACATCATCTATTCCACTCTCTTGTCGACAAAATTAATATGTTTTTTTTTTTTTTAAAAAAAAGGGTAATTTAAAGCAAGAGTTTCAAGAATTTACTCAATCGCGAAAACAAAAATTGGCAACAATTAAATGAATGTACCTGAAAAGTTATAGAGTTGGAAGTGTTTGTCACGATTCCGACAGAGATAACATGCTTTCCTTTCCTTCAAGGAAATGAAGAGACCATACTGATTCACTCCACTTTAAGCTTCATATTAGAAAATTTTTAAGTGAACTAATTAAAGTTAAGTTCTTTATTTTCTTGTCTTCTCTTTTTTGGTGTTCATTTCACTTTTTGCTGCTGCCAGCTTTTTCTCTTTCCCTTGAGCTCACATTCAACAAATCATTACTGATCATATTCAATTAACGTTCTTCTTCGGAATAATTGCTTTCCAAGTGCATTTAATGGAGGAATGTATCACATAATTTCACTTTTGTTTGTGATTAATTATACAAGGTATGAAAGTGATTACTGCGGCTGGACTAATTGAGTTCATAGTGGTTATAATATTAATCAATTCATTTTGTACATAGCTTATGGTCATGGGCTCGAAGAATTAACCATTGGGAATTTATTAATATTCCAATGTGGCTTGACTAAAATTGTCTATTCGGTTGCACGACTTCCTTCTTTCTTTTTATAATTTCCATGTGTTTGGTTTTTCCTAGATTCTATCGTGGTCCAAAAGCACTTGAGAAAATATTTTCAATTTTCAATGGTCATTGCTTCAAAAATTCTTACATAATTTCTGTTGTAAACTTTGTTCACCAAAGTAATCGGTTCTTAGTATCTAAAGAGGAAGACAATTATAAATCAACTCCTGGCTTCTGCACTTATAATTAAGTAATTTAGGCGTGGAATTTAGTATAGCGAGTGTTAACTTGGTATACAAATTTAACATCATTAAGCCCATGAAAGCTTGATTATTTCACCTCTCAAGTTATGTTTATTTTTCATTTTAAATCTGAATTCTATATTAGTGATGATTTGTGCCAACCACATGGGTAGTTAATTAAATCATTGATTGAGTTAGATTACTTTTATAATTTGACTTTTAAGAAAAACAATGTTTTATAATCCCTGTGCTATCCTCTTTAACCGATGCTTCTAAATAATTGATTATAGACACTTCAGGTGAAACACATACATATTTCGTAATATATGTACATATATGCCAACTAATATAGGATTTGGAGAATCGAAAAATATTTTTGCTTAATTGGTTGGATAAAAGTTGCCAAAGCTTCAAACTTATGATATAGTACTTTGCATTCAATCAAGGGGACACTTTGTCTGTATGAATGAGTACAAGACTTTAGGGTATTGGTATTAAAATTAAGCAAAGTACTTACATTAGGTGAACCTACTTATTAGAATAGATTATGAACCCCAGACAAGTGGGGTCCCTAGAATACTCTTTAATTTCAATGATAGCGTTCATTTCTTCATATATCCCATTGAAGAGATGAAAATTTTCCAAGCAAAAGTCATAATTTCACTCAATCCAAGCAATCTGCATTTGGTTCTAGACTTATTGAAAGAAGCAACTCAAAGACTTAATACCATCATGTTAATATGTTGTGTACGGTTCTTTTAAAAGAAAAATCAAGGGAAGATATGGATTTGTATATAGTTGGTGCAAGTTTTCTTGATTAAGAAAATAGAGAGAGAGAGAGAGAATGGGCTTGGGGATTCCCATTGTAATCAAAGGTGTTTCATCTAGAACTCAGCCCCAATTGAGCGATACCTACTTTAATTAATTTAACACTATCTCGTATGTAGAAAACAACACAAAGAGAGTCAATTTTGTATGTATTTGTGTTATCACTGAACTTGATAGGCATGTAATATAAAACAATTTCGAGCTGATCCAAATTCCAAGGTTTTTCTTGTAAATTGTCCATGTAGTGGCTCTATTATTGTTCTTTCAGCCTATTTTTTAACATTTTAAAAATCATTGACAACTCTGGCAGACTAATAGTCCGTGCTAATTTCTTGCTCAGTATATAAAAGATTATCACTACTAAAAGAAAGTTAACCACCATAGCCTAGTAATTTGTTCGTATTATTAGATAAGAAAGAGGGGAAACAGTAGAGATTATCATAGAGTTCCAAGTTTTAGCTTAAATTGAACAAAAAGAAAATGCCAATATTAGGCTTAATATCAAATTATACTAGTTAAATTTCTTCGACAGCAGTAGTACTCTCAGTATATACATACTTTTTTGGTTTTGGCATAAATCATTGTCATCTTCAGCATCAAATTCCATTAAGAAAACTATATGATGATGATCATCATCATCACCATCAGTTCCTCATCATCACCATCAGTTCCTCATCATTCTAAGGGCAAGTGCTTGAAGCTCACCCAAGTCACTATTATATGGTCTCTTGATCTTGTTATTAGGATAACCTTGGAATGAGAACTCATCTCTACTGTCTATTTCTTGCATATTCATCCCTACATTGTTCTGATCAGCTGATTCCAGTGAGCTTTGTGGCGATATGGGATTCACGTATGCTGGATAATTAGTTGGAAACGATGGCATTCCAGTAGGATTTCCCGGCCATTGATGATTCTCTATGCTCCTTGAATCCATCATGTTTTGATGAGCTAGTTGAGCCTTCACTTGCATCAGTTGTGCTTGCAAGCATGCCACCTTTAAATCAAAAACATACAAGTTAGAACAATTAATAGTAAAAATTAGAGTAAGCTTAAATGAATTGAGGAATTCATCCAGATAGGAAAAATAAATATGAAAGGTTTACTGGAAAGAAGTAGCGTGCTCTATATGATCAACCTCCATGCATATTAATGAAAATTTGACAATTAATAATTTGATTTGAGTGTCTTGCAACCATATATCTTCGATTAAATCATATCAAGGACTACACTTAAAATGACTCATGTAGTACCAGATGTAGAATATAAGGACACATTCTCTGTAACATTACAATGCTTTTCAGAAGCAACTCGAAGAAATTTAAAAGAGACCATCTGACATAAGAATGAAATTAATACAACTAATATGAAAGAACTCGTAGATGTAACTGAGGTTAAGCAGAAACTAATCTGAGACATTCGATTCACCAACCAAAAGAAAAGAAAGGGAAAGAGAGAAATTTCTAACCTGTTGTTGCAAAGCAAAAATATGTGCAACGCAACCATAAACAGGATCTCTAATCCTAGCTTGAGCTTCATAGGAGATTGTAACAACAGCCTCACAACGATCGGCAACTGGGACATGCAACAACAGTTTGGACACATTACTGGCACCAAAAACTTTATGAATGGCAGCAAATCTGGCAGGCCCTTGTTCTGGGCAAAAGTAAGGTGCAAAAACGCAATCCGACGCGCACTTTCGCCGGAGAAACTTGCATGCACCGCAAGGAGAGCCAGTGCCTGTCCCGGATGATGCCATTATTGGTAGAGACTAGAGAGATAGAAGAAGAAGAAAGAAGAAATAAAAATAAAACTTAAAAACAAAGCCAAAGAAGAAAGAGAGAATCTTAAAATTTTTAAGGCACACGAGCGCACTAGGAAATGATGCCAAACGAAGGGGACTGTAAGGTGAGAAACGGTAGGGGAAGTGGGGTTGATAAAAGGCTAAGGAAGTCTTATAAGGAGTGCGAATGGGGGACATCTAGGACTTTGGTGTAGGCTTTTAAGGGAACATTTATTAATGGTTTATGCAATATGGGGCATGTATTTTAATGTCTTAGAGCAACTTAAATGATTTATTATAGGGTTTTATTATTTGGTAACTTGGTTTAATGCTAATTGTTTTGTATGCCAATTTTGATTTTGAGGTTCTTAGCAAGCTAATATGTGTGTGTGTGTGTATATTATATATATATATAACACATTATATTCCGCCGAACGCCGCACCTGGGAACTGCTGCTGCTGCTTGTCGCTTTGTGGAAGCAGGTTAATTTCTAACTTCTATTTCTCCTCCACTACCACCTGCCGGTGAAGCCTACCGACAGCCACTTATGACTTGAGTTACATGATCGGTCCCTTGATAATCTTAATTAGTTCTAGTTCATGTTCATGTTTATATTTTAATTTATGCGGTGCAACCACACGTTTAAATGATAATTCAATAGAAGAATAACACAGAATAGTATCGATGAGGTACAACTTTCATGTGAGAGATTTAAGAAGGTTTGATTTTATTTAAATCTTTAGAGGATATCTAATAAAATCTACCACAGGAAAGATATTAAAAGCAAACATTGGGAGGTTAAGGAGATTACATGAATGAATGATCCAAAATGCTTAGAAGCTTGGTGAAGCAAGAGAGAAACTCATATGGTCATAATGATTAGTGATTGTGTCTAATGTTGGAAACTCGGGATTCGGGCCACAACTATTAGAGGGGGATGATCATGATGGAAATAGTGGTTCCACGCCCAAAGTGAAGTGAAATTAGTGCGGTTCTCTGCTGCCCTCGTGCATAATGCTTTGCTTTGCTCTCCATTTTATCCCATCGCATGAGACAAAATACATGTATAGGAAAGAAGCAACACTAAATGTTGCAAAAGGCTATAGTGAAGTGAGAATAAGAGCATCATTTCTAAAAGGCGACCACCACCTACAATCAAATTTGTCTGGTAGGGTTTTTAGGGTCCGCTGCATCTGCATGAATAATCTTCGGCTACAGTCTACAGAGCTACGCTGTTAGTAATAAGCTATAGGATAATATTAGCTGATCTCTTAAAGATTACAGTAGCAAATACTTCACGTATTCGTCGGACATTTTTTGATAATTAGCCAGCTCTATTACCGGGGGATAATACCCATTTGAAAAGTAAGTCTGGATGGAACACGATAAACTTGTTCTCAAAGAATGGGAATCGATGGAGACACTAGAGAATGAATCCAATCAGAAGCATTACTATTTTTCACATCATCACACACGTGAAAGACGTTCAATACACAAACATGGAGAAAAGGCGTAAACTGAAGCTCTCAACCCCTGAAAGCAGATAGAAAAAGAGAAAGGTAAACAGCATGAATAAGTTCGTCAGCTTAAACAAAGGAGAATGGCTGTTTGCAGCTAAAAGCACATTCCCACGTCACGGTTCTTTGTCCCAGCTTATATTTAAGCTTAGCTGTGTCACCGCATCGATTTCTTGCTTGCCAATTTTCTGCCACAAAAGCAAAACACCAAGTTTGGGGAATTACCATGCAAAATTAGTCAAGGCGCAACATCATCCATGCACATGGCAAACATGCAAACCGGCCACACCAGCATCATAATTGTCACTGGCAAACTTTATGGGCGCATTCCTTTTTCTTTTTGTTGGTGAAAGCGTGTCCCAAAATTATGTTTTAATCAAATGCATGTTCGATGTTTCATTGAAATCAAGATGTGCTGTTTCAGATCTCCTCCCTCCATTCCCTATCAAATATAACAATATCTCCAACGAGGCTAGCAATCAATTCTTTCCTACACTGCTATATGTTCCTCTTTATCAAGATCAAGACAAGATATTTATCCTCTAAATTAATCATTTAATTGTACGATTGTAAAGGCATTTCCATAAATTTGGCTATGAATAGTAAGCGTACAATTGAACAGTCGTAAGAGGCAGTACGCTTAAAATTCCAAACACATAATCACCCCGTTTCCAAGGCAATTAAGCAGAGCAATAGTGGTCTCAATAATTGATTTTGGGTTCATTTACTACTGCTGCAATTCCCCTTTCCCTCGAAATATCTTCGGTGATGCATAAATTTAAGGTTAAACGTAGATTTGTAAAATATGCCTCTTCCCCATTTAGCACAAGGCACGTTTAACTCTTCTTCGTTAAGAAATTAGGATTAGCTCACTTCAACTGTGAGTACTATTTTTATGTTTCTTGAAATACGTGGTTGACGCGGCACTATCTGGAAATAATAAAATCCACAATTTGAATTACTGCACATTTTAGCCGAAGAATGGATGATCCAGAGATGGCGGAAGGCGGTTTCCTCAATGAAGCCAAAATATTCAAGTACCCTTTTTTCTAATTTACACATCATTTACATGGCCAAAAGTAGAAGTCGAAAGATCTCCAAGCAAAGAACCTCAAAACGAGATCTTAACAGAGTCTCTAAATTTGTCATGTGGTGATTAAAAACATTCAAACATTTAAACCGCAATAATGACCTTTTCCCAAAAGAGTAAATATCCACTTACCTCCTTCATCTCTTGTGATGAAACCTCACCTTCAACAAGAACTGCATCTTAACCTGTCAAAAATAGAAAATCTCCTTGTCATCCACTACTTAAAAATGTATGCCGCACATAATATAGGCATACCAGCACGTGCATGTGCGTGAAGTGTTTAGGAGGTGAAAACATAATCATGCTATTGTCAAACTAAGCCAATGTATATACAAGTCTTGTTGAGCATTATTAATCTCAATCAGACATATAACCGCGTCCAAAGTTTATCACTACAGTAGAATAATTGTTGAGCCCAATGGCCACTAAAAATAGTTTTCAAAGCACTATATCCCTTCAACTGATTTCAAGCTTCACCCAAACTTGCTATTGTCAAACCTTAGCATTCAATAAATTTGTCCAAAAAAAGGAAAAAAGCTAGAATTATATTTGCTAAAAATTGTCAATTGATAACTTTTGAAGATCATTTATGCATCTAGGTAACACAATTGCTTCAAAGGCAATTCCAGGAATGCATAGAAATGTACTAAGCTACTTGATTTAGCAATAGACAAGTTAAAACTACTCAGCAAAATACAATTTGGCCGCATGCAAGAATATACAAAATAAAATAAGCATATTTAAAATTTGTACTTACTTTTGATGATTTCTTTTAAAACAAAAAAAAATGAATAAATAAATGAGCAACATTTAAGTACTTACTTGAGCAGTATTATAAACAATGTACTCATTGTACATCAGCTCAGAAGCCTTGACAGTTGATGGCACTGGTTTTCCGCAAGGAACAGTGACATCATCTCTCCACTTCACATATTCAGATTCCTTGGGTATTTTCTTGCCTAGTCCTTTAGTAGAATGCTTTCCTTCAGGTGGTTTTTCCATATACTGGATCACAAAGGAGCACAAAATTACTAGGGAGAAGAAATGGCATATTTCATGTATATGCAGGGCTGAATTATTTTCCCCACAGGCCACAGTAGGCAAATTTTAGTAAATAAAACATGTCCAAAAATGCAAAGAAACACTATGTTGCACACATTAGTTACAAGTGTTATAGGAGCGCATTAGATGAGTGTATTAAATATTTTTTCAAGCACAAGCTTCATCAAACTGAGTTTGTCCTCCAATACCCATGACATGACACCAATAATATGCCCATGACAGGATGCTGGTAAAATGTAGCTATTAGAAGCTACAAATCAGAAGAAACTTAAAACTGAATTAATCTTGCACTTGCACAATTAACCAAAACCAAGCACCCTACAGACTCCACATATAAGGATGGCCAAGGACAAGAGTTATAGCACAAACAAAGCCAATAGAATGTGAACTCACCTTCGCCTTCTTGAGTTCGTAGACTTCACCCAAGGCCACTTCACTCAGAAGCATCAGGCCCACAGGATTTTTCTTATCGGTATAGCAATACTGAGCACTTTTACTGACTAGGTCAGCAAAGTAAATCCCCTTGCCAAACTGTTTTGCAAAGTATGAACTATTAGTCTTGCAGAATAGTTGGTTGATATCAAACGTGTAAGTGAGCATGTGCACAATTAGCAAGAACATGCAGAGAGAAAGAGAAAGAGAACCATGTAGCCGGTTGCTGGTGCTTCAGGAGGGGCTATTCGCAGTCCTTTGCTAAGTATTCCCACAAAATTTGTCAACCGAGAACCTGTAGGTGGAAAAAAAAAAAAGAAAAAGGTTACTTTCATGTCTAATCCCTTTTATCAAGTATCTGATGCTCCAATAACTTCTCAGAAACCTTAAGGTACAGCATATTGCATAAAAAAATAAATAAATAAATACAAAATGAACTTCAGTGCAGAGATTTTTTTCCTCTTTCTCACATAGATTAGGTGCAACTTACCATGCCAGAGCAGCATTTTATTATTAAGCTTTTGTTGGTAAGGAGCAAATTTAGCAAATTCCCCCTCCCTTTCAAGTGAAAAAACTTCATCCAATTCAAGAGACCATTCCTGAGGATACCAAAAACAACCAGAATGTTACATCTTAAAGACTTGTTGATACAAATATATACAACCACCCCCTCTCAAAATATCTGAAAATTAACTGACCGTATGTGTAGGGGCATGAGAAGTATGGAGATACTTCTCAATCAATAGATAATCTTCACTATCATGAGCAAGTGGAGCAATATCACAATGGAGCTTCTTATATTTCTCATCAAGGGAATCATTACTATCAACATCAAAGCCTACTAGTCTTGAAGCTATTTCAATGTCCTGAAGAGCTTCTAGCATTTTCACCTACCATGGAAGCAAGAAAAGAATATTTTAGTTCTAAACAAAAAATTGTATGAGACACAAGGGACACCATTACAGAGTACATTTATCTCCAGCTTCCTGACTTCTGCATGCAATGTATCGAAGAACAGCAAAATTTGAAAGGTTTATATGTTTAACTAATAAAGGTACGTGCACAAACCACAATACATTTGAGACCTTTTTACGTCCCCCTTTAAGGAGAATGTTAAAGTCACAGAAAAACCGCAAACACTTAGGGCAGAGTGTGATATTTAATAATGACATCAAAATAATGGTGAATTAATCATGACCTTTAGTCATACACAGCATGAATATTTCAGAATATATTATACCTATCTTTTCTCTATTTTCTCAAATAGCAATCATCGATCCAAGCACTAATCCAGTCCAATTATGATCTTGGGTTTCAAAATTAAATGTAAATGGGCCAAAAAGAAATTGAAAAAAAATGAGATGTTAATCTTTTGATAATAGTGCTACAATCACAAAAAAAAACAGATCCAGAAAGTAGTTAGCAAAACTTCATAGAAAAGTGACAACTGAAAATCGGAACAAGAGTTGCTCAACATTACATGACTGCTATGCGGTTCAAGTCAAGATAGTGTCCTTCACATAACAACAAAAATCAATTCAACTTCATTTTTCTTGTAGTAAAAATGTCTAATTATCAGAACACTGTACAGAATATTTTTAACAATTAGCTGAAGAAAATTGATATTTTTTCAAAATCTAGAAATCTTGTCTCTGTGAAAGAACAATTTAAAGGACTGCTAAAGATAAGCGGTTTAGACTATATGCAATTCAATCAGTTCTGAGTGAGTCAAAAAATTAATTTAAGAGGCCCACGCCATGGTTTGGTATAAAGACAATTAATCAATTTTATAAATGAAAGAAACAACAGATTATCAAATAAAAAATCAGCCAACCTTAAATGCTAATAGGGCTGAAAGTTTTAACGAGGGGAAAACTGATTTGCAATAAGGTGATGTCAATCACTGAAGCAAGCCGCATAAGAAACATTAGAGTTTTAAAAATACAAATATATCAAGAAAGTGTCCAGAATATCCATCTCTACCTTTGACTTAAAATCGTCTTCGTCCTGTATAACATGTGGATGAATAGAAGGGATCACAGTAAAAAATCTATTGCTGGCATCAATAATCAAGCTTTCTTTGATGGAAGGATCGAGTGCATCATTATTTAATAAATTCTGTATCTCTGTTAATGCCTCAAAACCTGCAAAAAGGGATACATATACACACACACGCACACATAAAGGGCATCAATGAATAGTCACTAATATCTCTTTGGTGATGCTTGGTAATGCAATAAAAATTAATCTTAAGAACCCAAATTATTCAGCATAGTACCAAGTAAATAAAATTTTTACAGAAAATACCCTTTTGGATATTATTTTTGCTCAGTTTTCCAAGCGGCATTTCTGACATGTTAATCTTGAACTCCATCATAGCAGCTCTGTAAAACTCAAATATGCTCCTTTAGACTAAATTATTCAAGATAACTATCTATAACATAAAAAGAGGAGAGATGACTTTCTAAAACCTGTATGTTTCAACATTAAAGAGCATCTTCATTAGTTCTACCAGTGGAGGAGCAAGATGGCTGTCTGCATCAGTCCCTTTGTTTTTTGACACCTGTTTGTTAACTCCATAATCCTGCAAATACCAAAAATCACAATATGAAACAAGCAGCCATTACACAAAAAAGAAGCATGCACATCTGGGTGGGGACAGAAGGGAGAGATAGAGAAAGTAAGCAGTACAATATCCAATGGGAAGAATTTTCCTGGTTTCTTTAGGAAATTTTGTTTCTGTTCCCAAGCCTCCCATGGGTTCCCAGTCTTCTCGAGAAACAAACGTTTGAATTCATGAATTGCATCTGATTTTGAAAACTCTTCCAGTTTGCTTCCACCAATCTTCTTGTTCCCCACTCGACCCCATTTGCGGAACACATAACAATCTGACCCCTTATCATCTTGGATGATTTGCAGGATATAGTAACTTCACATAGCAATCAGATAAAAGTCAGAATTCATTTGGGAAAAAAATTGGAGGAAAAAAGAAACAGCAACAGAGGAATTCACAATGCAAAGCACAAGATGTCCCATGCACAACAACACTAAACCCCTGCATTAGACCAAAGTCAATATACATCTATAAACATTGCTTAAAACTGAGAGCTGATTTCAGTAAAATAGAAGTATGCCACAGTTCACAACTGCAAGTTTTAGTATGAAAATTTCAAACAAATGCTACAAGATGAATTAACTTACAAATAACATAATTTAGAATTCAGAGTTTAACACTGAATATGGCATCCACCCAACGTGAGAACGTACAACAGAAACTGTGGTTTTCACTACTCTTCTAGAGGCCATATATTACTTGATCATAATTTATCAATCTATGTCCAAGATAGTTTTAAATTGACAATATGTGCGACTGTTCAGCCTAGGATGTGCAACAATGTAACAACATTAAAGTTAAATATATGAGGCTCATAATAATTTCTTTTTCAGAAAAGCACTATCCAAAGCAGAACATACAACAGCAGTTAAATTTCAGCCCTTTGTAGCGTACGATTTGATCCCAAGTCCTCTTACATAATAACTAGAGACTCAACAGCCAAATTAGCTGGTGCCATGAAAAAGTCATTGATGGTAAATCATCAGATCAATTGAAGCCACCTGGTTCTAAATCAGAAAGGGCCATCGCCATCATCCGAAAATAGGTTAAAAAGCAAAAGATGAAAGACAGTAGACTCACCTGTTAACACCAGTTGATAAGTCAGACATGTTCAAAGTTGTGTTATAAATGCTTTTTCCATCCTCAAGAATGTGACCGGTATCTTGCAGACCAGAAGCATCATGAACAGCACTTTGCCCTTTAACTTTGATTGTAACCATGCTAGAAGTCTCACCAACTGCTTCAACTTTGTATGGATCAAATGGAAGCTTCTTTTGTCTTCTAAAACAGTCAATCAGGTAATCTTCCCTAACAATAGGAATTTTCATCCTCCTGCCAATGAAATCATTCCCCGTGAAACTGAAATGAATGACAAAAGAAATATACTCAAGAAGCAATCTAAAGAGCCACATTACCTGGCCTTTCTCATCTCAGCATCTTGATCATCTGGCACTCCTCCCAGAACTAAGAAACTAGTATCTGCAGATTGATTTAATAAGCACCAAGTTACACAATGTATGCTGCATTCTCCAACTCTGCAGTGTAAACAGTAAACGAATTTGATCAAAAAATTAAATGCATGAAATAAAAACCTTTCTTGATCTTTGCATGAACCAGGCCACCACTTTCCTCAATTTTTCTCTTCCATTCTTCCTGCAGTGTGACCCCCCATGAAACAAATTAACCAAAAACTTTATTAAGTGTGATTCTCAAACAGCATTAATTGAACATTTTCAACTACGATATAAGCATTGACACACACAAAGGAAAAAGGTCACACACCACGGATTCCTTAGGTAATCTCAAAATAGAAACTCTCAGATCTCTCAAACTTTCACCCTTTGAAGATTGAGAAGGGCTCTTAGCATCTTGATTTGCAGCAGGGTTGCTGGATGACAGTGGAGGCAGGATTCGTATAGGTTTTTTACTTTGTTGTGATTTAAACCACTGCAATCACATAATCAAACTAACAGTTAAAGTTTGTTTATCTTAACATATCACATCAATCTAAGATGAATACCTGTTTAAGATACTGATTATTTGTTTCTTCTGGGACTTTCCACTTCCCTTTAAGACGTTCTGGTTCACGAGTAGAATAAGAACACTTGCTCCATGCTGACTGGTACCCATGGCACCGATAGATGCCTCCAGAGTAATGAAGAGAACCTGAACATATCGGGCAGCTACCAAGTGCTCCAAACATCATCCCATCAGCACTAAACAAGAATTACAACAGTGAAACCTGTGTCAAATTTCAAATTATGGATTGAAGTTTAAGAGATTAATGGGAACACCGCAATGATGTATTTCAACTGAACAATAATTCATCAATCAAACACATATGTATACTTATGTATGAAAATAAAAAGAAAATGAGAACATTCACAGGAAACATTGATACCCGATGACTGATGAATACAAGAATACAAAAAAAGAATTTCTGAAAATTTTCTGAAATTTACAAAGAAATTACCAACGGTCACGCAGATCAAGTTCTGATCCTGTTGAATCTTGGCCATTGACTTCAAGCATTTCACGCAACTCCACTGTTGTCACATGTTTTTTAAGATCATCCTTTAGAGCCCACAATTCTTTGGTCTCAGCCTCCAGTTTACTTTCCAAATCAGAAGCATGTTCATCTGGCAAGATGTTTGACCCTACGGATGCAGCCCTTCTTGTTGACACATCTCCTTCAGACTTAGCAACCTTTGAGCTTTCAACACCACCAACATTTTTACGTTTTCTAATGGCTTTCAAAGTTGAGTGCTGTGGCGGCATTTCTTTATTTTCTCGCGCCTCGGCTTGAGTGCCTGAGAGAACAAGTAAAATAAGAAAGAGAACAAATCAGCAAGCACTACAGCCTGAAACAACCTCCAACAATAACAATATAAACTTCTCACCATTCTTTGCAGTAGAAGGAACATTCTTAACCAAGGCTCGAAGAGCTCCCTGATCAGAAACTGAGAGGTTTCCCCATCCAGACAACTTCTCCACTTGAGTAGATGGAGACAATTCCAAGAAACAGTTTGCATGGTGCCATGCTAATCCTTTAGCTCCTTGACCTTCAGGCTTGGCCGATATGCGAACCTAAGAACATATAAAATAAAATAAAATAAAATAAAATAAAAAGAGATCAAGTTGCATTTACTAGTTACATCAAGATGATATCAACAAATGTATATTGATTAAACACTCTACTAGTTTATATCAAGTTATACATGTTAGGCATCCACATGCTGACATAAGTTCTATTACTAAAAACCATTCAGATTCCCCGAGAAACAACTATGTGTCACGCAAAGTTTATAGAACTGGTTTATCAAACAGAAAACCCGAATATATACAATTAATCCAGGTACAGAAGAAAAATGTCCAGTATGAAATAAACAAATATATAAATAAATAAAAGAAGAAGAAGAAAAACCTCCCCCTTCATAATCTTTTGGCTGCAGTGCCTGCAAGTAGCACGAGAAGTCTGAGAAACTTCAGTACCGTATTCCATAGCAGTGCTAGCAGATTTATCTGGGGATCCACCGCCGCCACTGCCATCCACATACTTTCTAATTTTTTGTTGATCTTCCCATCGAAGTGATTCTATTCCTTCAACATCATCCAAGCTAAAAGAGCAGCAAATGCATAGAAGTTACTAATTGCAGTATTTATCAGGATCATTTACCAGAAATTACAGCATAAAATTTAAAGAATACATACGATTTTATCTGCTTGGCTTTCCTCAATACACAGTTTGCATGGTTCCACATCTAGTTCAGAAAAGATATGCATGTCAGGAACATAAAAAAATCTATCTTTAAATAAAGGAATAAAGTGGTATACCTTAGAGAGAACCAATAAATATGGTTAAAAAGACCATCCTTTTAGTAATGTAAATATAAAATTGTCATTGTTGATATATGGGAATGAAAAACAAAAACAAAATGAGTTTCCAAAAGGACACTTGGGCTTACTTAAATCATCACAATGTACAATATTCCAAGCATGACAAGTACAATTTTGAACAAGCAACCAACAATTAGACTAAGTGTAAGAACCACAAACCAATATGTCTGAAATTTTTGGCTTACAAATTGAAGTCAAAAGTAACCTACTTCATACAATAAACAAAAACTTAATATAAAACCAAAACAACAACAGACCAAAAAAAAAAAACCACCTTGAAACTTAAATTACAGACACTACCCTCATCCTTAGAATTTTTGCATTAATTCAAACAGTTGAAAAAAAAAAAAAAAAAAAGAGGGGCTCAAAATTAGAACAAGCAAAGCAGCTAAAATTTGAACTTCGTGAAACAGACACATGAGCAAGAAAGGCCAAAACAACAACAGCTTAAAAACAAACAAACAGAAAAAAAGGAGTTTCTGCACAAAGAACAGTGAAATGTAAAAACAAACAACAAGATTTGAACGGGAAGAGCATAAAACGCAAACAAGAGCGGAAAGGGAAGGAGCAAAATGGGAAATGCGAGAACAAACCGGCATGAAACCGTCGAAATGAGAGGACTGGACCATTTTGCCGAGCCTGAGGGTTTCCTTCTCAATGTTACTCTTGCAAGTTCGACAAGATGATCGCGCTGATTTGGCATACTCCACCTTCCATGGCTTTGGCGGGTTCGCCATTTGCGTTCTCTTGTCTCTCTCGCTCTAAACTCGCTCTGTATATATACAGCACAGGTGTGGGTCTCTGTAATTCGCGAGGGGAATCTTTGTTGGAAGAAAAGCGTCTTTGACACACTTTACTCTCTTGATTTTTTTTTTTTTTTGTTTTTAACTCTTTACGTAATTTGCTTACTTCACTGCACTCTCCGGCCTCTCCACTACCTCCTCGCAAAATCGTTCAACAATGAGTAATCATTAATTTATTATAAGATATTTTAATTTAAAAAACTAATAAATTTGCAATTTAACTATGTATTAAATTCTTTTTTGCATTTAAATTGAACTTAAGAGCGATCGGTTAATAATTTTAAAAGAAGAATTTATTGTTGTATGTACCTTGTAAATTAAAAATTACCTAAACCTTTACTTTCCTAAAAATATTATTATTATAAATCACTTTAAAGCGGCCTACAATTAATTGTTAATGAAAAATCTTAATCAGGATTTTTGTAAATGCAACAAGACTTTTAACCTATAAATTTCCTGTAATTAATCCTCAAGTGTTGGCTGCTCTTGCTGTATTATCAGATGATTTCTCATGTTGTTCATCAAAGATGTGAAATTCCATCGTCAAGCTGATAAAATAAAAATTTAAAAGAAAAAAAAAATTTGTGAATTCTAGAACGGAATGTCTACACTTGGGTTTTTTTTTTTTTGTTGGCTTGTTCAGCAATTAACTAGATATTGAAGGCAAATGAGCCTTGCTCAAAGATGCAGACCAATTAATCAATTCTAATTTCAGTTCTCGAGCCACCAAAAAGAAATTCAACAAAGTAACGGCTCAATACAAACAGGCCAAGCAACATTCGAGCATCTGTCATTTCTGTCAAGCAACCATACTTAAATCAACAAATCAATGGCAGAATAAACAAACAAGCCAAGCATCTTTCTTCTAAGCAAGTCTCCAGGATAAATTTTCCCCATCAGATTTTACAATGTAATCACGCCAAATTGATAAGTTTACCATCCAAAATCCTTTGATAAGGTTTCAGAGAGTCGCAGGTTTTCATTCGTTAATTAGAATCACAATTGAAAACACAGTATCACACCTTAGCATTTTAACAACATTTACAGCAACAACCCATTAATTAAAAGTACCATATGTGATCACACAAGGAGTACAACCAAAAGCAATCATTTTCTCAAACAACTCTGCCGCACCACAGGCTAACCTTCAAACAAAAAGTAAATATGCTGACACCAAGAGAAGCTCTCAAAAACCTCAAAAGTATCATACACTGGTAAAGCAATTAATCAAAAATTTTTAAAGCAATCTTCAATCTGGCATCAGCCCAATTGCATACAATCTCTTGTGAAGACACATTACGTTATCATAGTGCTTGTTCTTACAGGGGATGGGGTGCATATTAATCATGTAATCAAACTAGTGCAGCGCTTGATTGAGGGTAATTTTAATACCCCATATATATATATATATATTTGTGTGTGTGTGTGTGTGTTGTTTTCAGATGTGAAAGATAGGATTCAGAGGTTCTAGCTCTACCAGCTAAAAAAAGAGAATTCAAGTACAAACACTATAGCCCTGTATGTATACAAATTTAACCGAACCCATGATATGAACACTAATCCTCCTGATAGCATCTGTATATTTAACCAGCATTAAGTTCAACCAAGCAATGGCACACTACAGAACGAACAAGCCCACCAACATCCTTGCAAGCAAGTTTCGAAATTAGATTGCCCTACAGAATACATAATTCCAAGAATAATAATTATAATAATTACTGGAAATGTTGGTCCAACAAAAAGATGTAAATAGAATACATATCAAACTAATTCCTCGAACAACCACATCCTCATGTTTGGTTCACAACAGTTTTAAAACAGACAAACAAGATAATAGAAACATGACAATGCGGATCACAAAGGAAAAAACAAACAAATTTCTTCTAATACTATAGTAGAAAACATATAGTAGCCGAGTGTTGCTGAAGAATCCCAAATATACAAATTATTCTAGAAGAAAATGTCATCACATGACCATAACCATATTATAAATCAACCGGCTGCAGGCATAATTATGTTAAGTCAGTACAAACACAATTAAGAAACATAATTATGAAGTATATTTTGATCCTACTATGCCTTTTTCTTTGTTGGATTCATCTTCCCCCACTACATAATTACACGTAATAAATATATTTGCAGCCAGCCTAAAATTCTACATCAAAAAAGGAAAGATGAGAATTTATTCAAAAAGTATAGTAGAAAACATAATCAATGAGTGATACAATCCCATCAAGTAAACTTTTTTTCCGGATAAAAATACAGAAATATAAACCCGATGAGCAACTCATTGTAAATTGGACACTATGAGGCATAAATTAGTAGAACCACAATGTGAGTGACACAGTCTTTAAGAATGCTTATGCCCAAATTTTAGCTTTCCTTCTCTTGCTTGATGCATCTCTCCGACCTACATGCTTACACATTATAGATATGTATCCTTTTGTATTCAAATGTCTATCCAAACAACAACCAAAAAAAAGGCACTTGCATTGCATGATAGATCACACTTGCATTAGTGGAGCCTGCATGAAGAGGTACTGCAGAAAAACATAGTTGTCAGTCTTTATCCTGAAAATATGCTAAATCTAGAGTATAATTGATTTATAATTTTGAATCTTGATAAGCATACCTCAAATGATTTTCCTGATCGTTCATATTCCAGCATGCTCAGAGCAACTTCACAGCTCTGTGAGACAATTGGCTCAGGATCCTCAGCAAATTCCTCAAGAAGTGCTACACTATGGTCATCTAGAAAAGTGCCCCATATGAAAATTCAATAAGATAACCCAACAAGAAAAATGGCAGATATTCAACATAATAGACAAGTATTTACAGCACATAAACATAATACAATGCCCAAAAAAGGGCTAAACAACAGAGAAAATAGCATTACTAGAAAGGATGGAGGTGGAAAATGTTTATCTGCTACTAAAAGTTTCATTCAAAATAAGAAAATTCTGAAAACAATACAAGAAAAAAATAGAACCTTTCATGCTTAGAATGCATAAATAGAGTTATGGCCATAAGTTGTGACAGATGGGATCTATAATCCAAATAATCATCAAAGAATTTCTTTACATGCATGTAAGAAGTTTTTATACATCAGTCTCATGACCAAGCATCCATCTCTAGTGAGTATTAAGTTCTATTTTAATAGTGATAATATATTTTTCATCTCAATAATCATAACCTTATACACCACACACACAAAAATGGTACCATGTTTTTTTCATGGTTGTCTTTTTGTTGTCAGACCAAGTTGGACATTAGGAAAATTTCGCTTCAAGAACACAAATACTTATTCATCTTCCAGTCAACCAACTTGCTAGAAGCTGGGAGAGGATATCAGGAATTCAGCTAAATGAATAAAAAAGAGAATAATCTGAAAATTATAACTAGCCATACCAGCAATAGAACCGAGAGCTTCAGCAGCTTCATGTCTAACCATGGGGTGCTCATTTATATTCTTAAGAACATTGCTAAGTGCAGCCGAAGCAACTTTGTTTTGCAATTGACCCAACACATAAGCAACCTACATATTACAGAAAAGTAGCAACACAAATTTCTAAAGGTCAGAAAATATGGAGGAAGCACAACCAAATAATGTCATCAAGCAAGGCATGTTAAGAATCAACACATTCTAGTGGACCTTGACCATGAAAACAACAACAACGAGAACCATGCCCATTAAAATGATAACTCCAGCCAAATTTTAGGAGAGAAATGTAATACACCAGCAACCTTCATGTGCATTTAATAGATATTGCATCCCCTCAAAGGAACCACGGTAGAAGCCTGAAGTAGCATAAAATGATTACATTGAACTACACAGACCTCATGCTTCAGCAGAGCACTTTTCGCACCTAAAGAGTCAATTATTGCAGAAACAGCATCATCTCCTCCATGGTTGCGAAGAGCAAAAAGAGCAGCATATCGTTCATACATGCCTTTTTCTTCATCCAGAAGAACTTCTCTTAATATTTATTAACATCATGAGTCAGCAAAAATCATCACTAAGCATGACAACCAAAAGAATGTACAATTACTTGTTACAAAACAAACCTTAGCTTATCTATAGAAGAACAGGAAGAAGCTGGGGCAGCTGGGTCAACTGACATAAACGGTGATTTTTCTACCATGGATGATCCATTGTCATCACCACAAGTATTTAATTCCTCAATACGCTTAAGTGCTAGTTCACATGTTTCTCGAACCTCCTGAGCTGGATCCAAAGCCATACTATTCTTTAGCATAAGAATATTGCTCTCCAAACCAATTGCACCAAGAGCTTCTGCTGCCTGTTTAGTAACAATATAAACAAAATAAAAATAACATAGGCAAATAATAATAAACCCAAAAAAAAAAAAAAAAAAAAAGGAAGAAGAAGAAGAAGAAAAGCAGTAGGAGACAAAGGGAGATATCAACTTGCCTCGTGACGAACAATGGGATGCAAAGATAAGTCTTTTAGAACTGCTTCCAAAGCAGGGATAGCTTCAGCATCTTGCATTTGACCCAAAGCAAATGCAGCTTCATGTGCTAACAAATTTGAAGAATCCTTTGTGGCTAAAGGAAGGGAAAAAGAAACGAATACTGATTCTTAATGCAAACAAACAAACTGACAAAAACTTCAAAAGTGGTTCATCTTACAAGCAAGTTAATAATGGAGAAGTCTCAATCAATGCTGTTAGTGTTACACATGCTGCTAATATTTTGCCTTTGTTTAAGATTTCTTTCAAGTGACTAAATTTCAGCTTCTTGTCAAAGCTAATCAACTAACTTGAATACTTGCTTCTTCTATTTTAGGCAGTTTGCCCTTTTCCTTGGGGATAATTCTCATCAATATGTCTGTATTTAAGCTTCATCAAATAAAGAAGAAAGCGGTTTAGTTTTAACTTCAAACTTTGATTTTGTTTTGGGAGGTGTGATTCCTTGAAGTGCAAAATTTGTGGGCCATTTGATTCTAGTCAGTAATGGGGAATAAAATACACACAAAAGCCAGGTTTTCTAAACACAATCATTAATGATGGCTGCAATTGATTAATGGGCAGCCAAATTTCACAATGATAATAACCAGAAACACATTGGGAGTCAAGACAAAAAGATTAGAGAATGCAATCAACCAATAATGATATCCTCTAACACCATACGCAAGTTTGTATGGACACTAAAGACTCGAATTTTACACACTCAACCAATGGCTCTGCATCATCAAATCCAGATTCAACACTTTGAAATCCTATCAACACTACCATAAATACATCAACGACTACCGGTTGTCACACAATAAAGGCAAGAGACCAGACAATCAAGTTGTGAAATCATTTTAGTGTGTTATACATAGCTTATACCATACACTAATTTAAGAACACTGTCAAACGAAAACATTGTATCTAATAATTAAATATACTCTTCTTCTACAGCAGAACTTCGTTATTAATCAGATTTTAATTGGGGTTATGTTTATGTCTTCTTTGTGAAGAAGTTAACGCAATGTCACATTAAACAAATAAAACTAATTTCAATATGTGGTAAGCAAAACAATGCACAAAGTTACAAAGCAATTAAGCATAACCTCGTGCTTAAATTAGTGAACTTTGCTTCAAGAAACAATAAGAACAGAAATAAACATAACTCAAAATTCAAAATCAAAATTCGAGAAAGAAAAAGGAAGATTCTGATAGTGAAACGGACCATGAATAAGGGCATCGCGAGGGCCAGGGCCTTTGAGGTTGCGAAGAGAAAAGAGTGCTCGGAACCGCTCCGAAATTGGTTGGGTCGGATCAAGTAGCCGCTTGCAAAGGAATTTCTCCATCTCGGGTGAGGATTCGAACGCGTTGGCGATGTTGTCAGGCGAACCCATTAAGTTTGCAATGCGGCTTGTACCCCGAGCGTCCAAGATGCGATTTAACTATTGCCTCGCTAAGCCCTAGAATTACCAGCTTAGGGCTCGAAAGAATCGGATTCTCAATGAAGGAGGGGATAAAAAGCCCGCCGCCTTTCTTTTCTTCTTCTTTTTTTTTTTTTTTAATTTAATGTTTAAATAAAATAAGAAATTTTTTCAAAATCTTTCCCTAATAAAATAATATTTAAATACAAAATTTTATAAAATTAATAAAAATATTTTTTTAACCATTTTATCCCCTCCTTCATTGGGAAT
>CP135531.1:3563567-3637560 GCA_032402905.1 Khaya senegalensis | reverse complement strand
TTTATTAAATCAAATTAAATATTAAAATATACAAATAACTTTTAGAGAAACTTTTTGTTAGTTTTTAAAATTTTAGAAAAAATATGTATTAATTTTTAAAAATTTAGAGAAAATATGTAAAAAATATTAGTAATATTTAAAATTATATATGTAAATATTTTAATTATTTTACTATTTTAGTTATTGTTGAGGAGTACTTTCTTTAATTTTATAAAATTTTATATTTAAATGTCACTTTGTTAAATTTGAAGATAAATATTTGAAAATATTTTAATAAAATAATAAAGTAAATAATTTTTTATTTTCTTTATCTTTTTTATTTTACTAAAATTAGGTTTTATACATTTTTATTGACAATATTTTAGTATTTTCATATATTATTTTAATTTTATAAAATTTGGGGTGAATGATTTACTTATAGATTCAGTTTTTGACAAGTTAAGTTATGAATTTTTCTCTTGAGCAAGAATAATGATAAATTATTTTTATATTCTATCTTAATTTTTATCAAAAGTAATATTTTAATATATATGTTAATTATATTTCTTATATATTTTTTTACATAAAATGCACATGAATTGTTTAAATTTATTTATTCCTATTTTTGAGTTAACAGTGAATTTGTTAATCATAATTTTTTGTATTGAAAATGTGGGTGAAAAAGATTATATTTTATTTTTAAAATTATTAAAATTTAAGTATTTCATAGGTTATATTTGGTATTAAAGTGTAATAATTTTAAGTTACAAATATTAATGAATTTAACTATTAAATATTTAAAAATATTTTTTAAATTAAATAAAATTACTATAATTTCAAACAAAATCATAAATTGTTATACCTAAATTTATACGGTAAAAAATCAAAATTAATATTATTTAAAGGCATGGCTTGGACTTAGTAAAGAGGTTTCTTTTTTCCCAAATAAAATGTATTTAATTCCATCAATATAACAAACTTCATAAATCATTAAACTATTCACTTATTGAAATTACAACATATAATTTGAAGGAATGAGTTGTCAATGACAAATGTACAATGAGTTGGACAAAATAGTGATTAAATATGATACATGTATATTGTATTTAAAAATATTTTCACTCATAAAATTTAAAATCATCTTTATAAATTTTAAAATTAAAAAATATTAAAATATATAATAAATAAATAATACTTAAAACACATAATATAAAACTTAAAATGAATTAAAAAAAATTAAAATATTACTTAAAATATTAATAAAAAATTTAAAATTAATAATACAAAAATTTTTTAAAAAATAAATACAATAATATCTTAATATATCATACACAAAACCGAGAATATAACGTGTGCTAATATATTTATTAAAAATATTATATTATTATAAAATTATATATTAAAAATATTTATTTATTTTTGAATTAGAAGGTATATTTTAAAAAAAAAGTTTTCTAAAAATGACGTGGACAGTGCTTCAAATCTTATCCGGCAGTTATTTATTTAATATATAAAATGCCTCAAAAATTCGTCTGACGTTATCCAGTGGCCCCAGAAAAGCTTGCATTCTGTTCTGGAGGGGGACCCATGAGCAGAAATTAACACTCGCTTGTTTTATTTATTTATTTATTTTTATTTTTTACCTCTATAATTACAGCATAAAGCATCCCATTTGATCATGTCTCTGGCTTGCCTTGTGCAGTAAAATCTGAGCGGTTTCATCGCCATTTCTTTCCCGGCATCATCTTGTCTAATACTGCAACTGAATTCCAGCTTCCTTCCAAAGGTACAAGTCTCTTCGCTCCCTGTTCTTTTTATTTCGTATTTCCTTGTCGAATCAGCAGTCAGATCTGAATTTATTTTAGTTCGTTATAATTTTTCGTTAAAATTCATCTATATTTTCGATCGAGATAGTTTGAATCTGCGCGACTCTTTTAGATCCAACATCACATTTTTTTAATGTAGTTTGAATACTTTGATGTTGTAATATTTCAATTTGTTTTCAGAAGATGATTGCGTGATTGTCTTTGGATTAGTTTTGTCAAAATCATCAGTATAAACGCAATTTAGAATATCAGGAGGCCGAGCTTACTCGCTCAAGTAATAGAGAAAGGTTGTGATCTTGGTGCCATGAATTCCAGAAGGTTAGTTCAATCAAAGTTCTATGTTTTATTTTTTTCTTCTTTTTTCTTCCTAAATGGATATATTTGACTTGTTAACATTTCATCATGAGTCTATCTGATTGAATTATGCTAGAACATAATGAGAATTGTTAAGAGTACTTAGAAGGTAATCAATTCAAATACAAATGGGAATATAGGCTCATGGGCATCCTTCCCTCACAAGCTGGATTTTGACGGTGAGTTCTAGCCATGGGTTCGTATAAGTCTCTCATCACGCATTATTCTTTGAACTACTGAATTGGATATCTTATAATCTTAGACTCATCTTAATTATATTCTTCATGCTCTAGTGTCACTTAAACCAATCTACTTGAAATGAATTGTGTTCCACCTCAACTGTTTTGCATGGTTATCATCATCCTCACGTACCTTTTTTTTTTTTTTTTTTTCCAAATGTCACATTCCTATTGATTATTACCTTGTGGGTAAGGGGATCCCCCAGCAAATCCAAAATGTTACATTTGTGTCATTTGTATCATTCAAACACAACAAAAAGCCTTGGTAAATTGGAAGATATGTAGCTTCAATTTCTTTTGTATTCTTCCTACTAAATTTGTCTTTCCTGTAGTTAGAGAGGGATTTTGTAGCGTATTAGTTGGAGAAGGGTTATAACTCTTTTGTGATATGGTAAAAGTCCTTAAAATCTTTGTCTATGGATGTTTCCCTCTTGCAGATGGTTTTACCGCATAAATTTTGGCCTTTATTTTTGACCATTTATAATTGTTGTCATTATGCATTTATTTTCTCAATTTTAAATGTATGCTGCAAAGATCCACTCATCAATTTCCTACACTGTTTGTTGTCTATTGTCTTCAAAGTTTGCTGTTGATTTATTGTAGACTGGTTAATAGTATTCTGTTAAGACTGTTAACAAATTACAAATTTATATCATCCTTTATTTCCTTGATTTTTTTCAATCTTTTCAGTTGCTATTGTTGTATGCTAATTGATAGCTCAAAGCAGACTAAGTTGGTGCATAAGCTGTAGAAATATTCAAACAAAAAGGAATTTAGTTATTGAGAATTTCTTGAATGATTTACTTATTTCTGTGACTTTTACCTGATTTGAGTATAATAATTGCAGTCCTAAGTAGCCTCAGGGCTAGATCAAATGAGTTCATGCTCGCAAGTGTTTCTGACTGCATTTTAAATTCTATTTTTGGGTTGTAATTATAATCTGGTATGTTTTAAAAATCATTTGAGGCTGATAAAAGTATTGGTTGGCTGAGTGGTCTTGTGCTTGGCATCTTATAATTTGAAAAGATTCATTTTAGTAGTTTCTGACTCAATTTCAATCTTAATTTCTCTCAAATATATTGGTTTACTTGTAAATATTTGTATTCTGAAGTGCCTACTTCAATCAGTCATTAGTGGGGATTAGTGGGTGTGGATAGTGTTTGAGAGGTGTCATTAACATGTGGCAACTTGTGTGTCAGAAATGAGATGTACAACATTTTCATTTGGTGTAAAAATTTTAATACTTAATAAAGTTAATAATGGAGACTAATGACTAAAATGGAGCTAAGGACACTTATTCTCACCAAATACACTTATTTGGTGTTGTTTGGCCATGCTGTTTAGTTCTTGGGTTCCAAAGAGAATGCATTCTAGCTAGCCGGGTCATGATCGCTCTATCACAGCTGATTGACAGTCTGGAGCTAAATAACTTATGGTGATCAAGAGGCTTAAAAAATCACACGTCTTTGTGTTTTATGAGTTTTCAATTATTTTTTTTTACTTCAGGCCTCAAACTTCAATAATTGCTTCTTATTATTTTAAGCATTTCTTATGCTAATTAAGATACTGTTGGTTTTTGCAAGATCTGGCAGCATCGCTTCTTGATCAAATTTATTTTGTTTCACATATCATCTAGTTGTTTTGGCATGCTGAGTTTTATTAATTTGCAGAGACTGCCGTAATAATAAAGTTGCACTTTTTGATGGCATTGAGGAGGGTGGCATTAGAGCCTCATCTTCCTATTCCCATGAAATTGACGAGCATGAAAATGAAAGAGCATTGGAAGGATTGCAAGATAGAGTCAATCTTTTAAAGAGAGTAAGTTATATCTTTTCCGCTAAACTTAGGTGCCATTATAAGTCTTTGCTTCCTTATCAAATTAGTGTATAAGAGCTTCTTGGTGTTTTAACTTACTTCACTCTGTTTGACTGTTGACAATGTGGATAGGACTAAGTAAATGTCAGAGGATGAATGGGGAAAGCAAATGAAAATTTTGGATATTATAAGTATCTCAATTGGAAAAAATTTTATATCATTCCTGAAACCAGTAGGAGGTTTTTGAATTCAGAAAAGTGCTATGCTGATAAAATTTGTATGATATTGACTTAAGATTATCAATATTTGACTTAGAGCTACCTCTTAAGGTTTTAGATGTCCAGCTAATTGATTGGTGGCATGTTATTTGAAATTATGAGTATGACTAGCCAACATATAAATAAATAAATAAGCATGTTCTAGATTTTTAGCTTTATGATTTGTACATGTCTCAAACAAATTCTAATGTGTCATTCCAACAGCTGTCAGGTGATATAAATGAGGAGGTGGATAGTCATAATCGCATGCTGGACCGAATGGTTTGTAGAATGCAGTACGTCTTTCTTCTGTATTATGTTGTTTATGTTGTTATGTATCTAACGTGCTTTTCAGGGCAATGATATGGATTCATCAAGAGGAGTCCTGTCAGGAACCATGGATAAGTTTAAAATGGTAGGTGGAATAGGCAACTAACTTCCTGTTTGCACGACTGCTTTTATTGGCTACCTTTTTTCTTTATTCTTTTATTTTAGTTTCATATTTAATCTCTTAGCTGTTATGATGAATTTAATTGCCTTACCAGGTGTTTGAGACCAAATCAAGCAGGAGAATGTTTACCCTTGTTGCATCATTTGTGGTCATTTTCCTAATTGTATACTATCTCACTAGGTAAATGATCTATGATGTATTTGATACATAGCAGCTGTATGTTAGATCTTGCGGGGTTACTGCAATCAATCTTACATACTGCATGTAAGAGATTCTGGTATGGTTGTATAAAGAGATCTTGATCCCATGCAATGTGATTAAATGCATGAAACTGATAGAATATATTAATTGGAATCTGCATTATCTACTTCGTTCTTGCATTATTTTCTGTTTTCTGAGGTACCCATGCAAGCGTCCAGATAGTTTAGCTTAGCCAACTACTGGGTTGCTACTTGTTATAGACCGGCCTTTGTATGCTCCGGGCAGCTCTAAACGGCACGTAATACTAACTAAATGTCTGTTGATGAGCCTAATCCAGTTTCTACAATGCTTCGAGCTCTTGAGTCAAGTAGAAAACAGTACAATCTGAATTTATGCGTACAACTTAAGCTCTATAATCTTGGCAATGGCATAAAGTTTGCCGGTTATAAATCTTGTGGCCTGCTTCAACAGCTACTTGGTACTTCCCTTCCCTTAGCAGCCTCAGTCAAAGAATTTCTGTAGTATCTCTTAAACATACCAACTGTTGAACTTTAGTTTTAATTTGGGTTTTGGTCTTTTATGCGAGTCGGCTTCAAGCACAACTCTGTAAGTTCCAAACTGAAAATAAAAATGTATGTTCAAGTAAGCTTTCATGTAAATTTTAGCTTCACAATCCAATACCACTGATTGCTGTGAAAACTGAGAGCTCATTTTGGAAGAGTTGCCTCTTTAAACTTCCATCAACTGGTGGATGGATGGATGGGTCAGCGGCATGTCATATGTTGTTTTTAGTTGTAAATTAAGTGCAACCAATCGTGTGTCTTTTTGTCTTTCCAATATTCTGTCCTTATGTAAAGCATCCATGTGTCAAAAACTAAATCTGGGAGACCAAGCTCTTGGTGTTCTACAATCCAGACAGTACAAATCGGTAAAAGAAATTAAAATATTAAACAAATGATTGTCAGCAGCTTATTTAGCTTCAAAAGGGGTATGCACCAGCCGGGAATCGAACCCGGGTCTGTACCGTGGCAGGGTACTATTCTACCACTAGACCACTGGTGCTTGTTGATAGCCGAAGGTTTATTTATTAATTGATATCGTATCGTAAGCCATGTATAACTGTCCTTGCTTGAAACTAAAATAAGAAAAATTGGACAGCATGTACTATGAAATTTCAATTGAGATGTTGAGAGATTGACTGAGAATCTTGTAGGAGATCTAACAAATTGTCCTGAGGAATGCAGCCGAATTGTTTTTTAGTCCACCTGGTATGTACCAACCTCATAGACTCTTATTTATAAAGTTGGCCATGCATTCTCTTGTAGGAGACATTCGCCAAATATCAAAATTGAAATAAACAGTGGACTCTTGTTTCCCCGTGAATACTACTAACAGTAACATTTTCGATTAAATTAATAAAGCTAATTGGACCTTCCGAGAAATTTCTCTTTTTCATGTTTCCTGTAACATTCTATCGGGATATTAACTCCTCCTTGGCTGGCTACAAATAATATGAAAATAGAAATGACCAGTGCAGCATGCATGAATCAGCTAGATTTCGATACAGTGATCAGTCAAGGCTCATTTTGCTTAGTTACTTAAATGATGATAAATCATTATTACTTGCAAACAAACATGAGCATTGCTTCGTACAGATAAGAAAGCAAAATGATAAAAAAAAAAAAAAAAAACAACAATATTATAGAATATATAACTGCTTTGAAGCCCAGATCAGATCAGAGAGAGAGAGAGTAGTTAATTCATTCAGAAGCAATCTTTATTCCTTAATGAGTTAATTAATTGGGCAAATGTTAACAATGCAAACTATAAAGCTTGTGAAGGTAAGCAAGTTGCATGCACTAAATGATGGTCATTATGAATGGCTTCTACTCAACTCATGCATGCATGTTATGTACATACATATATATATATATATATATATATAGCATCATGCTTTCATCGCCTACAGTACACTACTGTTATCAAATTTGTTTTGAACCCAAACAATCAAGGCATTCTTGTCAGATAGCCAACTCTATTTAATCTTCTAAGCTAATTATAACTAATTTTGCCTTAAAGTTCGAATCGCAATTGTGTAAGTGTTTGAGAATTAGCGATGTGGCCATGAAAAACCTCTTTTATTCGATTTGCTGTGCATACGATACTAGTTTTCTTTATTTAGAATGCTAAATTAATCTCCTTCAGAGTTTATTTCCTGATTTAATATTTGGTGTCAACTAAATATGCAGCTAATTTATATATACAGCATGATATATTCTCATTTCACTCAAAAGAAATTAAGACATGCACAATATTCTGTTGAAACAATTCTCCCTAGCTATAGACAAGTGACAATATCGATCTATTGCATGCGGAGATCAATAACCGGAGTATTTTGCCAAATTGCAACACATGATTAATGAATGCAGCACATAAAAATAATAATAAACAAAAAGAAGAAGAATACAAGGCAGCATACTAAATTACTATTGGCCATGCACAGCGAGTTGATAATGATGTTCAATTGGACTTCTATTTTACCTTCGTTATTAAGCTAAACATCCAAAATGAAATCACTTAGCATCAATGGATTATTAATTAGTCAGACTTGGTAGAAATTTTGACTGCAATTATATATATATATATATATATATATATATATCAAAGTTCAAGAATCCAAATGATAAATATGCATGCCTCACACACAAAATTGTGAACACCCGTACGATCAGTTTTGCTTTCATCGAATATGATGCTGCATGATTTGGAATGAGAGCATTGCTTCTAGTCTATCTGGATTATGCAATCAAGTAGAAGTTTTCTGATATAACTGAACAACCAGCAAAAACAAAAAGAATTTATATAATGTTTCCATCACTTATGTACAAGAAAATTAGATTAGTCGGTTAAGACTGCTTAAGTTTTGGGGCCTTATCAATATAAATGATATAAAAATCTATCTTTACAAAGTTTAAAGATTTAAAAATAATAAGAATGAAACACTTACAAAGGTTCATCAGCAAAAGTCAATTTTTATACTTAATTTTTTTTAAATAAAAATCAAATTTTTTCTCAAAAAAATAAAATTTCACTAATAAATTTTTTTTTCTGTAATGTGCCTTTGGCTTTTGATTTTGATAAGGTAAGTTATAAATAATGTAAGTAGACTAGACTTATTTTTCTTAAAAACAAGTAAAAGAAATTAATTTAAAAGCTTTACAAACAATAAATAAAATTAAAAATAAAATAAAATAAATTTATTTATGTCATTAAATGAATTGGCTAAACTTAAATTTATAAAATTATGTTTAACTAATTTTTTTTAATTAGATCTATAATAATTTGTGTTACATTTAAAATTTAATATTAAATAAAAAATAATAATATTAATGCACAATTAATTTTAAACTTAAAATTATAATTTTGGCCCAAACCAACTCATTGCCTACGTTGTCTTTTCAATGCTATCGGTCATTCCAAAAAAACAAAAAATTAACCCAGCATTATTCTTTAAATTTCCCACATGCCTGAGTAGTTTTACAAATATTTGTGCGAGGATTGTTGTACAATGGTAAATAGATTTATATAACCATATTGTTTACTTATTATTTTATGATCATTCTGGGTCAGGCATGAAGAATGTATATGATGTCCCCTTGGATGGATTTATCTAATTTTCTCAGTATTTTCCCCGTTAGCTAACTTTTCAATTAAGCAATCAGGGCTACCGAACTAGTAAAATTAGATTATTTCAAAAGAAAATTCACAAACTTGAGAATAATTTAATGATTCCATGAGAGCATCCTAAATAAGTTCCTAACCGTTGCTATTCTTAATTACTGGATTACAAAAGAACCTAACTTCACCAAACAAGAAATGATATTGAAGAAAAAGGAGCCTTGATATCATAATCAGAAAATAAAGGGGAAAATAATGCAGAGAAACCATAACAGAAGAATCTTACAAAACCCTAATGAAATAAGTCTTCGATTGTAGATGCAAGGAAACATGAGTACCTTCAAATTCTGTATGTGTAATCTGATAATCTGGTCTTCCTTCTATGAAATAGCAGTAGAAACATTCGTTAGCCGCTCCTTTGCCTTCATAGCAAGTAGAATTTCCTTAATGATAGACCTAAATACACTTATTTGATTCCAAAAAAGAAAAAGAAAAACAGAAACCAACATAATTATTCAAATATTTCCCACATAAGAAACATCGAATTTCATAAAGAATTCACAGCTGTACAATATGGCAAACATAACAAGATATATAGAATCCACAAATCTATCTGTAATAAAATACTACGGATAATGACCAAGTCGAAGCTCCAAATCCAGTTCTTCATCGTCGTCACTGGCAGCCCCTTCTCTCTCTTCTTTATCCTCAGGCATATGAGATGGGCCAACTCTTAAGCTGAGATTCCCTCGCCAAACTTCATCACCATATAGATTCAAATGTTGGGGATTGTTCTCATACGAGTGGATATCATTACTATGATTTGAGTGCAGAGATCTTTCATCCCATGTAGATGTTGGAAAAAATGTTTGATAATTTAGGTTTACCTCAGAAGCCATAGCAAAATGATGAGTTGGGTAGGTCTGAACTGGCGCATAGGTTCTAAAACTTGCATAATTATCATCAACTTTGTCTGAAATTGAAGGAACTGAACGCGGCCTGTTCTTTGCTCTATCTTTCCGGTGAATATTCATATGTCCACCCAAAGCCTGCGCCGTAGTGAAACCTCTCTTGCAAAACACACACTCGTAGGATCTCCCAGTGCCCATATCGTCGCTGATTTGCTCTGATCTATCTGTTTCTTCGCTCGAACTTTTCGAGTCTTCGCGAGCGTTGGATTCCATAACGACAAAGAGTTAAAATGTGAAGAAGATGTTGAAAGAGAGATGATGAGGGGTTATTACAAAGAAGATGATGAATAAGAGAAGTAATGGATGTGAAACGACTAGAGACAAGGAGGAGACATAGACATTGCGCCTTTACCAATGTGAAAGAGAAAAGTCTTAGATGTTTGTGAAGAAAGCATTTCGTTGTTAGCCGGCAGCTGTTAATATTGTAATGCTTTGATAATTAGCAGACAGTAATTAGACATTATTATTTGTAATCTAATATTGTTACGACTAATCTTTGGGCAAATTGTTTCACATCTAAATAATGCTACCTCTTGTTGCTTTCATCATCATCACCTCTTAAGTTTTTTTCTTAACGCGGTCTTCAATATTCAATTTGTCATATTATATTATTGTGTGCATGGATGTAATTTTATATTTTCGTACATACACATCTTCTTTTTTTTTTTTTATAAAAAAAAAATTAGAAATAGGTAAACCTTTTCAAAATTGGGCAATAATAATTCTTTAGTAGTCAGCCGACCAGTTATAATCTTTGTTTGTCATGTACGCTACAGATATGCCTTTGATGGCTGCTTTAATTTACATTAATTACCGAGCTTTTATCCTTTTCTATTGGCAGCCCCGAGTGTAGTCAAATTACATTTCCTTCCAAAATTATACCCCACAACTTGCAACCCACTGAATTTACATAATTAGAGTAGGAAAAAGTCCCAAGTGAGATGATTATACTATATTAATATAGGTGATATAGTAAAATTATTTAGTTAATAAAAAAAATTTATTTACTAGTTTTAAATAAAATAAATAAAAAATTAATCTTATTTTTAATTAATATAGTAAAAAAATTATTAAATTTAATTTTAATTTTTTTATTTATAATAAATAAATTAAATTTTTTTATTAATTAAATAATCCTATCACATTACCTATACTGACGTAATAAAATTATTTCATTTAAGACTTTTTTCAATTATTAATAAGTCAATAAGATTACAACTCAAACTATAATTACAGATATTGCAATTTCCTTTTTCTTCCCATATTTGACAATTGGGCATACACACTTAATATATGACTTCTTTTAGTAAATTTGTAATTGATGATTTATTTTTAAATAATACATAAATCAAATCCAATCCCTTTTAATTAATATGTAATTATATAATAAAAATAATATAAATAAATATAAATTTTTGTATACATTAAACTCGAATTGTTAATTGTAGATTGTGGCATGTTAATTTGCACATATAGATATTGGTATGGAACTAAAATTTTCACTAGAAAGAAAACATACAAAAAGGAAATTAATATAAGCTTGGAAAAAAAAAAAAAGAAACCTAGGAGGAGGAATTAAATTATATTGGTGTAAAAACTAGGGCCTGCTTGTGACATTGTTGAGGAGAGGAAAGATGTAGGAACCTTCCTAAATATTGATTTGTTATTGTGAATGTTATGACCAATAAACAGAGCATTTTATTTTGTCCTTTATATTTGTCCTTTAACCCTAAGCTTTGTCACATCATTCTTAACGAACCTGTTAATGGAAGACAACAACGTCAATTAAATGTAACATTCTTATTATAGCCTGCTATGACTTGATTACTTAATTATATATACTTGAAAATTCTTAATTAATCCACCTATCGAAATTAAAATATTAGCTTTGATTACAGTAGGTATTCTGTTGGTCGATTAGGGCATTGATAAGAAAAGAAAAGAAAAGAAAAGAAAAGAAAATCTAAAGGTTAACAACTCCACTTGAGATCTGATGATATTAATCTGTGTAAGTGGGAATCAGGTCGGTTAACATCATTTATTTTATATTGTGCAGGCCAAAATATTAAATGAAATTATTAAGGGTGGTTTTCGATTTCGTGTGTTAGGAGAAATGAGTCTGCATGAAAATGGCAGCACTGAGACAGGAGCCACCAATTTATTCATTTTTTTTTTAAATTAATTACTATCATTTTTCTTTTTTTTTTCTTTATTATTATTTTATTACAGAGATTATAAATATTCTGTTAATTAATTAATTAATTAATTAATGCCCGTCGATTCTTTGGAGAGACTTGTATACATAACATATTACACATTGGATGGATGGTCAATTTGGGATTGCTATTTATTAAACCCATGACAATTTATTTTTTAGTAGCATAAACTTATTTCAAATGTTCGGTAAAAACAAGAGATGATTCAATTTTAAATTTTAATTATACTTCTGAATATAATTTACTTATATTAATTATATAAGTTTAAAATTAATTATTAAATAATTATTATTTTAGTTTTAATAAAAATAATAAACTTATTTTTAAATTAAATATTACAAACACATATTTTGTGTGGTTTGTGTATATATATTCAAGTTCTAATAAAGATATTATTACAAAATTTCTCTCTCTCTCTCTATATATATAAAATATTCTACCTTTGAATACAGTTTTAACTATTAATTTATGTAATTAAAATTTAAAAATAAGTAATTAAATTTATAATAAAATTTAAATATTGATCACTGATCTAATTTAAGTGCATAAGTAATTTAGTTAAATTAATTGAAAACATACATTATTTTGTATAGTATTATTTTCCATTAAAAATAATTACTTATTCATTATAAATTATTTTGAGATAATAAAAAAATAACTAATTTTTTAATATAGTAGAATATAAAATTATTTTACAATTCACAACAATCTTAAATTAATTTATAACTGAATCTTTAGTACCAATGTTTATATTTTATAAATGCCATAGGCTCAATTTAAGTTTGTAGTTTTTAAAATAAGGGCGTTCATATTTGATAATATATGTGTGTGTACATGCGCAATATAAAATGTTTATTCTCAATAAAAAAAATTTTAATTTTCTCTTTTAAAAAAAAAAAAAAGTGAAATGTATGTATGTATTTATTTGTTAATCTTAACAGTTGTGGTATCTCTCTTTGTGACTGTCAAAACTTAAAGCAACTCTAGACATGGCAATCACGTACCCAAAGGAGGAGCAGCATAACAGAGAAAGATGCATTCCAAATCCATCTAAGGGAGTAATGGCCTTTAAAATACAGAGGATTGGGACCTGCTTCTTATGTCCTTTTTTTTTAAAGATAAGTAAATTAATCTAATTTGAATAATTTCGTGATTTTATGTCTTATATTGATATTAATTGATTATATTTTAGTTACACATATAAAATTTGTAAGAGAAAATCTTAAACTAAAATAAGATATTATATTATTTATTAAATTTTTATAACTTGTATATTTGTTATAAAATTAATTAGTTTTTAAAAATAAAATTTTAAAACCCATCTACTCTATATCAAAGATATTATTTAGAATTATTTGTTAGTTTTTAATTTTGACAATTAAATTAAAAAATATTTAGTACACAATAATTTAATAGGTTATAATTTTTACTTACAATAATCATGTCTTTAATAAAATATTTTAATTCCAAACATATCTTAATTGAGGTATTGAAACTCACTCAGTTGTGATCAAAGATTAATTAATTAATTTATTTTTAATAATAAAGTTAAATAAATTTGGGAGGTGGGAGACAAAAAGGTACATGGTGGTTCGAAAAGAGTGAGAAGACATAACCCTATAAATCAATTTCATGGTAGGATTTTGTCCTGAGATCATATATTTTTCAAGTGTAATAATATGTTTAACGGTGTAATCATATATGGTTGATTTTGACAAAGTCTTGCAAGAAAATTGCCAAGAGGAAGAACACCTTGAAACAATAATAGCAAACAATGTCACCAAGGAACGACAACAACGCCACTGCAACTGCAACTACTTTTAATTCCCAACTAAATCTTCCGTCGTTTACCTTCATTAATTTATTCCATTTTTCTGTTGACGACGCTGGCAGCTCTTGTTTTCTTCCTCTTGTTTATCAAATACTGAAATCAAAGAAAATATGTAAGAAATTGTCCCTCCTTTTCCGAGTAAATTATATTTTGGTGAGGGGCTGGATGCCCTGCCACCTTCTACATCGATGCTAACTGCCTTGTGATTGGGTCGAATCGATCTCAAAATTCACACCTTTTTGTGGGCTGATAATTCTTTTCCATGAAAGCCCAAATTCCACCATAGACAACGGCTTCTAATTTCCTATTTTTTGCCATTTTAATCTTTGAAAAGTAACATTTCTATATTTGCTCATATTTTATGTTTATTTTGTCAATACTATCACTGACACAAATTTTTATATAAATTTATTCATGTGAATGATAGTGTTATATTATTATTACATATCTTATTTTTTTAAAATAAATAAATAAATAAAAATTTATAAAAATAAAAAAAAATCATATTAAATATTTGTCAATAATATAACTTTTCATGAGAGTTTGTAGGTAAGTAGTTGTACAAAAATTTATATCCTTATTCTTGTTCTTATTTGAACCCTTATCTCTAGTCTAGAAGTGTTTTAGTAACATGTGGTGTATTCATTGATTTTTTTATCTTGTTAAAAATAAAAATAAAAAAAAATAAAAAAATGATTCAAAATGGCCATGTAAAAGCAATAAGCAATAGGAGAGAGTGAGGGTGAAAAGAGAGGGAGCATGAATGATGAATGAATGGTTAAAGATTATGATGTGCGCCGACTTAGCTTTTGCTTTCCTTTATTCCATGCTCTCTTCTCTTCTATTTTCTTTCACAAAGACACTTTTTGTAGTTTCAGAGTTCTGTTCTTGAATCAAATGTCTATTCTTTTTACCATCTTTACTTCAACTTGGTGACATCATTTTGACTCTTTAATTTCACATTCCACTAATTACCTCTTCTCTCTTTTGCAGAACCGAGAGAAAGAGAATGGAACGACAAGAGGGGAGTAGAGCATATATAATGTTTTATAGTGTCTTGCTTTGTTTTGCGCAGACCGAACTATCTGTTTCTTAATAAGGAAAGGTTATCATGTTACTGGCACCAGACACCGTGGGGAACATGCAAAGTCTCAGATGTTGGGAAACACAATATCCCTAGACTACAAACACCGAATGATATATCCAGTTTGGAACCAATGGACAATGCAATGGGCACTGTTAGTTCTATCCAAAGCAAATTATCTGTATTTTGACAATCTGATTGCTTAATAATTAAATCCCCACCTGACATTCTGTGTTCCTTTTTAATTTTTGCCCTTCCTGCGTAAATTCTTCTGTTGAGAACAAATTCGAGGGAACAATTATGCTTACCTCCCATGTGATCACAATGTCTTTTTTCTGTCATTTTTTTTTTGTTCACAGTATCAATCTTGATGTTTGGAAGCAATTACTAAGTCCTCATAATTAATAGGACAAAACAGGATAATTGTGTTGTTTATTTGCGATAGTTTTCAGTAAGGTTATAAATCCTCATTCTTCATAAAGGATCGATCCTAGAGGTTGGATGTAATTCTCATCCTTAATTTGGTTGTGAACAATTAGGTCTCAGATCCTGTAGGTTGCTCAACGTACACCTGACAGAATAATATCCCAAGATCTAGAGTTGTGGATGCTCTGTCAAAACCAGAAGATAATATGATATAGGATGGTATTATTGACCTAATCACAGCGCCCCTAGGATTCGTTTGGTAGAAGACATGGGATATCTGCATGTTCAATACTTTATTTGAAAAATGTATGCATGTAGATATACAATAAATCTTTTGAAGGTACGAGGCGATAACAGTACATTTATACTTGTAATTGTAAATATGCAGGCAACTGTGATAATATTTCTGCTACCTATAGTTAAGGCTGTGCCAAGATTCAATACATGAAAGCAAAATATTAGAAAGGAAAGTCTTCAACTTCAACATCAATTTCAAGGAAAACAAAAAAAAATCTTTCCGTCTGGTTTGTTCATAAGTTCCCCAAGAAGAACACCGATGTGCCTGTGTGTATACACACACACTTTGCATTTTCAAGAAAACTATGACAGGAAAGAACATACAGTAGAATCTTTATAAATTAATACATAATAAATTAATATATAATAAATTAATAATTTTTATCATATAATAATTTATTACGGTCTCAGTTTGGGGTATTAGGTTAAATTAATAATTTTAATAAATTATTAAGATAATACTTTTCTGAAGACTCTTATATAACTTTGTGACCCTATTCCTATCATAAAGTTAATAATTTGTCAAAATTATAAATATAATTGATTATTATATTTTATTAAAATATAACTATATTTTTCAATATCATAAACCCATTGATACAATTCTTTTTGAGTGCATGTGTGATATTTTCTTTACTATAATGGCATAATACTTTACACATTTTATCTAGCATGTTTGATTTTTGAATACCTTTTAAATGAGAAGTAATTGTAAATGCTTAAATAATATGTTATGAAATATAAGAAGACTTTGTGTTTGTTTATATAAAGATTTTGTTAATTTAATTTGTTGAATACATTTAATTAAATTAATGAAATCATAATTAACATTATTTAATTAAGTAGATAAGTACAATAAATTTATTTTTTTATTAATTTAATATGTATTTAGTGAATTAATTCATATTCAATTGATTAAATTAATAACTTGCACTGAATTTTTAATTGATTAAATGAATATAAATATACTCTATAAATTTATAAATTATTAATTTATCGATTAATTAATACTTCTTTGAATTAATAGATTTAATATGTCCCAACATTATTGACAGTATACTGTATATCCTTCATTTATAATTAACCATGATCATCACACTCGGGAGACAAAGAACAGTGATGAGTGATGATGTCTCAACAAATTCATCTTCATGTTACAGTTAACCTAATTAACAAGGACAGTTCCACCCACACTAATCATAATCACAGCAGCTGATTAACATGAAAATTCATGATTAAGCAGATGATATTGATAACAAACTTTCATGAAAAACATGTACATGAACCAAATCAATTAATTAACTTTTAAAAAGCAACATAAAACAAGGAAAAGTTAATGCCAGCTTATGGAGCAAGAGATCATTCTTCTAATAGGGCGAAACGTGAATATAGAGTGGTAGATCTTCCCATACGTGAGATCTAAAGGCAGAGGAAAAGAAAAGAAAATAAAAAGATGAGATTTTAATTTTCCTCCTTTTCCATAGCCTTTGCATACCAAACGGATCTCTGAAGACATTGTTGCCAGAAAGCTAAATTCAAAGCCAAATCTTGACTAATAATACTTATATAATATTGGCGAAGATTGACCCTAATAATATCCAAGTCGAAGCTCCAAATCCAAAACCTCCTTTGTTTCTTTTAATCCAATCTCCAAGTCCAAGCTGATAACTTTTCCTTTCTTCAGAACTTCTACATCACATTTTTGAGCATAACCCTTCAGTTCTTCAGCCCTGGACGCAGCTCTCATGTTCTTCTTCTTAGTTATACCTTCGCAAGGAGGAGTATTGAAGGCATCCTCTCGAGGACATTCAAGTAATCGTTTCTTTTCTTCATTTCTAAAAGCTATGGATGGTGAAGAGAAAGAAGCTGTGAGACCTGGAGAAAGCAAAGGCGTAGGTGTAGTGTAAGGGAGTAAGAACTTAGGTGAAGAAGATGATAGTGATGATGAAGAAAAACTAGGGTTAGGGTTTCGATATTCAAGAACTGGTGGAGTTAACAATCTCAACCTGGCTCTATCTCTTCTATGAACGTTCATATGACCCCCAAGAGCCTGAGCAGACTTGAATTCTCTTTTGCAAAAGCTGCAGTTGTAATATTTTGGAGGCCATGTTAACCCACATGAATTATCTCCTTCAGAGATAAAATTTTCACAGTCCCACTTTTCTTTAACCTGGCTACTGCTCATCATCAAATAAGTCTTCTCCATACTACTTTTGGTTCAGTACTTCAACCTAAAAGGATCAAAAGAAAAGGAAGAAAGTATACTTCTATTCCAGCTCAAAGTTTCAGGAAAAACAAAATAGACATAACTTGAGAAAGAAAGAGAGAGAGGGAGAGATACAGCGAACTCAGTGATATGAGAGCATGAAGTATATATGGAGATAACAGCTAATTAAGATCCTAGTCAGAAGAAGCGGCAACAGGGATTGCTTCGTAGAGAAGCAGAAGTCTTTAAAGTTTTAAGACAGAAACTGAAAATAATCTCAATGTTACCTAAAAAGTTTCTGCTACTATTTCTGGATATTGCTTCGGGTGATGTAGAAGCTTTGGTGTGGCAGCAAAATGTTCCTTTTATGGCCAATCTAGTGGAAATCTTGCAGATGTTCCTTGCATCAATAAATGTTTCGCAATTTTTAACTTTGTGAATTGGTTTTTCTTCTTTTTTTGATAAAAAGTAATGCACTGATACAACACAGTTTTTGATACTCAAAAGTAAAGGTTTGGATAAAAGTAGAGTAATATTTTAGGTTTACACATATACAATTATTAATTAATTTTATCATAAATTCATAACACTAATTCGTACTATTATTAAATAGTCTAAATACATATATATATTCCTTTAACATGCCCTGTAGCACATTTTTGAAGTGTATTTGAATATATTTTTTAAAATATTTACGGCATTATGTACTCAAATTTTAACTAATTTTAGTTCAAATACAACTAAATACCTAAAAAAAAAATATGACTAATAGAAGACTATTTTACAATATTATAAATCAATCAACAAAAGACAATAATTTAAATAGTTAATATGTTATAAAATATGTAGCTGGCATGTTGAAAAATAATTAGAATAATAAACACGGTATCAATGATAATTGAGTTATTTTATTTTTGTTTAAAAGAGATTTAGGTGACAAACTCATTCATTACGTGCCTGTTTGTATAAATATAAAACTTGACGTGGCTTATTTTGGATGTCGATTGTATTCCTTACCCAATGACAACATGCATCTCCTGATCTAACTCTGAACGACCCATCGATTTGCAGTTGGGAACTAGGACGACGTCTCATCCGTTTAAAAGTTCACTTAATTGAAGTTAATCTTAATCTGGATTGTGGGTTGCTAAAATATAATGAAAAGGATGACCGAAAGCAGAGGGGGCGGGCATGCATGAAAGAAAGTCATGATGGCTGGAGACTGTAAATCCAGTCCTCCCCCTATAAGAGAGATCCTATTTTGTGAACAAACAGTGACCACTCTTAATTATTTGCGTGCTGCTAAAATTTGGAAATTCCATCATTTGGTTGCTGCTAATATTTGGAAATTTCATCATTTAGTTTTGTAGACGACATGGACATGGCTTGGTGGTTCGTTCAATTAATTAAATGGCTTGGGCTGCCTGCATCAATCAATAAAAAGTAGTTTGTTTGATTACTGTCAAATTATTTTTACGATAATCTTAATGTAACGTTAGTAAAGACGTAAAATAGATCGAAAATTTAGCAAGATTCGACAGGATTTGTGATGTAAAATAAATTGAATAAGCATAATTCATTACAAACTTGGACGAAAAATTATATTTCCGTGGATCTAAAATTTAAAGTACGGAAATTCAGTGAGTTGGCACAAAATTTTAGTAATAGTTGTATAATAATTATATTGAAAGATACTTCAATACTTTTAGTTTAAAAAAAAAAAAAAAAAATCGTATGGGATAATTTTTCCCTGTCCTTCCAATTTTTTTATTTATTTTTTTTAATTTGTGCCTTCCTATTACATATTTAACCAACAAGCCAACCATAATATCTAGAAAAAAATTAGTCAGATCCACCTTTTTTAAGCCACAGAACAACATAAATAAACAAAATGTGACTGGAATTTGAGAGTTCCAATAGCACTCAAATCATACCATTGATGGATTAGTTGTAATGGTAGGTATCCACATATGCATTTCTTGGAATTGTGCAAACATAAAATGAAAATTCGAGTGCAATAAACAGAGCTATGAATGAAATAAATGATTTGATTAATACCAATAAGAATTTCAGATACAAAACTTGTAAATTTTCGCAGAAAAATAAAAAAGAAATGGACGACGATGACACTGACTACCCGTGTAGGGAATCCATGGCTCAAGCCAAACCAATTGCCTTCAAATTGGCTGCTCTGCAGCAAAGGAGTTCGTGCATCGGATGGCACATAGGCTAGAAAACAATTGTTTTGTTGACGCTTTATATTTACAATATAAGTTTAATGTTCAAAAGAAATCCCGCCATATAAAAGAAAAAGCAGAATCTGTGCTACATATATGAGCATGGAACTGATCCAACCAAACCTCAAGATTAAGGACTATGGTCAGAATCATACATTCTTAAATGCTGGTCTTTTGTTTTCTGATAACTACTTCGCAGAGAGGCATCTGCAGTCAGACTAGCAGCACGAGGTGTGATTTTCGCTTGAGTCATTTTTGCGTCCCTCTCCACTCTGAACAATCCCTTGAATTCGACAAAGCACAACACAGAACCCGTTACAGTTTCATCATTCAGTGATCGTATAATAAAGAGACAATTTGGGCTAGCTAGAGAAACTCCACTCGGTTACTTGGAAGAGATTCAGCGTATTATAGTTTTGCACTTTCAGTTATTGTTAGTAATAAGAAAGGGAAAACCCACAAAAAAAAAAAAAGGGGATGTTAGTAAACTGGTATTACTAATCTATTTCCCCTATAATGATACTTTGACAGGAGGACCTGACTATTGTTCTAGAGCATCCTGAAACAAACTATCTTATGATCTCGTACGAAGACATGTCACAAATCATTAAGAGGCGCCTAGTCTAAATTGCCAAGAGACACATATTTAACTATATTAACATCTTTGTTAGAAAAAGAGAAATAAGTGTAACAATCCAATTCCATCAGAAGTAGTCATCAAATGTCCCTTCTTTGTCACTTTCCCGCTTTTCACATCCTGTAAAATGCAATCAGCAAAACAAAGCTACATAATAAAGTTACCATCACCACATCCTATTCCATAGAAATTGACACACTTTAAAAAGTCTTATCAAAGAAATTATTCATATATAAACCAACAGCAGGAGTAATTTGATGCCTACCATCTTTATTTTCCTCAGCTCTCTTCGGGCTACCATTCCTCTCCATCTGCTTTGTGAAAAAACTGATGCTTTTCTGAGCTTGTCATAATGCAAAGAATCTCTATGACCACGCCAACTGGTCTGCAGGAATTTACTTTACGTAATTATCAATTTTAGAAACCAATGAAGGTCCTTTAAGCTTTACTTAATCAACTAGGTCATACCGGAATACTAACTGCAGCCCTGGCATGCTGTCGAGATTTGAATTCACTACAAGCAACCCTGCCCGTAACCCTGTCTGTAAGACAATTGCAGCAGCCTTGACATACGAGTAGTCTTTTCTGGCTACCAGTCTTGGTGAATTCTTCTGAATTCTAATGGCAGCTGCTTCTCTCTTATTGACCTTATAGTATGTGCGTGCCAAAATCCCTATAGATTGTAAAAATAAGATTAACACGGAATGATGCATGGATGCTCAATTAGTATGCAGCAATATAGTAAAAGATACCTTAAATAATAGGATCTACTTCATTTAATCCTTCCACTGATACACATCGGATAAGAAATTCTAGGTGCATGCCATCATTTTTTCAATAAATAGTAGCCTACCATATAAATTATATGATACTTTGTCTACCATTTGTCAAAAATTATTTGCCCACATTTAAAAGTCAAGGCACAAATAATGTTTTTTTTACTTTTTTATTGTTTTTATTTTCCCTTGTGACAACCTTTGTTAAATTTGAATGATGTAGTGAATAACAGACACTACCATCCTTCACATGAAAAGAAATGGAGCGTAAATCTTAAACACAAAGTTAAGTGAATTGTCACTGAACTAAATTTAGTGTCCTTAACATGCATTTTTGTACAAGACACTCTTTCTGAGTCTGACAGAGTAGCATATTACCAATGACTAATTATATTTTCCTATAAACTCACCCTGACAAGAAGATTGTATGTAAACACAAGTCTGCAGTAATGAAATGTAACGTTTTCGATCGACATGACACCTAGTTTGCCTTTGAATAAACTCAGCTGAATGACCAAGTATTCTTGCTCTCTTTGCATCTAAGTCAGCCATCTGACCAGCTCTTAGGAAAACTTTCGTTTTCCCAATCTGCAATACCATATTGCCCTCAGATTATATTATGCATCATCCATGGGAGGAAAATTGAAACTTAAGTAGTCATAATCATGCCCTTTTTTTGTTTCAATTATAGAACAATAATAGATAAAATATTTTTCCTTAAGTGCAATAATGCAGGTAGAGAAAGATTACTGTAGATAATATGTTTCATTTTGTGTGACACCAGTATCTTCTTGTGGCAAATATGTATACAGGGTACTTGAATCTCTTGTCGAGTCAAATATGCATACTTGTGAACTTGAATCATCAAAGATTATATCATTATTAAAATAGGGAAAAAACAAAATGTATTTCAGTTCAATTAGTACCTGATACCCTGTAAGGTCCATCTTTTCCAATAGCCATTTGCAGACAACTTTTCCTTCATAGCTGCTCAAGAATTCAACAAATTTAAGAAATGAAAATATAAGCAGACAAGAGCAACAAACTATCAGCAAGAAATTGAAGTTGACCAAGTAAAAAGATGTAATTTGTGAAGAAATACTTACTTTTGTTTCCTAATGTCTGGCAAAAGAATGCTAAATCAATCTAGAAAGTCAGAAAAGGTCTTGTATGTGGGGTATCTGGCACAGTTGATTCTAATTGCCTCTATAACACCCTACATGGAGGACAATGAGAAACAAATGCTCGATAATAACAGATGATAGTGCAACACAAGCCAAATAGTACTTACACCAGAATGTAGTTGTTGCATGATGAAGGTACTCTCAAATATGGCAGGTTTTAGTGCATTGTTTGGCTTCACACATCTAATGTAGTAGGGCTGAGTAGAATTCAGTGTCTCCATCAATTGCTGCAGTTGTAGCTGCACCAATTATGTCAGACCATCAGCTTTCACCTTTTTGAAGTAGTTAAAGCACTGAAATATAGATGATGTCTGGTAGGGCTCAACACAAGTTACAACCACCATGTAGAATAGGATTGCAAAGAATAAACCTTAAAACGAGAACCGATATATGAGAACTTAGAAGACTTGGTTGTCTCCTCAGAAAGTGGAGGAAAAAGGCCAGCCACGAAAGAACATTTGGAAGCACCCAACAAATCCTGGTGTTCATGAACAACATAGTCTTTGTTTTTATCTAAAAAGTGATCAGACTGATAATGAACCTGAAAATAAGAGCACAGAGTAATACTATTAAAATGAATCAGCAACTCCTATTATAAAATAGTAAATTATACAGCAGCACACTGGGACCACAACTTACCTCTCCTGCGTAATGAACAATGGTAAAATCTGAATGAGCCAATTTTAGCTTTATGAAGCGCTTGTGGTCTTTGAATGTCTGGTAAAGCTTTTGTGAAAATGTTTCCTGACATGACTTTGGAAACATACTGTAAATAAAAACTGTTCTAATTAAAATCGTCCTTTTAATTAGAAATATAATGACCTTGCAGCAAAAGAGCACGACATGGGCTTTCAATTTCTGTGTGTGTTTTCACCATAAGAAGAGCAAAGAAATTTTCTCATACCATGCTTCATCAAGTAAAGCAATGATCCTGCCCGGTTTCTGCAAAAACACAATATACAGAAAATTGTATGTATGAAATCTAATACAGCATATCATTTACTACCAGTTTAAACGACTAAATTAACATGCCCGTACAATAAGATAAAACAGGATACCAGGATATCAACATGGTATAATTAGTCATTGTCCAAGTATCTATCGATGATTATCAAGGTCTACATAAAAACTATTCAAGGATTCATGAGACAGAACATGTACACCACTAGATGGTATTACCTGGTAGGACCAGAAATATCACTGAAGGGGTAATGTCACATACCATTTGAATTTCTCGAATTTATTCAAGCACTGCTTTTAAGGTCCAAATGAACTCCACGTTACACATGTTCAAGTCCTGCTCTAGTTTCAGAAACTTGTTTAAAATAGAAATTGACTCATAAAACAGATTCAAAGCTGGTGATGTTTAACCCCCCTCCCCCTCCCTAGCCAACAAACCAGAAAGCCAACTCTATGTCCTCCAAACTTGGTTTGGGGAGAAAAAACGAGTCCACCATGCGAAGGCTTAATAAGCTCTCAGATTAGAATATTACTGCTAATAAGACTAGTACACTATTTTTTTTTTTGTAAAAGTTTATGCCATGAGACTGTGACAATTTAGAGTTCTATCATGCTTTCTGCTAATGCATAGAACAACATATCCCTCCATGTGGCATTCATGTGGGTAGGCATCTGATTTACTTAGACCATCTCCATGGAATCACCAGTAAAGAACAATGATCAAAAGGTCCACAACAGAATAATAAGTCCTAATAAGTTTCAATAAAAACAACAAAATTCAAGGGAATCAAACCTTCTCAATAAGATCTAGCACGTCTTGGTTGTCAACAAATTCAATGTAGCTCCAATCAATTTCCTCTTTTGCGTATTCATTTTGGTCCATCTTGAAAACGTTCTGAATGCAACATTGACACATCCAGATTAAGGGTTGAAAAACTGAGTTAAATCCGAAGTTGCCAAATATGACTAACCTCTTACCTGGTTGAAATGCTGTTGCAGCCTTTTGTTTGCGTGGTTAATGCATAACTGCTCAAAAGTGTGCAGAATAATATATTTACATTCAAATCAAAATACATGTGCTGCTGAGATGAAGCCAAATCCAGTAACACATTTTACTTCCCGATTATAGTCATATACATTTTTCTCTGTGGGCGTGTCTCAGTCTATGAGTGGCCAGAAAGAGAGAAGAGAGAGATTATGCAAGCAAGCATTACCTGTTAGTTTTAAAGCTCTCGAAACCATAAATGTCAAGGATCCGAATCAAACATTTCGAATAAGGATCTTGCCCAATGGAGAAATTCATTTTATCCACCAACCTGGAAATAATAGACAATTGATGCAGTTGTAAATAGATACCTTTAAGAGGTGGGAAAGCTCTCCATTACAATAAGTTACAAAACCTTAAACAAAGATCCAGAAGATAGCATTTACCAATTAAACAAGCGGGATAAATTGTCTTTGCTAGGACATCCCTGCTAACTGTCGCACCACGAGGATCAAAACTTGTTTAGATAATTTCTTCCCGAGTGATCATTACACATTTACACAATGCATCTTCTAGTGCATGACCATCACACCTGAATTAAGGATGAGATCAATTATTTTATATTGTAACACAAACATGAAAAAGGAAAAAAAAAAAGTTACTAAATCACTACAGTATCAAGGTTCCAAACAGCCATAAGAAGCGCCAATGTCATTTGAAGATGGAATTTTGATTCACTGTCTTTCACTATTGATGAATCTTCTTCCTCCTTAGCAAAGTCAATATTACCAAGATGAAGAATAGCAGCCACAACTCTAAAAACAGCATCCCCAGAGAAACAGAGAGAAAAAGAGAGGGACAGAGATACAAACATCATTCCTTGAAGGCCAATTAGACGAGCCTCCTTCTCCTGAACCTAATCAGACAAAATCCAATGAACAAAAATTGAACTCTTGCACCAATTCAACCATCTCCAGAGACGAATTAGAAACCCAATGCTCCATCAATATTACAAAAATTTTCTCACAGGAAAAACTGCAATGACGCTGCATTGAATTCCGTAAACAAAACAGAAAAAATTTCTTGATAATTAGACAATTTGACGGGGACCGAACGGAGAATAAGAATAGAAAATCATGAGAAAGTGAAGGTTTTGTTTTTCTTAGGTCGTCTTCGTTTGGTGCTGCGTGCGTGTGGTTTTGTTGACATCGATCGAACAACCTTTGTTTTCGCCAATGCTGGGAGATGCTTGTGGCTCTCCCTTTGTCTTTGAGACAAGGGTTTTGGCGGAAATTGGAGAAACAGACTCATAATTCACACAGTTATTTTCATTTGCATTCTTCTTTGGCAACTAACGGGCTTTGTTTTTGTATCAATCGCAGTTACCATAAGCATGAGTTTTATCTAAAAACGTACAGAAACATGAAACATATTATAAATTATTATTATTATTATTATTATTATTATTATTATTATTTATCTAATAAATATAGTAATTATTCCAACATATTTGTGTTTTGAATATTTTCAATTAATTTTTAAAAAAATATTAAATAAAACAAGTAATGCATTGTAATCTTATTAAAACAAGTTGGATCTAAACATGACCATTTTGTATATTGATTGCACCAAAACAAAACAAAACAAAACAAAAATAAATAAATATATTTTTATTTTTTAAAAAAGCTTGAGTTAACCTTCTGGACTTGGTTGTAGATGAGCAACCTCGGCCATGAGTGGTGTGTCATGTTGGGCAAGGTCCATGACTATACGCCATTTCATGCTTTAGTCGCTGGTGATTTTAGGTTTAGGTTGGAATGATGCATTTAGAAACACATACTCAACTCATATGAATTGAATTAAATTGAAATAAATCAAATTTAATACAATATTTTATTTAGTGTTAAATTGGATTGCATGTATATAAAATATTATTTTATTAAAAATATTATATTATATTATGTAATATTCTATTTTATAATATATATATATATACATATAAAAAAATCTTATTTTATTATTTATATTATAAAAATATTTTTTAAAAAAAGTCTAGTGTGGAGCTGACACGTGGATGGACATGGGTGGCTCATTTTCTTTTGAGATTGGACTACATTGTTTTAAAAATTAACGCAGTTCAATCCCCCCTTAAATTCATTTTATAGGAATACTGTAAATTGCCTGTATCAGTCCAGATAACTAACACATACTTGAAATACACTACTAGACTTGCACTACAAGTTGACAAGGTTGACATTAAATTAGAATTATTTTATGGACAAAAAGTCATGAGAAAACAATGTGTTTTAAAAATTGTTGATTGTATTGTTTGGTTGTTAGGTTCAATTTTTTTATTTTAAAAAATATTTTTAAAAGCTATGTTAGGAAAGAAATAAAGTATATTCTTTCAAATAAAATAAATATATTTTTGATAATTATTTTTTTTAAAAAATAAAAAAATTTAAACTTCTCTTAATAAAAATAAAATAACTTTTCTGATTCTTTACCAATTAATTTTAAATGATAATTTGAATAGTATTTTAACAGTAAAAATAATTATTTTCAGTATCAATTTAAATATATGTTACAACAAATTTCATCTAAATAAGTTACAAAAGATAATTGATTAAAAAAATATCATAATTAAAATAAATAAAACATCTCGTATCATATGAGAATAATATTATGTTAAAAAAAAAGAGCATAGATAAATTTTATAATTTAAATTTATAAAGAAAAACTCTTTACAATTTTAGTATACCATCCTCCAATTAAAATATTTATATACCGTTAACAAGTTTGGTGTAAACAGTAGTAGTAGTAATTAATTATAATAAAATTGACAGGGAATCAAAATACTGACATGCTATAATGTAAATAAATGGTAGTGGTATTAGGTAATAATAATAAGAGATTTCAAGCCCACTCTTATTATAATTAACTATGATTATCATCAAGATCATAGTGGGTTCGAATTGAAGCCCATTGCTAATCAAATCGAATCCATTGCGTTGTCATTGCAAGCTCACAGTGGGCTCATTTTCAAGCCCATCACTAAGCTTGATTCCGAGTCTATTATGCAAACCAACCAACTCGATTCAGTTAGATCCATTTAAAATCTTTTTTTCTTTTTAAATTTCGTACACAATTTATATTTTATTATTTCTGAACAATATTTTTAAATAATAATAATTTTTTGTGTAATTTTAATATAAAAAAATATGAAGCTATTTACGTATATAAATTAGTATACAAATTAGTACCGATAACCACTTCCATACTAATTCAATCTTATTATTTTAATTAATAATAATAGACTAAATTAAAATAAAATTTCAATAATATAACTTGAGTTATTCATGCATACATTCTTTGGACATTTTTTGGGCACCTAAGAACTCTATTTTTTTGGCTATCTTGTTTATTATGTGCGACTGCAGGAGTCCATATAGATGACAGCAACTACAAGCAACTATCAGATGCGGTTTCTTGCTTATGGAGTTTAAGATGATCATTAATTTGGACTTTAGTCACTTTGCAGTTGAGTACTTTTTTGAGGGTGTCATATTAAGGGACACTTCGCCGTTCTAGTGGCCATTAACCTAGACGAGAGAGATAAAGCTCATGACAGACTTGATTTGATTGCGGCTGTTGCTCTTCCTCTTGTTAAAAAGGTTTTTGATTGCTCAAGATGGCAAGAACCATGCAAATTGATAAATTTTTGACATGTGGGCAATCTTAATTAGTTTAATTAATATCTATACAAAAATATCATTTGGTAATATACTTTTTAAGTGTATCTGTGATGTACAATTACACTCACACATGTACAAGAGAGATATAAAGTTTGTTTCGTACTTTTATTATAAAAATATTTAAAAAATAAATATATTATAAATATTTATATATATTTATCTGTACTAGTATTTATATCAAATTTATTATAAATATATGTGTGTGTTTATATATATATATATATTAAATTTATTCTAAAATTATTTAAAAAATATAAAATTTATTCTATTATAATAAAATATTAACGAGAGTTTGCGGATAAAATTATTATTTCTACCAATGGACCGTAAAGTGTTGTGGTTTTGGGACATTAGGAACTTTCATCAACCAAATTAATTTCGCGGTGCAGCAACTTAAAAACGTTGATTAGTAAAAGTCAGCAATTGAATAATGGACTATTTTATCTATAACTTTTAAATTCTTTTCTCAATTGATCACCAAACTAGCAAAAAATTTCTTGACGGTCTCATAAAGTTATGTGAAGAACCCTAGTACGAAACTCCGCTCCACCAATTATATGGATCAAGGATCAATATATTTCGAATCCCATTTTTCACTTCATGGCGCGTTCAATTTCTAAGTAATGGTCAATAGTCAAAATTTACTTGGAACAAATGCAAAATTGGAAAAATTCCAGTCCATCAATTTGACGCCCAGATTCACAGTATTCAAGTTAATCCTATCTTTCTTTTCCAACAAGATGACGAGAAAGTTGAACGTTTTCCCAGTAATATTCATGACATTTGTGGTTTGCTCGTAAGCATGCAACGTAATACCGAGGTATGTAGAATCCTAGACGACAAAGAAGAATAATATTGGAAACCGAAGGAATATTTAGTGCTACAGTGTATGCAAAGAGGACCAGCTCTGCAGTCGTGAAATGGGTGCAGCTTCCTCCCTGGAAGAGGTAGCTCATCTTGCACCAACTGGATGAACGTCGCCGGCAGAACCATGCCACCTCCTCGTTTTTGCCCTGATTGTAAATAAAACTCGCATGCGGATGCAGCAACCATTGATTAACAGTATCAAGAACTTGTTAACAATTTGTGTGAAGTCATGGCCATATAATATAACTTCAGTAACCTTATGAATATAAATTACTATACATATTTATATGAATAAACTAAAGTGATATTGTTATATTATTATTAAATATTTATATATTTATGAGAGCAAATAAAAATTTAAGATAGTACAAAACAAAGTTATATAAAATATATGATGATATAATTTTGTCACATCTGTTCATATAAAATTTTTTTTTTTATATAAATTTGTATTCTTATAATTATAAATTGAACTTTTGTTATGCATTCATTTAATCAAGAACTAAGAATTTGGAATCTTCTTCTCTTATTCAATATTAAAAGTAAAATAATTAATATATTTTTTTAGTATCTACCAACCACCCCCCTTTTATTATTAACAATTAGTGATTTTATTTTAAAATAAATATATAACGTATTAAGTTTTTGTTTTTGTTTTTTTGTTTTTGTTTTTAGTAATTTTTTATCAGAAGCATCGTTTTCTATATGCATGCACAAAGTGCAACCGTTAGCTATTAGAATAGAACATGTTAAAAGTTTGGGGGTCGTAATGCTAAAATATACAACCTTTTTTTTTTTTTTTTTTTTTAAGTTAGAAGGCCAAAATACAAACATAAGTATTTCTAAGTTACTTCACAGACATTTTATACAAGAGCAGGGCTCTTTCCGAAGGCTCAGCTATAACTTGGTCATTGCTCTGGTAATATAAACAATATATTTTTCAATTATGCATATAAAAATAAAAAATAAAAAATGAAGGAATGAATTTGGCTGATGGTCACGTGAATTCCGAGCAGCAGGATTGATTCATTTTTGAATCCCATTTTTCACTTCAAGACTCGTTCAATTTCTTTATTTTTTTTTTCCAATGGTCAAATAGTCAAAGACATTCAGAATACAACTTAAGAATTGAAAAAATTCAAGTCGGACAAATTGGTTGCTTATAAATATAATATCCTAATTGATCTAAATCGTCCAATGCAATTACAATTTTCATGTGTATTATTAAAGTTCATTTAATTAGCTCGCTTACTGTAAGCTTGTTCAACAAGATGAGACAGTTCAGCGCGTTCCTAGCATTTATAACAGTTGTTTTGTTAATAAGCATGCAGCAGCGTAATGAGGCTTGCAGAATCATAGACAACAAAGAAAAAGTAGAAAAATATTGGAAGCTCAAGGATTTAGCGTTACAATCTCTGCAAAGAGGTCCAGTCCCCCCGTCCGGAAATGGATGCACCAACATTCCTGGTGGAGGTGGCGGATCTTGCACCAACCAGATGAACTTCGCTGGCCACACCATGCCGCCGCCTTCGCCCGTTTACTCAGATCATATGAATCGATTGGGCGTGTCACAATCTCTGCAAAGAGGTCCAGTGCCCCCGTCAGGAAATGGGTGCACCTACATTCCTGGCAGAGGTGGCAGGCATTGCACCAACCAGATGAACTTCGCAGGCCACGTCACGCCTAATTTACTCATCCCTGATAATACGATTCCATTCGATGTGGCAACTGATCGAAAATAAAACTCTTTGTCAGCAGTCGTTAGGCAACAGCATCATGAATTCCCGTATTATCAATTTCTGTGAAGTCATAAATAACAAACGTTGTTACAGTGAAATAATGGGAACATGTGCCAATTGAAGGTTCTTTCCCAGTACTTTTATTAATTATTCTTTAATTGTGTGAAGCATTTATACAAAATATATAATTAGCAGTGAATAAAACAGACTTCAATCTCTTTCTTTTACTTGCCTTCTTGATCACGTGGAATAAATCTGTGTGCATGATGTAGCTTACATGACAGATTTATAGCTAGCTATTTGATTTGTAATCAGATTTATGGAAAAAAATTAAAAAAAAAAACACCTAAATGATGTATACGTTGCCTTCATATTTATTTCTCAACATTAAATACACTTAGAATCCCAATCATTTCACCCCTATGTTAATTATCTTGGAAAGTTAATTAACTAGTTTTGATTTGAAATAAGGTAAATCTTAGAATTGATATATATTTTTTAAAATAAATAAAATATTATTTTATTAAAAAAATCTTATTCACACACACTCACATATAATATTTGCCTAACAAATTTAGGGTTAATTGCATCTTTATTCACAAAATTTATTATAAAATAAAATTATCATAAATTTTAGTAAAAAAATTTAATAAAATTCCTTAATCAAATTAAATGCTTTTTTTGTTATAATTTTTTAAAAATTTGAAAGCAGAATAACTACAAAAATACTCTTAATTTGAGGAACACATTCTTTTTCCTATTTGCATGCACACGATATCAACAACCATTTTACTCTTGCATGATTATACTTGCAGAAGTCATTTTACAGGAAATAGTTTGTATTATATTTGTAATAATTAATGGTTAGGTTGTTAATGTGATTAATCAATATTAAGCAACTTAGGTTTTCAAAGCCCGAATCATAAATATTATCGCCGATCATACTATTACCATCTTCGGCCGCATTCAATGGATAGCCATCTCGAACTGGTATATGATAGAGTTTAAGCACAAAATCTGTGAACAATATTCCTCTTGCAAAATGCACTGAGACTTCTTGGAAGTTAATACATTCTGGTATTTCCAGAGTCAGAAATTTGGAAAGAGAGGCCGGTTTAGTGGACGACGTTAGTGCACGATGATTTTGGTGTATATCTGCACATGTTGATTATTTTTCTAAGAATTGCCACCCGCAAAGCATGGTACACAATTTTCTTGTGACCAAAATACACTGAGAGATCATTCAATCAATGCTCAGGTAAACCGTAAGCGCGTCGGTCCCCACCTGGACTTACCGGCTGGAATCCAAAAGAAAATTAATATTAATGGTGGAAGAATAGAGGATGAGATCCAGCTCATGACATGACTTTTGTCTGTGCGAGCGGGGTACCATTTGGAGATTTTTGACCATGAAAACTAAAGAAGGGGACAAGGAAACACACAAACACTTTGCTTTTAGTAAGGTATTACTCACCCGTATGGACACCGTGTGTGATGGATTTGAGATACGTGACATAGGTGTGTATTGATTAATATCTTCAAAATTTAATTCAAAATTAAAATCTTCAAACATAATATCAACAATACATAATTTTTTTTTTTTAACTTAAATTTTATAAAAGCTATACTTTAAAAATTTACATAAAATTTTTCAAAGTTCAAGAGTCGTTTTTGATTATGTGTAATATATAAAATACAAAATTTTCTTTAACATGCAAGCAAGATTGAATCAAAAACTTAGAATTTATTTAAAAATGAGGTGATTTTACTTAATTTTGAAAGTAAAATTTAAAAAATATTTAATAATATCAACTTTTATATTTAATACTTATATTTTAAAGTAACAGTGACCCAAAAGCCACCATATTTTACCACATCACAATAACATGTCTTAAAAGCCACCATATTTTACCACACGAAGCCTTAATTTGGTGGCATATATATATATATATATATATATATATATATATATATAGAGCACATCATAGAGCCTAACAATGTTGAGAATTAGCCATTCAAGATTCAAGAAGTTGATGGAGAAAATGCGGGAAAGTTTTGCTGATTTTAGTGTTAGTCCTTTGGTAGACAAACCCCAACAACAAGAATTAGAAAAACAAAGTCTGTCAAACAATACTTGATGCATCGTGCATCATCATTGCAGTCTAATTTACTGTCATAATTTTTAATAATATTTCTTAATAAAATTATTTAGCAAGTTTCCCTTCTTTTAAAAAAAGAAAAAAAAAAAAGAGCCTCTTTTTTTTTTTTAATTCTTTTGATAGAGAAAAAGAGCTTAAAATATTACAAGAGAGTTCATAAATTCATACAAGTGCTCTTGCTCTGAACACTGGGCGATTAATCTACGTCATCATCCAAGTTTTTATTGTAACTTTTCATTTTATTTTAGTAGATTGAAAATGAAATATGCTTTACATACTGTGGCAAGAAGGACCAATGCTTTAACCTCGGAGGTCAAAGCGTTGATATTATTACTGCAAAAGGAGTTGAAAATTTTGTTAAAAACGAAGAATTCAAAAATAGTAGATGGTGTAACTAGCACGGTAAATTTGAAATAAATAATAAACTTTGCGTGTGCCCAAGACACATGTATTTCAACACAAAAATATTCCATATCGTGACCTTCTTGTCAATACCGGTGACAGCTTAATCAAAAAAAGGATGCCATTTGAAGCCCAATTTTTCCCTTCCTATGACTAATTCATATTTTGAGTTAAATATCAATTAGTGCAATTGTCGATTGTCAAGTCAAGACAAACTTCAGCAAATTAAAATGCTAAAAAATTCTAGTAATTGAAGTCTATAAATGTATGATCCACCACATAATCTTCATCGATCCAATTTGATCTTATGTATCTTTGCTAGTCCAAATTACAGAATGAGATATCTCCATATGCTTGTAGTTTTTACCATAATTCTGCTTTTTCTCGCAAGCTTACAAGGTTATGAAGGCAGCCGAGTCCTTAACGAAGAACAAGAAACGTTGAAGAAAGATTCCCCGTTACAATCGCTGAGAGGTCCTGTCCATCGTCCTGGAGAAAATGGGTGCACCTACATTACCGAGAGCGGCGGTCCAATTTGCATAACTAACCGGAACGTCGCTGGCCATGCCATTGCTTCTCCACGCGTCGGTGAAGCGGCCATTGATCGTAAATGAAGCGATTAAAACCATCAGAAAGCCAGCTGTTTATTAGTCTAAATAACGGGAATAAAATTATGTGACCCAACTGAAGGTTGTTTCTATTTTCAATATAGTTGTTAAAAACTCGAAGCAGTATTTCGGTGAATAAAACGGGCATTGAATTCTTATTGTTATTTCTTTTACTCAGATTCTTCTTCGCTTGGATTGCATGCAGTATGACCTAATGCTGGAAATTTAAAAAATGTATCGATGAGTTAATTATGTGGCGCGGGATTAGATTGGCGCCAATACACAGTAGATCTCTTGCATTTCTTGAAACATATTATTTCTCTGTTAAATTCAATTGTACAATAAATTTGAACTTTTAGGCCAAATAACAAATTCAACTTGATTCCAAAGCAAGCATTGGAATCCTGAAACCTCATGGCAACCACAAACCATCATTCCAATAGCAGTATTCAAGGTAATACAGCCTCATAGAATTCACCAAACACAAGTCTAAATAGCCTTTTCTTTTCCAAACACTATCAAGTTCACAGAAGCAAAATTTCTCCTTTGGAAATCCCTAGTCCTACCCTATGTTCGAGGAAACGACTTTGAAGGTTACCTGGACAAGAACATAATTCCACCTAAGAGGTATAATGTTTCAATTGATGATAAAAAGAGTAGCATCATAACGGTGAATCATGCTTACAAAATATGAAAGAGACAAGATCAACTGCTGATGGGATGGATTCTTTCAATACTAAATGAGCCCACGTTGGTAGCCTATTGTAGGATTCACATAATCAATTGCATTATGGGTAGCCCTTGAAAAACGTTTTGCTGCGAAATTCATGTGCAAGATTATGAATCTACGCAACCTCATCTTATAGTCAAAGAAAAAGAGTATGAGCATCATAAAATATTACATGAAGATGAAAAGCCTTTTAAATGCTTTGAAGGCAGAAAGAGATTTTGTTATTGATAGAGATTTGATCTTCTACATCTTTGGAAAGCAAGGAAGAGATTATGAGTATGTCACTATAGATGTGTCATCTAGAGTAAAGACACCTATAGTTGAAGAAGTATATTCCATACTGTTGAGTTTAGAGAATAGGCTATATAACTAGAATAGAACTTTAAGTTCTAGTTTCCATTAAAAAATTACAATCAACATTGCTCAAGCCAATTCAAACTAGAGGAGAAACTAGCCTTTTGGCAATCTAAACAAGTGATCTTACAATGGTAGAGGTAGAGGTAGAGGTAGAGGCAAAGGCAAGAATAGAGCTAAAAGAAAATGAAATCCTAAATCAACATGCCATATTTGCCTTAAAACTAGACATATTGAAGTTGAGAGTTGACACAGGTTCAATAATGACTCTGTGCCATAGCAAGCTAAGTAAGAAATCAAAGTAGCCTATATTGTATAACATGAAGTAGTTATGGATGCTGCAGGGTACATAGACAGTGGAGCAACAAACTATGTCACCAACTCACAGAAGAACCTTGCCATCAATGATGAGTACAAAGTAGGTGAAAAGCTTACCACAAGTAATGGATAAAACTTATCTATTTCACACATTGGATGCAGAAAATTGATCACACCATACACATAAGAGTATATTCACTTGAATAAAATCCTTTATGTGACTAAAATTACCAAAAACTTGATTATTGTTTTACAATTGTTGAATGATAATGAAGTTGTTATTGAGTTTAGTAAAAATTCTTGTGTTGTAAAGAACTTGAAGAGGGAGAATGCTCTTTTGCAAAGAGTAGCTAAAGACTTTATCAATTATTAAAGTGTTCTATGTTAATCTCTTAGTCTTTTAGACTAGCTAGTTTAGTTTTTGTTTCTAAACTTTAAGTCTTAAATAAAGTTATCAAAATTAAGTCAAATCATGTAATGTTCTCAATAAAGACTGAGACACCCAACTATAAGTGTTTACAAATATATACTCATCATATGTCCTTATTTTGGCTTAGTAAATAAAAACACTTCAAATACATCTTTCTTTGTTTGTTTTGCATGTTAAAATGGGAAGATACATAGAATTCCTTTTGAAAAAACAAAAACTAAGACCAAAAAATCACTTAAACTGATCCACACTAATCTATTGGGATTCGCACCTATTTCCTCAATCAATGGTAATGAATTCTATATAGCATTTGTTGATGATTTCACTAGGATAACCTGAATATACCACCTAATATATAAATTAGATGTATAAGTATCTTCAAACAGTTCAAAGACCTAGTTGAAAAGTCCATTGATGCAAGGATTAAGCCAATGTAATGTGATATCACTAAAATAATAAATAGGAAGCATAAACATATTATTAAAATAAGCCTCACACTTCTAGTTCAATCAAACATGTAATGGTGTGTAATGGGCCTAAACTGGTGGGTTCGGGCCGGTTTGGTCCGGGCTTGGAAATTGAGGAACCATGATCTGAATCGGACTGGTTACTATTACGGTTCGGTCTAAGCTTGGAAACTGAGGAACCATGATTTGAATTGGATTGGTTACTATTACGGTTCAGTCCAGATCGAGTCACTATTTTAAAAATTTTGAATCAAATCCGTCTTTGTGATTGAACTAGAATTGAAACCGAGATGAGCTGGTTATGGTTCATCAACAGCTGGTCCAGGTTGGTTCATACAATTTTTTTAATTGAAATTAAAAAATTATTTTTATATTAATAAAAAAATAAAAATTACCTCTCACAACATTATTTTTTATTAATTAAATAAAAAAATTATAATAAAAGGGACATTTCAGTCTTAATTTCATAATTTTTTTTTCACATTCAATCATACTTTCTAATAATAAATAAAAAAATTAATTAATTAATTAAATAAAATATTACAATAAGGGGACATTGGGTCTTACCTTATTAAGTATTATAAAATTTAACTCTAAATCCTAATAACTTATTGGTCTATAGTCATCATTCTTCATCTTCCTCTTCTTTTCCCTTATCCCATTCATTGCTAAAGTTAGCCGTAGAAGATGATTGGTATTGTAGTTGTCATTTCCTTTCTTCGTTGACTTAATCCTTAAAGTACATTCGCATATTTAAATCTTTTGGGGCCATCATACTTTTATAAGAATCCAACATTTGTCTGCTAAAGCTAAATGCATTTTTAAAAAAAACTGTAAACACTGGCGGTGTTAGAAAGTCTTATGCTATTCTTTATGAGATAGGATAAGTTTTATAATTTTTCTTTCACTACTTTAGGATGTTAAAATTTGCTTCATTTTCAACTGATGAACCTTGCATATAATATAAGAGCTCGCTAAATAACGATGGCATTGTTCTTGGTCTTTTGATGGCATTGTTTTTGGTCTTTTGATGACAGCGTACGAATTCCAACTACTGTTGAAAATTATGCGAATAGAAGAAGAGGAAGAAGAGCCCTCATAACTAATAGATATTGAAATATTTATAGAAAAATCAATATTATACAATTGATAAATATTTGAAAGAGTTAACGATAAACTTCCCTTAGATTCTTGAATACGTGTTAGAGTTTTAAAAAATAAATTGTCAAAATCATTTGAATATAAAAAAGTGTAAAATTATTTTATAAGGGTTTCACAATCAGAAACTTTGATATATGGGTCTGAGTATAGTACAATGTAATATAAAAAAGGCCTTTCATTGTAATACTTTTTAAATTTTTTTAACCATAACAGACATTATTGCAGTGAATGTAAGATGCACCATGTATTTTTTAAAAACATAGGCAATGTTACATAATATTGGAATCATATGATGCGTTGTTGGATAGTATTGACTTGATAAAAGTTTGATGGCTTTTTTAAATATTTGTAAAAAACTTGAAATAATATTTGCAGTTTTAAATTGTTCGCTTGTTATTTTATGATATATCATATTGTTATTCCAAAATTTATTATTGGAACTTGGTAAGATAAAATACTTTTAATCATATCATATGTAGAGTTTCACCTAATTAGTTCGTTTAGAAATAATTTTTTGGGCCCCAACCCATGTTGACGTTTTTAAATTGTTGGTATTTGGCAGAAGTCGTTTTCAAATGTTGCACTATAATTCTGATTACGATAATTACAGATTTTATTATTTTATAACCATCCTATGTACATAAGTTTAATATATGGCAAGTACATCTATTGTAAAAGAATTTGTATTTTAAAAATAGTTTCATTACATTTTTAAGAATATGAATTACAACACTATTATTATATGCATTATTGAATGAAATACAAAATTTTTTTTTTTCTGTAATCATAAAATTCCTATATAACGAACGCAATTGTTTTCTTGATAGCCCTAGTATTATGTAAAATTCAAAAAGTTTAAATTCTATAATTCCTTTATTTAATTGCCAATTGTCATCAATTCAATGACAAGTAACACAAATATAATACAATTCATTGATACTTTTTTAATTGTCATATATTAATAAAAATGTACAGCTATTAGATTCAAAAATGACAACTAAAGTTTGTTTCATCTCATTAAATTTTTTTCATGCATGTGTTCTTACTGTTGTTTTAGGTATTTATTTAAATGCAGGTGTTGCATCATTTCTACAAAATGAAGGAATTCAATTTTTGTAAATGGTTGATCATCTAAAATTAACCATTTACAAGTCGTGTCTCTCAATTTGATGAGGTCAAAACCGAAATTATCACTTATTATTCCATACGTTGTTTTAACTTGAGTTTGTTGTTGTAAATTTTCTAAATATCCTACATGTTTTTTTTATCTATATGTCTTCAAAGAGTGCTTAAACCAGTACTTTTTTTGTTTACATATATCACATCACAAAATTTACATCTTGCCTTTTCAAGTTCAATTTGTTTTTCAAAAACTAGTCAAATTTTAGATTTAGGTTGTCTACTTTGACTATTGGCAGTTGTGGTAGGTTCTGTTAGATTTATATTAAGAGATTGTTCATCCTGTATATTTTCATGTTATTCAAATTAAGGTGCAGATTCTTTTAAGTCATAAAAAAAGTAGTGTGATCTTGGATGAATAGTGTGCCATTTTAAAAATTATTTTCAAAATTAAATACTAACTAAAATTATCAAAATTAAATACTATAAAAAATAAATACTAACTAAATTAAACACTAAAATAATTTAAAAATTAATAACAAAATTAAATACTAACTAAAATGATCAAAAATAAATACTAACAAAAAATATATACTAACTAAATTAAATATTAAAACAATTTAAAAATTAATAACAAAATTAAATACTAACTAAAATTACCAAAATTAAATACTAACAAAAAATAAATACTAACTAAATTAAATACTAAAACAGTTTAAAAATTAATAACAAAATACTAACTAAAATTTAAAAATTAAATACTAACATAAAGTTTTCCCAACTACTTTTCTTTTTTTTTTTTATTTTTTTATTTTCTTTTGAAATTGATAGGTTCCAAATCCATTACAGGCTGGGGCCTCTAGTTCAAATTTCGTTGAATTGATACTATTTGAAAGGTTGACCCAAAATCGACCAATTTTTGGTTACTGTTTACCTAGGCCAATTCGATCCAATTCACATGCAAAACTGGCTTAATAGACACCTCTACCTATTAAATTAGTAAGAAGTTTTCTACATTTCTGTTTTCCAAATCAATGTAATATTAACACTAGTTTTCAATAACAAATTATTTTAAGTTCACTTAAATATACTATCTAGCCAAATGCATATCTATCTTCAAACAATTCAAAGATCTAGTTAAGAAGTCCTTTGACTTATGGATTAAGCCAATGTAATGTGACATCACCAAAATTGTAAAACAAAGAGGAAGTATAAACATATTACTAAAATAAACCTTACACTTCTAGTTCAATCAAGCAAGCCATTAAATTAGTGGAAAGCCTTGTACACTTTTTTCACCTAATTAATATATTGTACTTGTATAATTAATAAATTACCTTAGAAACCCTTTTGGATTCAAAGTAAATATAACACTCATTAAAGTCTTTAAATGTGAGTGCTATATTCTTTTCACATCTTAAAACATAAATAAATTTCAGTTTCATACGAATTCTAAGTATATTAATCTTTAAACCATAAGAATTAATTTTGAGACTCCAAAAGTGAATCTTGAAACCTAACTTCTTGAATTAGAATTTAAGTTTCAAGAAAATTAAAAGTCATATTTAAAAATCTTAACCCAATGATTAAAGGAATTAAGAACTAACGGTAAAAATTTTGATATAATGATTTACTAATCACGAATTAAAAGTATAAAGAAAAAGATTTTTAAAAGAACTAAGGATAAGAATAATTTTCATATTAATTAAGTAAAATTTAATCTTTTAAGTGTTTACAATATTTTTTATACCCCTTTATACAAGATTTATAATTAAAATTCTAAACAAGTATAATTAAAAGTTGTAATCTAAAATAATTAGTAATAAAAGTTCTAAAATAAAATAATTAGAAATAAAAATCTTAAAATAATAAGAAAAAATAATTAATTAAAATATATACCTATGTGGTATTTCTAAACACATTAGAAAGATAATCATATTCACATGTTTGGTTCACTTTGACTAATTTTTAATAATTTTTTAAACTCAATTTTATACTTGATTTTATTTTTTATGTTGATCTTGAATTTTGTTTTATTCAAATTTTTTAATTTAATCTATTAAGTGCCGCTTTAATTTTTTTTACTTTTACCTTATAATAGATTCAATCAATACGTACAAAGAATCCTTATAAAATTTTTGTTATTGATTCTCCTTATTCTCTCAATCCTCAAAGGGATTCAACCTCAATTCGTCAACTTCTTATTAATGCATCAACTATATGATTAGTATCATTGAATGAATAGTGACTCATCTTTTTTTTTTTTAAAAAGTAAGAAATATAAAATAATTTAAAAATAATTAAACATGATTTTAAAATTAAACTTCTAATACTAAATTAATACGAACCTCAAGAATATCAATCTTAAAATTCCTAAAATTAGTTTTAAGATTCTAAAAGTGAATCTTAAAACCTAACAATTTGAATTAAAATTCAAACCTTAAGAAAGTTAAAATTTATATTAAAAAACGTTAATCTAATAATTCATTAATTATAAATTAAAGGTATAAGGAAAAAGGTTGAAACGCTATAAGAGAAATCTTTTAATAAATTCACAACGTTATCTAAAAAATCAAAGAAAAGAATAATTTTCACATCTTAATTAAGTAAAATCTAATTTTTAATGTCATTATAATGTTGTTTAAGCCTTTTATATAAAGTTTTAAAATAATAAAAAAAATTAATTAATTAAAATACATGCCTATATAATATTCCTAAACACATTAGAAAAAGAATCATATTTACATGCTTCAATCACATTAACAAGCTTTTAATACTCTTTTAAGCTCAATTTTATGTTTGATTCTATCTTTGATGTTAATTTCAAATTTTATTCAATCCATATTTCTTAAATCAATAAATTAAAAGTTGATTTGATTTTCTATACTTTTTCACTAATAATTAATCTAATTGGTATATACAAGGAATTTTTATAAATTTTTTGTTGTTGATTCTTATTACTTTAAGTATATTTTTGTAGATTATAATCTATTTCACAAAGGATACTGTGACTTCATCATTTTAAGAGAATTTATATTGTTAGAATAAGTATAGTCTTCAATAAAGACTCTTTCTCTTTCTCTACGACCCTAACTTCTTTTTTTTTTTTTTTTGTTCCTTATAAAACTAATGAACTTTTAGTTTCACCATTGTCTTCCTACACAATGCTTAACTGGTTCTTTAATGCATAGAAGGACATTTCAACATTAGACGAAGACCTTGATATTATTTTCTTAGTAGCTGCTACTCACCTCTCTAATTTATAAACAATATTTAGCTCGTTCTTTTTTAGTTTCTCAAACAAAGACCTTTATTTCTTCATTAGATATATAAATATAAAAAAACACTTCAGAATCCAAGACACACTTAGCATGACATATAAAACTAACCAATCACAATCATATCATTCAATGATAAATAAAGGAAATATTGGTATTTTTAAACTAAAAAACTACAAAGCCAAAGTTCTTACTTAAGTTTCAATATATGATTTTTGTTAATGAAGAAGAGGCTCTAAAGGATCTTTAGTGGAAAAAGGAATTAGATATCCTTGATTAACAAAAAAACTTAGAAGTTTGAGCCTTACAAGTTAGACATAAAGGTTGTTGGGAACATATGAATTTTTAAAGTCAAGTAAAATGAAGATGGAAGCATACAAAAGTATAGAGCAAGATTAGTTGTCAAAGATTTTCTATAAAAATTATAATTTGACTTCTCTCACAAACTTTCAACCTTGTAATTAACCTCTTAACAATCAAGATTATTCTGAGTTTTATTGTGTACAAAAATTAGGGTTTAAGTCAAGTTTATATCAACAATGTCTTTTTTAATTGTGCACTTATAGAAGTTGTGTACATGATTTAACCTATTGGTTTTGTAGATCCTAAAACACCTAACAATATATGCAAGTTAAAGAAAATTCTGTATAGATTTAAACAAGCACTAAGAACATGGTTTAATAAACTCAAGTTGGCTATGATGAATTATAATTTCACCAAATCAAAGTTTGATACATTTCTTTTCTGTAAGATTAACAACACAAATATCACTTTCCTATTAATCTATATAGGTGACATTGTTATAATATGAAGCAATTATAAGTAGATTAAAGAACTCATTAAATAGTTGAATAGATCTTTTCCCTTAAAGGATCTAGTAGAACTTAATTATTTTTTAGTTTCGAAATAATCAAGATATAAGACTCACTTTTCATGTGTCCAGCTAAGTGTGTTATAGACCTTATAATTAAAACCAATATGTAAAAATATAAGAGGGTATCAATATTGATGATTATAAGAACCAAACTCAGCAAGTGCACTCGGAAGTGTTTTGAAGATAAAAACTAATATAGGCCAATCATAAGCTTTATGGAGAATGCCACCATGTCAAGACCAAAAATATCCTTTACTATTAATAAATTAAGCCCATATGCGAGTGATTTATATAATACTCATTATATGGCTTGTAAGAGGGTGTTGATATATTTCAAACATACGAATTACTTTGGTTTAATTTTTAACAAGAGAGATAACTTAGACCTTATGGGTTTCTTATATACAAATTGGGCTAGTAACTATAATGACAAAAGATCAATAAGTGGCTAATGTATATTCTCGAATAGAAATATAATTTCCTTGAGTTCAATGAAACAATAAATTATGGTCAGAATTAGCAAAATATAAGACATTAGTTCATATTAGTACTAAAATGAGCTAGATAAGATCATTCTTAGTTGAAATTAAAGTTGAGAACAAGTGTCTATCCGCAATTTGGTCAGTTAACCTTAGTACAACAATTCTAGCAACAAACCTAATGTATCAAGGTAAAACTAAACATTTAGAGATAGATGTTCATTTTATGCATGACAAGATTCTTAACAAGAAGCATTGTATTCACTATGTCTCTATTGAGAATCAAGTTGTAAATGTATTGATAAAACCTTTTGGCTTTGAGAAGTTTGAAGCTTTCGAAAATAAGATCAAAGTTGAAGCAAGAAACTTGAGCTTGAAAGAAGAGTTGAAATTGAAGATAAGTAGACCTATTGATGACCCATATAAAAGCCTAAAACTTTAACTAAACATTCCAACCCTTGACCAATATTATGAAGTTAATATGTAATAATAAATGATGGTATAATTAGATGAAGACAAAGATATTTGTTACAAGGATACAAAATAACAACTAAATCCTTCACCCAGACCAACATAATTCATTCTTTTATTCCTTACATAATATAACTCTTTTTGTTTCATCTTTGAATATTTTCTTATAGCTTAAATTGATAATATATCTCTATAACATGAAGGATATAAATCTAATAAGAAAGACACACTATCACAGGCTCGTGGACTTATTTATTATATTTTAATATTATACAAATATTATAAACTTATATTTATAAATAAATATTAAATAATTTATATAAATATTTTACTTATTTGATTCATTTATATATCAAATAATTTTAACTTTTTTATTTTAAATTAATTTAAACTTATAATATAAATTATATTTTTTATTATTTTTAATTATCTTTTAATTATTTTTTAAAAAAATTTAAGGGAGACCCGTTTAGGCCTGCAAGTTGGCCGTCATGAGTTGAGCTTTGGGTAGTATTGAACTTTTTTTTTTTTCCAAACATTCCAACTCTACCTAGCTTGCGAGACCGTGCAAGCTCCTTTTTAACCTTAGCTCATTTGATATTTTTAGACTTATCTCTCTTTTACATTACTTCGATCATAAATTGACTAATTAAAAAAAATAAATATACTTTAAATTTGTTTTATCTTTATAAGTAAAATTTTATTTACTCATCTTTATTTATTTATTTAATTTACTTATATAAGTTATTAACTTATATTCTAAATTTTCAATAATATATAATTTTAATTAACTTAAAATAAATATTGTTAGTATATTATCATATTATTTAAAAATTATTTTATATTAATTTTTTTAAATTTTACGATACAATTATTATTTTTAAAATACTCTAAATAATAAAAATTATTATTATTATTATTTATTAACACTATTAGAATATTTATAAAACAATATTATATTGGTGATATAGATTAGGAATATTATATGAAGTAGTAAGTAACTTTAGATGAATTTAATAGAGAATTAAAATGTTATATATGTATATATAATTAAGATTTTTTAATAAAATATTATTTACTTATTTTAAAAGCATACCTAACAAATTTTAAAAATTAAATAAGAACGAGTAAATTAAAATTTTAGTTATAAAGAATAAATAAAATAAAAATATATTTATCTTTTAGTTAAATAATTTATAATCAAAGCATTATAAAGGAGAGATAAGTATGTTTTTTTATACAAAATTTATTACAAAATAAAATTATCACAAGCTTTAAAGGAAGTGTTTGATAAAATTATCTAACTTCAAATGACTATCCCAACGTGTACTTCCATTTAACTTTAGAACCACACAATAATTTAAGTATTTGATAAATATCAATTTTTATTAATTATTATTTTTTTATTAAGATTATATTTAACTATACTAATATAACAAGGATTCTTTTAAATTCAAGACACTTGCTCCTTTATTCTTAAACATCACCATTCATTACGTTTGAAATAATTCGTCAGAAATTTTAACATCCCTTTTAAGAAGTTGACACTTTATTGAATTCTATATTTATTATCTTAAAATGTAAAAGGCAAAAGTCGTCCACCTTTGTTAGAGCCTTCAACAATCTGTGTTGAAATTGGCTGTAAAGTCACTTCGATTTTTTAATAGACTTTCAGTAGTCAGTGATATCTGCTAGCTACGATACAACGATTCCCATTGAAATTTAATAAATCTAATTTTTTTTCAGAATTTCAAATTAAATAGGCATGGATTTCTATTTCACTCAAATCAAATGTTTAATATGCCAAAATTGACTGAATCTTGAACACCTCTCGTTTTTCAATCAACCATCCATGGCATGCCATGCCAGGATAAAATTCTTTTATGAATACATATCCGCATGATGCTCGTGACCTTTTTTAAACTTGGGACTTCGATATCTTGACTTTGACCTGTTCTATTTTTATTTTGTTAGCTGACAAATTAAAGAGACAATCAAGTTACTACCTAATCTAATTGGCCTATTAGACCATATCATTTTTCCTAATGCTCTTTTTATGTATTTTCTTTTATTTAAAAGCATCAAGTTCATATTTATAGCCACTTTGATCTTTCTTTATTTCAATAATTTATTCCCCTCATACACACATATTAGATATCAATACACGCATGTATACAAAAGTTAAATTATCATTCGTTATTTCAATAATTTATCATACATACATACACATATTAAAAATTAATACATGCATATATAAAAATGTTAAATTATCGTTCTTTAATGTTAATTAAATACTAATTAATATTATATAAGTATTAAATTAAAAAAAATATTTATATTTTTAATTATTTATTTTTTAAAAATATTTATTAAATTGAATTAACATTAGAGCAATTTTTGAATTAATACATATAATTATATATTAATTAAAACATTACTTAGAATTATTTATAGATATTATTAAGTATTTTAATAATATTTTTTTTTAAAAATTAGTAAAATATAAGAATATTTTCATATTTTAATATATATATATATATATATATATATATATATATATATATTTTCATGTAACACCGGACACCAAAGAAAAGATGGTGATATCGCAAATCATATCGGAACTGACATAAATATTTTAAGACGTCCATCTGAATTCACGTGAGATTCTCAAAAATAAAGCATTACAGAAGCAAGCAAGTTATTCATAATAACTCAGTTCATTTGTAAAAACAAGGAAAGAATTTCAGTATGTGCTTCAAATGAACATCAATTACAATGGTTCACAAAACCAAATTATGGCTGTTCCCAACCAACAGAATAAAGAAGAAGCAAAATTATATCACTATCTTCAAAGAATACAAAAACACGGACAAGAGTTAATCAAAGTTTGTTATGCCGATTTGTGCATATGATTTTAACTAATAATATTAAGAGCTTTGATCTTGGTCATGGGTCGAACTTACACCCACTTTCATGACGAGGTCGGGAAAGGCCGGAGGTGCTCGAGCAACTGAGCCTGCTACGTTCATACCATTCAGTGTGCAAGAGCCGGAGCCCCGACCAGGGATATAAGTGCACGGGTTGCCAGAGGGTGGCACCGGACCTCGTTGCAGGGACTGAAACGCGAGCCGCCCATCTTTCTTCAGCCATTGCTCTCCTTCTAATGGTCTCATTGCTAAAGCAAATTGCTGATGAGAGACCAAGAAAGTGCAGAAAACGAACAGAACCGTGAAGAGATTTTTCCAGCAACAGAAACCCATCTCTTGAATGAAATGGAAAATGATGTTATCAGTCAATATTTTTCTCTGAATTTAATCGAATTTAAGGAGTTTTGAGAAGAAGATTTAGAGAGTGAAATTAATAAGCTTATTTGAGGATAGGAATGATTTGTGGCACATATATATTTATATATATAGAGAGAGAGCCATGGACTTGCAGATCTACACTAATATTATATACAAAAGCATGTTTTGACTGGAGCTGGTGCGTATGGTTTTGCTATACTAATATTTCAGAACTTGACTAATGTAATGGTTTGAAGGTTGAACCAACGTGGAATGGATCAAATACACGGCATGTTTCTTGGACCCGAAACAGTCTTAACTAGAACTGGGACAAGAATTCATAGGACTACGATTTATATATGTTTTCACGGAGTAATAAATGTGGATCTAATTTTCTGTGGAATCAATAACCATGTTCTATCTCCAACACCAAAAATTTGAAAGGGGAAAAGAGTAGGGTAGTTATGAACTAAGATACAAAGACAAAGTAGGCGACTTTTATCGTCTGGTCAAAAATCTGAATAGACCAATCTATCGTATGTCATTACCTCAAAATTTTGAGCAAATCAATTCTTTTGAAAAAGTTGTTACTACACAAAAACACGTAACTTAGTTACCAATTTTTCCCTTTTCTGTTCTCCTGGAGTTAATTTTTGCTGAAGCATATAACAATAAGATAACCCAGATTTTTATAGTGGATCAGTTTAGTCCTCTGACTGCAAAATAAATTAAACAGGGGGCAAGCGCTTGAATTAGGAAGAAATAAGCGGCTCCGCCTTCTGCGGAATTGCAGAAACACTTTCCTGAATAACAACGTATTAATTGTTGCTCAACAACTGAATAACGAGGTAATCAAAATGGGTGGAGACGTTGGTCAAAAATCAGAATGGACCAAGCTAACGAATGGCATTACATCAAAATTTTGAGCAAAACCAATTCTTTTGAAAACGTTCTTTATCACACAACAACACGTAACTTGTTACAAATACTTCTCTGTTTTCCAGATAATACTTAACAAATGGAGTACAATACTAGGATTAGTTGAATAGTGTACTAATAGTCAAATACATAAATACCTATATAAAACCAGCTCGAGGGTAGCTACTGAAAATGAAGGTGCCACATACATTTATCGCATCAAATTAGCATAACCAGATTTTTAAATTCGATATATTCACGCAAGTCGTAGCTTTTTGAAGGATATATGAATAGAAAACATCCAAACACAATGGATTATAACCAAGTTTAGCAGCCGATGAGGTTAGTCCTCCGAAAGCTAAACAAATGAATGAGGGGGCATGCGTTTGAAATAGAAAGAAGAAAACGGCTCGTGTCCTGCAGATTGCAGAAAACACTTTCGTCATGAATAATAACAGAGTATCAAGCATGCCAAATTTGTAGGTCCAAAATTCAGATTGCAGCAAAGCTCAGAATTTACTTTTGATAATTTATCACAGCTCCTAGCCTAAATATATCATCTACCAGATTCCTCTCTGGTTCAATGTATTTTATACAACTGAACAATCAAACATCACAACAAATTCATTCAACTGTTTACATATTTCTAATGCAAAGAAAGACGCTCATCAGTTTGTCAGCCACACCAAGACAGCTACCTTTTCTACAGAAGATGCATCCGCAAGGCATGCAGAATGTACACCTCATAAAGAAAACATTAATATAGAATCATATCATTTAGAAAGAGCGTCAACTAGTTTCTCCTTCAATTGCTCAGCACCACCACCTTGGGTCCGTATTGAAAATGTATGGATAACCTTGTCCTCTATTGTAGAAACAGTAGACTCTTGAGCTACAATTTGATGTTCATCAAACATTTTCATGACACTAGACACAGGATGACCATCCAAAGGACAGCTCACCCTCACAACTGCATCCTCGTGTCTGGGCTGAAAATCGATCTCTGGCACAGGAATCTGCTTATGCTTATTGTTTACCATCTCCTTCTCAGTTTCCAAAACTTTGATTTTTGCCTGGAGGTCAGTGATATAGGTAATGGCATCACCAAGCAGTGAGGCTTTGTCCATCTTAGAGATATTGGGCACAACAGCTCTTAAAGCATAGAATCGCTGGTTAAGCTTCTCGCGCCTCTGTCGCTCAGCTTCAACATGATTCAATGGCTCTTCTCTTCCATTGGCAGGCTTTCTCCCTCTCTTCCTAGGTTTGCGCTCTTCAGCCTGAGCCAACGAGTCATCCTTCTGTTCCAAACCAGACAATCTCATTTGAGCATCAAAACCTCCAACAATCATTTGGTTCAGATGTGGAAAATGTTTTGCTTCATTATCATCAGATCGACACCCATTAGAAGAATTTCCATAAATCTGATTGGTACCTATTGCCTGTATTTCAAAAGTGTCTGAAGCAAAAGTCAGATCATCTTCCACCTTAGGGGAAAAGTTAATGCTGATTGATTGTGATTTTGAGCCACCCAAACTTAGTTCACGTCCAAAAATCTTTGGAAACACTTTTGTCTGTACGGAACTAGATACCCCAAATATACTTTTGATCATCTCCAAAACATTTTGTTCCTCTGGAATTAATTTCACTGAACCAAGCTCCACAACTCCGGACTTCACAGGAACAAACACTGCTGTTTGAAAACCAGCTGACCTAGCTAGATAGGATCTAGATTGATAATGATCTAAACAACTAACTGAGCCTGAAGTCCAAATTGATCTACCAGACTTGTATGCCTCTCCAGGACCATAAGCTGAATCACACCGAAAGCTGAAATACATTGACGTAAGGTAAAACATCTCCACCCCTGACACTCCATCTAACCTAGAAGTATAATTATCCTCCTCCGACCCACCAAAGCATGCATGGAGCTTCTGGAGCACCCGCTTTTTCACCTCCTGTTTCCTATCAACTCCATCCACTTTGTTATCCCCGCTAGAATTGCCACCTCCTAGTGTGCCATCCTTTGGATCACGGCAATGGCCATCTCCCCAAATCAAGGCAGATCCCCCAGATTTCAAGCTTGAGGCATGCCAGTAAATCGCATAGTTCCAACTGGACCCTTCAACAACCTGGCATAGCCCCTGCTGCACACCCAAATCGCCAGGTGGTGAAACCAAATCTGCCAACAAATTGTTAGAAGCTGACGAGATCAAGAACTCACAGCCCTCAGTACCTAGCACTGATTCCACCATAGCCTTGTCTTCTTCATTTACCCAAAATTTCTCACCCATCTTTCTCTCCTTACGCTATTATTTCACACAAACCCCAAATTCTCAAACCAAATGATATATTCAACAACAAATTTCGCCAAACCCTCAAGTCTCAAACTGCATATAGCGCAAAAAAGTCCCAGAAACTGAAACCCGGCCTTTCGAGAAATCTCTGCAAGCCTCCCATAAACAAATCTACCAATTAAATCACCAAAAACAGGACTCCGAGTTACTAAATTCCATAATTCCAGGCATACCATTTAGAAAATAACTAAAAGCATCTCATAAACAAAGTAATCTCGTAAATTAAACTCTACCCATCAAATAAACACACGAAAACATCTTATAAACTGAATTATCAATCAGTTTCTTAAAATAAAGTCTTAAAGGGTCACTGCAACGCTAAATGATTGAACTCACAGCAGAAACAGAATCTTACCACAGATCGACAAAGCCTACAATCTCCAACTCGAGCTTCCAAGATTCAGCAATTTCAACTGATGACAACAAACTAACACAGCCTGAAAACTAATGGGTTATAGTTTTAGATCTGAATTTCAGGTTTCCATGGTAATTTTATTTGTACGAATCGAATTTCTTTTCTTTTATTACCAAACCGTATCCACTCATTTTATCTAATTTATTTTTGTTTTTGTTTATCTTATTTGGCACCTGAAATGCTGCCACGTCGTTTAGTAATGGGAAAGACTATGGGCCCCGCTGATGGTGTCCATTGACATATTGTCACGTGAATTAAACCATGGCAGTTGATTGAGGAATTATCTATCATGCAAGTATACAATAATATATATTATATATATATATATATTAAAATTTTTATATTAATATTTTAAATATTATTTATTATATATTTTTAATTTTTTATTTATATTTTAAATATTATTTATTATTTATTTTATTTATTTTAAATTTTACTTAAATAATTTTAAAATTTATATTATGATTTAAATTTTATATTAAGAGTTATAATTTGACTGTAGTATAATCAAGCCCTTAATTGTAAATTTTAATTACATGGTTCTAATGATAACTACTAGGTAGTCAAATACACTTAATCAATTTTTGTAAAAATAAAATCTATTAAAATTAATTTTTTTTAAAAAAATTTCATAGAGATAAATAGTAATTTTTTAATGCCATTGTTGGAGACAAATTTTGTTATTTTAATTAGTAGTCAGAGTTTTAAATCAAGACTTATAATTAATAAGAGCCTTAAACAATTTGAGGCCTTGGACAAAAATTAGAATTAAATTTATCATTTACATATTTATTGTTAAAACAAAGTTATTAATTAAATTATAAGAGAAATTATTAATCTAAGAAATTTTTAAAGTGGAAAATTTAGTTAAAATTTTGTAGAGGTTGGATTGGAGAAGAAGCACAAGAACAAGAGTGAAGAATTTGGATTCCCCACTAGTGGGAAAAGATCATACATAAACGCAATTGAAGGGATTATTTTGTTGACCTACCTCTACATGTGGCATAGCTAGAGGAGAATGTGCATGGAGAAATGCGGTGAAAGATCAATTAAGAAGTTTTGCAGTGGCCAGGATGTTAGAGATAATTTTCAAACTAATACAAGAAAAGTTATTCTTGTATTAATGGCCAAATATCCAAATCAAGTATGCATATACGTATGAGTATATATACACAAATAATGCCAAAGTCAATTATACTTTAATGGCCCATTTTTTAATTTGTGCATAAGTGGCCCAATTGTGCAAGTGATATGAGCGCTGCAGCGCCAGGTTGCGGCACCTAACATGCAATTTGGCGCTGCAGTGCCAAGCCGCAGCGCCCTACCTTTTGTTTTATATGTTATGTGCAACGTCGTGGCGCTAGTCTGCAACTTGGGCCGAAGAAAAATGACCCTTCAAAGTATTGTTTTATATTTTAATTTAATTTACACTCTAAATTAAATTTAAATATTATTTAATGATCATAAATAAAAGAATACCATAAATAGAGTTATCTCTATAAAGTGTTGAGTGTATATTTATAAAAAAAGAGGTATAAGATGGTTTTAAAAAAGAACAAGAACAACCAAAATTTCTTATACTTTCTCCTATTGTTTTTCTAAAATTTCTTACATTAAATTTATATTTCTTGCATCAAAATACTAGTGTTTTGTTTATCTGTAGAAACAAAACATTGATTCTTAGCAGACTTGTAATATTAAAAAATGTTCGAACTTGCTTTTGTCAATGTACAATGCAGGCAAACACAAGTGTTTCATTTTATCTTGGAAGTGTATTTATTTAACTTAAGTATATAACTGGATTAGTAGAGACAAATAGCGTCTTAAAGAAAGCGAGTATTATGTGATTTGAAGCAAGTCATCTACAGATTTGTTTCTTATCTCTACACATTATATTGTTGTTGTTTGTCATTATTTATTTCATCTATTTCAAAATTATTTTCTCCTCTTTTCCTACTTCACTTTGTAAATTTCTACTCTACTATATACACATCGCACCAATAATTTTAAAATGCTATTTACTGGAAATGGCACCGATCTCATCATTACAGCAGTTTGCAGTAGATTTTGTAATTTTGATGGTAGTAATTTTAGGCATTGACAGAAGAAGCATTTTTTCTTAACTAGCTTTAATATAGTCTATGTTTTGACTATACCAAAACTAGAAGAACATGAAGATGAGACATTGGCAGAAACAAGAAAACGTCAAAAGTGGGAACAAGATGATTATGTGTACAAGGGACACATTTGCAATGCAATGTCTAATAATCTCTTTGATCAGTATCACAACAAGTCTATAATCAAAGTTATTTGGGATGCGTTAGAAGTAAAGTATATGTTGGAAGACGCTGCAAGTAAGAAATGCTTAACTTCTAAATTTTTTTCGATATAAAATGATTGACAGTAAGCGTGTGGTTGAACAATATCATGAAATTATGCATATACTTGATAAATTCAACCAATTTAACATGAAGATAGATGAGTCTATTGTTGTTTCTTTTATAATTGATAAACTCCCACTTTCTTGAAAAGACTATAAAAGAAGTCTCAAATATAAGAAAGAAGGGATTACTTTTGATGAGTTGGATAAAAATCTTCGTATTGAAGAGGAGATTAGTCGTAATAATCTTGAAGATCCAAACTCAATGTCTTCCAAAATTAATGTGGTGGAGGAAGGGAAAGAGTTTAAGCATTTTGATCATTATAAAGGCAATCAAAAGAGGAAATTTGACCTAAGGAGAATCAACACAAGAAGAAAAAAAAAGGGCATGTGCCATCATTGTAAGAAGCCTGACCATTATAAACTAGAATGTCGACTTCTTAAGAAATAAAAAGAAGGTTCGACATCTAATTTTGTGGTCATGATATCCGAGATGAATGTTCTCAAAGACAATGAAGCATGGTGGATAGATTTTGGTGCAACAAGACATGTGTGCAAGGATCGTAACCTTTTCACATCATATGAAAATATGGATGATGGAAATGTATTGTACATAGAAAATTCTTCTACAGCAAAAGTCAAAGGAAAAGGCAATGTGCAACTGAAATTTACTTATGAAAAGATGCTAACTCTTACCAATGTGTATCATGTACCAGAAGTTAAAAAGAATCTTGTGTCTACTAGCCTATTAAACAAGTTGGTTTCAAACTTATTTTTAAGTCAAATAAATTTGTATTGTCTGAGGGTGAAACTTTTATTGGAAAGGGATACATGTATAAGGAATACATGTATAAGGGAATGTTTAAACTTAATATTAATAAAGTTAATATTTTTGTTTATATGATTGACGTATTATCTTTATGGCATAATTGTCTAGGACATGTTAATATTAAAAGAATAAATGATATGGTTAATTTACATTTAATTCTTAACTTTAAAAATGACATGCATGAAAAATATAAAATATATGCACAAATTAAAATTACAAGAACTTTATTTCTAAAGATTAAGAGAAACTTTATTATTGCAATTAATGCATAGTGATGTATGTGATATGCATAGCACATCTACTAGAGGTAGTAAAAGATATTTTATGACTTTTATTGATGATTATTTAAAATATAGTTATGTGTATCTTTTGCATTCCAAAGATGAAGTATTAGATAAATTTATAATATATAAAATAGAAGTTGAAAATTATTGTAATATCAATATTAAAACTCTTAAAGGTAATAAAAGAGGTGAATATCATTTTCGTGAATTTTTTGTAACATTTGGCATTGTACATGAGACATCATCTACATACACACTATAACAAAATAAAGTTGTTGAAAGAAATAATAGGACACTCGTTGAAATAATAAATGTAATGTTATATAATTCAAGTTTTAGAAAAAGGATATTGGGGTGAAACATTATTAATTACATGTCATGTCTTTAATAGAGTGTTTAATAAGAAATCAAATATCATATCTTATGAATTATGGAATCATAGAAAGTCTAACATTTCATATTTTAGAGTTTGGGGTTGTTGAGTTATTGTAAGACTACCAAAACCTAAAATAAAGAAATTAAAAGAAAGAGGTATTGAATACATCTTTTTAGGATATGTAGAACATGATAGATTTTCTACTATTTTTAAAAGTATTGATTTAAAAAAAGTAGATAATTCTTAAGAGATTAACAAAAGATATACCTTAGACGAAGAAGTTAAACTTAGAAAAAGTAAAATAATAAAAATTAAAAAGGATTTTGGATCATACTTCATTGTTTATTTAATAGAAGTCACTAGAAATTCACATATTAAACAAATCATGTTATCACATATTATAAAATCTAATTCTCTCACTTATGAAGAGGCAATAAAATCTTAAGATGCTGCATTTTGGAAAGAAGCTATTAACGATGAAATAGAATCTATAATAGGTAATAAAACTTGGAAATTAGTTGATTTACCACTATGAACAAAACCTATTAGTTGTAAATGAATTTTCAAGAAGAAAAAAAGAGTTGATGGAATAATAGAAAGATTTAAAGTAAGGTTAGTAGCAAAAGACTTCATTCAAGGTAAAGGCTTTAATTATTTTGATACTTATGCACCTGTTGCAAGAATTGCTACTATTAGAATGTTAATTGCTTTGACTTTAACAAAAGATGCTTTGTCTTGACTCTTGATGTAGATTTATTGGCAACTTTTGACTTTAGTGGTTGAAAGGTTAATGGAACATGAGCATTTTTGAAAATTGAGCTTGCTGTGGGGACCACTGTCTTCCACTTGTCTTTGAGTAATAATCCCTTTTCAAAAATCAAAAAGGTCATGATTTGCAAACGGGTCATACTCAAGATTGGACCCTGTGGATGACGCGGCATCATCATCTTCCATGTGTTTGATAATATCATCAAACAGCTTTTTATACATCTTCTTTTTCTTCTTTTTGTCTTTTGAGCACGTGACCTGTATTTAACTAGTTGGCGTGGTAGGTGAAACTGTTCCAGGTTGGTGAGAATCATTGGGAGGCTTGCTAAAAAGCATATTACAAAATTTCTTACAAAATTGCATATACAGATTCTTTTAAAATTATCAAAGGTATCATCAAGTTTTGCCCAATTTATCAACATACTTTCGATTATTATTATTAAATATTTTATTTTCAACATTTTCAATACCTTATTCAATCCTGGGTACGATTTGTATTTTATTTTCAATATTTTCAATACCTTGTTCAATTCTGGATACAATTTGGTATCAGAGTCAAGAGAGATTTAATATTTTAATTGTGAGATAAATTATTGTTGTACAATAATTTAGGAAAAATATCAAGAATTATTTTTGTGTGAGTATTTTAGAATACAAATGCTAAGGAATCAAGAGGGTAGCAGTGAGAGCTGTTAATACGTTGGCAAGCCAGGCGGACCAGGCAGTAAGATCCGAGAGGAGGACAGTTAGATCGTTGGATTACCTAGGTGTTCCAGTAGCTCCCTTGAGACTAAGGTATTTGTGTTTTAGATTATTTGTGCAATAATAGTTTGAGATATTGTTTTGAAGTTATTGTTCAATTTTAGATTAAATCATGTCTAATTTATTTAAGAGATCTTTTAGCTATTTGCTTAATAGATTATATGACTGTTATATTTTCTAAGTTTGATATTAAATCAGGATTTTGACAAATTTAGATCAGTCCCCAAGATAGATATAAGACTGCTTTTGTAGTACTTTTTGGACATTACGAATAGAACGTAATGCCCTTTAGACTAAAACATGCTCCATTTGAATTTCAAAACATCATGAATGATATTTTCAACCCTTATTCACATTTTTCAATAGTATACGTTGATGATGTATTAATTTATTCAAAATTTATTGATCAACATTTTATATATTTGCAAATATTCTTGCAAATAGTCAAAAAGAATGGTTTAGTTGTGTCGGCCACCAAAGTGAAATTTTTTCAAATCAAAGTTAAGTTTTTAGGTCATGAAATTTACCAAAGTACTATTCAACCCATCAATAAATCAATAGAATTTGCTTTAAAATTTTCAGACGAGATTAAGGACAAAACTCAGTTACAAACATTTTTAGGATCTCTCAATTATGTAACTGATTTCTTTTCTAATTTTAGGACTTTATGTTAACTCCTGTACAGTAGACTTCAGAAGAACTCACTATCATGGTCGGATTAACATAATCAAGTAGTCAAGATGATCAAAACTAAAGTCAAGATTATTCCTTATTTAGCATTACCAAACCCTAGTGCTAATCTGATAGTAGAAACAGATGCTTCAGATCTAGGATATGGGGGTATTCTCAAGTAAAAAATGGAATGATCAAAAGAATCAATTGTGAGATACCATTCAGGTATATGGTTAAGTGCTCAAAAGAATTATTCAACAATTAAAAAAGAAATTTTATCAATTATCTTATGCATCATGAAATTTCAAGATGATTTGTTCAATAAAACTTTTTTTTTACACATTGATTGCAAATCTGTAAAAGAATTTTTAGAAAAAGATGTCAAAAATCTTGTTTCAAAATAAATCTTTGCTAGCTGGCAAGCTATCATTTCAAACTTTGATTTCTCAATTGCCTATATAAAGGGAGAAGAGAATTCCTTACTAGATTATCTCACAAGAGAATTCTTACAAAGAAAAACAGATCAAACATTAAGTGTGTGTGTTAAAAATAAGTGACAAAAAACAACAAAAAATAAAGGCTCAAGACTATGTTATGAAGGTTCAACAAACAGGTAAAAAATCCCTAGTTCCCGCTTCTCAATTCCCCTCACTTTTTTTTTCAAATGTTCTCAAGTCTCAAGCGTCACCTACGCAACCTGGGTCATCTACCCAATAAAAATCCACTTCAAAATCCTTTTATCAAACCAAAATTCAAAAAGAACATATTCAAATTACTCCATTTGGTGTTGATAAAGATGTATTCATCACATATATATTCTAACATCAAGATTGTAATGCTTCTTTCTGAAAGGAAAGATTTATTGCAGGTTTGCCTAAATTCTTTTCTGATCGAGTGTTCAAAAAATTAGTAGACTTTACAGGAGGAGAATCAATTCCATGGAATACAATCACTTATGGTCAACTCTTTGTTTTTGTAAAAAAAAAAAAGGTTTAGACCTTTGTCAAGAACAAAAAGAAAAAAGAAAAACTGATAAGTTTTCTTTTAGTCAAACAGTAGGAAATTTCTGTGCTCAATATGGATATGAACAAATACAAGTTCCATCACGTAGTAAGAAATTTAGGCCCAAACAAATTTCTTATTACCCAAAGCCCAGAAAATAAAAGGCCCAAAACTATGATCAATACTATTCAAAACCCAAGAAACATAGGAAAAATTATAAGCCCAAAAACAACAATATTGTTTGTTAAACTTATAAGAAACCAGGCCATGCATCCAATAATTGTAGGACCAAGAATAAAATCAATGAGATTTTTAAGGATCAAGAAGATCTTAGATCTAAATTTACTCAACTTCTTCTTAGTGAAAATTCTAATGTTCAAACATTAGAATCATCTGATGAACTTATTCAACAAATAGATCAAACCACTAGTGATAGTGATTCTATTCAAAGTTGCAATTGTTTTGAAAACATTTGTAACTGTCCACACATCAACATGATTAGTAGAAATAAAGTTGATAAACAATTTCTGCTAGATATTATTGATAAAATAGATGATTTAGAGTTCAAGAAAAAATATTTGCTCGACCTTAGGGAAATCATTACTAGTGAACAAAAGGTTAGTAATCTAGAACCTTATAATATCAATAAAATATTTGAAAAATACCCTACTCAAAACCTTTTCAAACAGGTCACCACTGGAGAACTTCAAGAAGAGGTTAGGATTTTCAAAATCCAAATCAAAGACTTGAAGAAACAAGTCAATGATCAACAATTACAACAACTTCAAATTATAAATCAGCAAGCTGAAAGTAGTACCAAATCACTATTACCATTACCTGATTCAGTCTTAGATGATGATAACTTTGTTCAACTTATTAATAGAATTAATTTTCAAAAATGGTATGTCAATATTTCCTTACACATAGGAAATAGATTCTCAATTAATATAACTGCATTAGTTGATTCTGGTACTGATCAAAATTGTATTAGAGAAGGGATAATTCCAATCCAATATTACGAAAAGACTTATGAATGTCTTAGTAGTGCTAATGGATCAAATTTGAATATTAGGTATAAATTATCTAATGCTCAGATCTGCAACCAAAATTATTGTTTTCGTAATAATTTTATTCTTGTCAAAAATCTATTTCAAAACATCATTTTAGGTACCCCATTCCTGACTCAAATTTATTCTTTTTCAAGTGGACGATAAAGGAATCCATATTGAGGTGTTAGGCACTAAAGTAACCTTTAACTTTTTGTCAACTATTAGTCAAAAGGAAATTCACATGCTCCAACAAAATTTCATAAGCCAGCAAATCAATCTTATCCAACACAAGAAAAATCACGTGCTTACTTTACAAAAGGAATTAATTATGACAAGATAGAAAATATGTTAGGCAGCCCACTTATTCAAAAGAAAATCAATGACCTCTACCAACTTTTTCAAAAAGAAATATGCTCGGACCTACCTAATGTTTTTTGGGAAAGGAAAAAGCATATAATTCAATTACCTTATGAAAAAGACTTCAAGGAAAGAGATATTCCAATTAAGGCTAGACCTATTTAAATGAATCATGATCTCCTTGAACATTGCAAAAAGGAAATCAATGATTTACTTTCAAAAAAGCTTATTCAACCATCCAAATCACCTTGGAGTTGTTCGGCTTTTTATGTTAATAAGAATTCTGAAATAAAGCGTGGTGTGCCCCGCTTAGTGATCAATTATAAACTACTCAACAAAAATAGAAAGATTTAAAGTAAGGTTAGTAGCAAAAGACTTCATTTAAGGTAAAGGCTTTAATTATTTTGATACTTATGCACCTGTTGCAAGAATTGCTACTATTAGAATGTTAATTACTTTGACTTTTATTTATTATTTTGAAATCTATCAAATGAATGTGAAAACAACTTTCCTTAATGGAGAGTTATATGAAGAAATCTATATGAAACAACTAGAATGTTTTGTCATGCTTAGATAAGAAAGTAAAGTATGTAAATTAGTTAAGTCATTATATGGACTTAAAGAATCTCCAAAATAGTGCTTGAAAAATTTGATAAAGTAATTATATCAAATGGTTTTAAAATACATGAATCAAACAAATGTGTTTATAATAAGTTTTATGGTAATAAAGGTGTAATTATTTGTTTATATGTAGACGATATGCTAATTTTTGAAATTGATAGTGATAGCATTAAAATGACTAAGTCATTATTGTCATCTAATATTGATATAAAAGACATGGGATTTGCTGGTGTTCTTTTATGTATTAAAATTATCAGAAGTGATAATAATTTAATACTAACTTAATCTCATTATATAGAGAAAATATTAAAGAAGTTTAATCATTTTGAATGCAAGCATGTCACAATACTTTTTGATTCAAACATAAAACAATATCCTAATACTGAAAGAGCAGTAGCTCTATTAGAATATGCTACTGTTATTAGTTGTCTTATGTATGCTATGACATGTATAAGACCACATATACCTTTTACTATTGGAAAACTTAGTAGATATACTAGTAATCTAAGTAACATGCATTGGCAAGCAGTATATAGAATTCTGAAATATTTGAAATACACAATAGATTATGATATATATTATTTTGGATATTCTTCAGTATTAGAAGGATTCTTGGATGCTAGCTAGATAACGTATCAAAATGATTATACTTTTATATTTATTTTTGGTGGAGGAGTTGTTTCTTGGAGTTCTAAGAAATAAACATGTAAAACAGATTTTACCATGACTGCAGAATTTGTAGCATTAGTTTTATGTCGTAAAGAAGTTGAATGGTTAAAGAATTTGTTAATTGAGATATTTATATGGCCAAAACTAATACCTCCAGTGTCTATACGTTGTGATAGTGAGGCAACTTTGTCAAGAGCATATAGTAAAACATATAACGGTAAGTTTAGACAGATTGGTCTAAGACATACATATGTAAGACAAATGATTGCTGAAGAAGTAATCACAATTGACTTTGTAAGATCTAACCAAAATTTGGTTGACTCCTTAACTAAAGGCCTTGCAATATATGTTATCTTGAAAACTTTAAAAGGGATGGGACTGAAGCCAGTATTAAATATCACCAATGATGGAAATTCAACTTAACACTTGAAACATCAAGATCTTAAGTTCAATGAGTAAAGTATATCATAAGTTGTGATTGCAAACACTATAATATTTAAATGCGTCCCAAAGGCAAAGTGCTTGGTACTTGTAATAAACTAGAAAATGATAAATTATTTTATTTTTAATGGACTTATAATATAAAAATATTAAAATGCTTGGTTATAGGGCATTTTTAAGTTCACCTATATGAGCATTGGAGGTGGTGCTGCCTTCTATGTAATTTGGTTTGTTATTAGAGCATTCATGATAACAGGATAAAAGACACAAGGCTAATCCACGTGTCAATAAAAGAATATTTAAAAATAAGAAAGTTTATGTATAAGATATGTTCGATTAATCGTATAAGATAATTGGTTTAAAGTTTTACCTATCATACTATTTGATTAATTTTGAAATATTTTCACTACGTGAAAATTCAAATCAAAAGGTATCTTTATTTATGCAAGAGAATTTTCTAAAAAATATTACTTATATTTTGAAAATAGTGGAAAATTGTTAGAGATAATTTTCAAATCAACGCATGTATCTATGAGTATATATATACAAGAAAAGTTATTCATACATCAACGATCAAATATCTAAAATCAAGCATGCATATACGTAAGAGTATATATACACAAATAATGCCAAAGTCAATTATGCTTTAATGGCCCATTTTTCAATTTGTGTACGTGTGGCCTAATTGTGCAAGTCAATGATATGGGCGCTGCAGCGCCAGGTTGCGGTACCCAACATGCAGTTTGGCTCTGCAGTGCCAAGCCGCAGTGCCTGACCCTCTATTTTGTGTATTATGTGCAGTGCTGCGACGTTAGGCCATGGCTTAGGCTAAAAAGATATGACTCTTTAAAGTATTATTTCATATTTTTATTTAATCTACTCTTCAAATAAAATTCAAACATTATCTAATGGCCATAAATGAAGGGGTACCATGAACAGAGGTGTTTTTATGAATGGTTATGTGCATGGGATGGCTTTGAAGAAAAACAAGAACAACCAAAATTTTTCATACTTTCTCTCATTATTCTTCTAAAATTTCTTACATTAAATTTATATTTTTTTGCATCAAAATACCAGTATTTTATTTATCTATAGGAACAAAATATTAATTCTTAATAAACTTACAATATTTAAATATGTTTATGTTTGTTTTTGTCAATGCACAACGTATGCAAACACAAGTGTTTAATTATATTCTGGAGACATATTTACTTAACTCAAGTGCATCATTAAATTAGTTCGGACAAATAACTTCTTAAGAAAAGTGAGCATTACATGATTTAAAGCACATGATCTACATATTTATTTCTTATCTCTACACATTATATTGTTATTGTTTTTTTATTATTTATTTTATCTATTTCAAGATTATTTTCTTCTCTTTTCTTACTTCATTTTGTAAATTTTTACTCTACTATACACACATCCCACCAATACAGGAGCACCGACGAGGATGTAGGTGCAAGGATTAGGACCAGGTGGTTGTACCGGAGGGCGAGCTTGTGGAAAAGACATTACGGTAACATGCATGATTATTAGTATAGTGCATAGACAAGCCTTGCAACGGCCAGACGATTGGCATTTACCCTTGTTAGATTTTGCAGTTAAAAAGGGTTATCAAATATTTTCCGAAAGAAAATATTGAACTGTTAGAACTTTCTATGAATTCATACAGAGGTGACACACTTGCGAAGAAGAATAGAGGGAAGCCGCAAGCTGACATTTATACGTCGTTGGCTTCGTTGGCTGGTTTGTTCTTAGCCTCCAATGGTGCGTCTGACAGTATATGTTAAACGGTACTATTTAAAATAAATTAAATTGAATTAAATTAAAATACAATGAATTGAATAGAATTTATATTATTTTTGGTACTTAACATATTATATTGTATTATAAAAAAAATATATAATTCTTTAAGATCATGCTAATTAAATATTATATTATTATTTTATTAATATAATATAAATATTATTNGTACAAATACCCAAAATTCAATTAACCAAAATTTAGCACATCAAATGGTCTAGCATGTGGTATGAATTAGTTACTTGCATAAGAAATATCAAAGCGAGGCAATGTGGGCTTGACTCGTGGGGGGTCATGGGTCAAGCCTGTATAATATATTTCCACTTTTTTATTTAATAATAATAATAATAATATAGTATAATATTATAATAATTTATAATAAAATATATAATAATAAAATAATATAATATTTAAATAAGTTATTTTATTATTTATTATATTAATAAAATATTATCAAAAAATATACTAATTATAAAATTATAAAATCTTACATTATATTTAATTATAAATTATTTTTATAATATAATATAATATAAATATTATAACATAAATATAAAAATATATAATATAATATATTTATATATTATATTAATATAATATATTATACATAATAAAATAATATATTCTAATACATATATCAAATATAATACAAATTTTTATTTAATTTATTGTAGTCCAATTCAATTTAATCCAAATCAATCCTTTTGAAATAATTCAATCGAGTACATGTTACCAAACTCATCTTAAAAGTCCCAACCCCCATTGAAAATGTATAACTAATTAATCAATGCAGCTATCAACAAAATCTTTAAATAAGATGTTAATTATTTTCTTGATCTAATTTATCCTTATTTAAATAAGATCTTGACATCTAACCTAACAATTTTAATAAATAAGATTATAAATTTTAATTAGTTTATTTTTTTTTGTTATCTATATCATAAAATATAAAATTAATTAATAAATTATATTAAAATAAATATGAATTTTTTTATTATTAATTATGTTTTATATCATTAGATACTTACAAGATAAGAGTAAAAAAAAATTAAATAGAGGATCCTAACCCTTTAAAATGCAAAATACTCTTAGTCATAACAGAATTGATAGAACGCACACCAATGCAAGTATGCATAACACACACACACACACAAATAGATAAATAGATAGATAGAGTTGTTTATTCTTTTAAATAAAGGTTAAAGAGCCTATTATTTAATTACTATGCTGAAACTTAAAGTATTTGAGATAAAAATATCATACTTTAAAGAATATTAAATCAATTAAAAAAATTTAGATAAAATTATATAATTTCTTAATATTTATAGTCTATGTGATGATTTTTGGCCTTACTAACATAATATTGTTTGCTTTAGCAATTTAAGATAGTACAACTCATACCAATTAAGATAATATAACACTTATAAATAAATCCCTAAACTTATTCTTAAATGATGTTGAATTTCATAATCTATTATTTTATACTCAACTTTTTCGCTAATACATTTTTAATTAAATGAGTTAACTTTCATACTAAAAATTACACTACAGTCCTTCACGAAATTTATGGAAATATGCATACAGGCTTTAATTGTTCTTTTGAAGAATGAATCAATGCTTGCTTGACAATTGAGCTTTCTTCAATGGGAACGTGACCTTTTTGTCTTAGCAAGTGCAAACATTTGGAGCCAATGCTTCAGATCAGGTAGTTATATTTATGGAGATTAACAAGATAATTATTTATGTTGATTACTCTATTATATTCTGTTAAAGTTGGTTGATGAAGTACATGGTTCTAATTTGCCTATCAATATCTCAAAATATTACCTGCATAATTACCTATGTTCTATAGGGGCGAGTGATATGAAACAATGGCACAAGCCCTTCAAATCGTAGATGATTGTGAAAAGATTCTTGAGAAAATAGTGGATTATATTTTGAGTGGATGGAGAAAAGATTCTTGTGCCTTTGATTGTGCAAAAATTTCCTGTATAGACTTGTTGATATGAAATTTTTTAATAGGCTCGTTCGTGAATTATGTCACATTGATGCAAGGATGTTCTTTCTACAAACGAAATATAGTTAACAGAAATTTTTATGTATGAAATTGGAGTAAAGAATTTGAATGCAATGTAATGTCCTTCAAATTGAGGAGTAAATTCTGTGATTGGTGAATCAAGAAAAAACTCTTCTTGATAAATTCTGTTGATCATAAAGAATTTTAAAACAAAAGATTTTACTGAAAAGTTTTAAAATTGTACAAAGAACGAAAATATTACAAAGAGTTGAAAGATTACAAAGGAAATTGCCTAATGCTTTTAAAATTAATTTTTTTACTTCCTCGAGCACTTAGGATTGAGTTTTAATTTATACAAAGTAAAAGTAAAGTACAATAATTGATCATTATTACATTTAAAATTGTTGAGCATTTTTTTCATTTGCTCTTATCTTGATCATGATGGCATCTTTTGACTTATGCTCGAAAGAAATTTTGGCTTGTTGTGATGATTGCATATGATGGAGCATTTTTACTTTTTTACCAAAAAGTTATTTATCTTCTTGTAATCATGGAGTATCTTTATGAGTCATGATATTTTTTTCTTTTTGAAAAACTTGTTTTTGAGCAATAATTTCTAATAATTTTATTTTTAGAAATCAAAAGAATCATGATTGACAAATAGTCATATTCAGAGTTGGAGTTTGTAGATGACTCTGCATCATTATCTTCCATTTGCTTGACTAATTTTTTAAACATTTTTTGATAAAACTTTTTCTTTTTCTTTTTATCAGTTGAGCAAGAAACTTGAAGTTTACTGGTTGGAGTGGTTGGTGAGACTACACCAGTAAGCTACTGAGACTCTATTAGAGGCGTCTTATGAATATTCTAAATAGTTTTTTGAATATATTTGTTTTCATGTAACCACTTGGACATAACTACCAGTTTAACTTTGCGCATATCATATTTGTCCCACCATTTGATCTTGAATTCTTTTAACAAAGAGAAGTTGCAATGGGGATAGAATAATTTCACTGAATAATTTTATGCCATTATCTAGGAAACTTGAAAATTCATATGAAACTTGATATCAGGCATAAACGTAGTTGTAGTACACATGTTATTTATACTAAGGCGTTGAAAAATAATTTATCTTTTCTAGATAAATTGAGCTATCTAGCTCGAAGAAATACCACCATTCTTGGAACCATGAAAGGATTGTATTTTTTTGAACATTATTCATAGAACTGAAAAAACTATGAATGATCATATGCTTGAACATAAAATGCATTATACCATGCATATTGATAGTCCACATAATTAAATCCTTTGGACAAGAAGTTAACAGATAAATCTCTCTCTGCATGTATTGTAATAAATTCACTTGGGCAACATAATTTTTTGATCTTACAGGTGGAATAGGCAATTTGATTAGGATTTTTAAGGTCTTTATTGTGCACAATTTTTACAGAATTTGTATCTACGAGAACTTGGGCATCTATTTGGAATAATCGATAAGCAAGATTATCGGCTTCTTTTCTTGTCACTGGTTGGGCATAAGGTGTAACTTAAATATGTTCTTTTTGAATTTTGGTTTGATATAAAGATTTTGAGTTTGAGCTGGCTTCTTATTGGGTAGATGACCCAGGTTGGGTATGTGACCTTCAAGTTTTTAGCAAATTTGAATAAGAAAGATAGAGGAATTGAGAAATGGGAACCAGAAATTTTTTACCTATTTGAGCCTTCATTGCATAGTCTTGAACTTTCATTTTTTGTTTTTTGTCACTCATTGTGTTTGAACACACACTCATTGTTTAACTCACTCTTTTTTTTCTTATAAGAATTCTCTAATGAGATAATCTGGTAGAGAATTCTTTTCACCTTTTATATAGGCAATTGAGATATCGAAATTTGAGAGAATGTCTTGTCATCTAGCAAAGATTTGTTTGGAAATAAGATTTTTAACATTTTTTTTTCTAAAATTTCTTTTGTAAACTTGCAATCAACGTGAAAAAGAAAAGTTTTATTGAATAAATCATCTTTAAATTTCATGATGCATAAAATAATTGATACAATTTTTTTTTAATTGTTGAGTAATTCTTTTAAGCACTTAACCAAATACCTGAATGATATCTAACAATTTATTCTTTTATTGATCCTTCTAATTTCTGTTTGAGAATACCTTCATATCCTATATTTGATGCATCTGTCTTTATAATAAGACTAGTACTAGGATTAGGAAGAGTTAAGTAAAGGATAATCTTAACTTTATCCTTAATTAATTTAACTTTTTGAGTATGTTGATCAGTCCATGTTGGTGAATTTTTCTGAAGCCTATTGTATAAGGGTTGGCAAAGAGTTCTAAGGTTAAGAAATAAATCAGCTATATAATTTAGAAATCCTAAGAAGCTCTTAATTGGGTCTTATCCTTAATCTCATCAGGGAAATTTGAAGCAAATTCTATTAAGCAATTAATGGATTGAATTGTACCTCTGTAGATTTCATGTCCTAGAAATCTAACTCTAGTTTGAAATAATTTCATCTTAGTAGCGGAGACTACTAAGCCATTCTGTTTGATCACTTAAAGAAATAGCTGTAAATGTCTAAAATGTTAGTCAATAGATTTTGAGAAGATTAAGACATCATCAATATAAACAATTGAGAAATGAGAATAGGGATTGAAAATGTCATTCATAATATTCTAAAATTTAGATGGAGCATTCTTGAGTTCAAAGGTTATTATGTTCCCTTCATAATATCCAAAGGGTACAATAAAGACGGTCTTATATCTATCTTGAGCACTAATATGGATTTTCCAAAATCCTGATTTTATGTTAAACTTAGAAAATATGATAGAATCATATAATCTATTGAGCAAATCACGTTTGTTTGGAATATGATACGTAGTTCACTAGAGCACTTTATTGAGTGGTTTGTAATTGATGACTAGACGTGGGATACTATGCTCTATTTCAAAATTTTGGTTCACATAAAAACTGAGCAACTCTAAGGTGACTTGGATAGACAGATAAGATTTTTGAAAAGTAAATCATTAATTTTTTTTTTGTTATATTTAAAAAGATCATGATTTATTTGAATAGGTCTAACCTTAGTTGGAATGTCTATTTCATAAAAATCTTTTTCATAAGGAAGTTGAATTACAAACTTTTTTCTTTCCCAAAAAGCATTGGATAGGTCCGAGTATATTTGCTTTTGAAAAAGTTATTGGAGCTTGTAAATCCTTGTCTAAATGATGGGATTCCCTAGCTAGCTTTCTATTTTTGCATAATTGATTTCTTTTTGTAAAGTTAGCATGTGAGATTCTTTATGTTGGATAAGATTGATTTGCTGGCTTATTGAGTTTGTCTAGAGCAAATGAATATCCTTTTAATTAATAGCTGATAAGAACTCGAAAGTGACTTTGGTTTTTAATACTTCAGTGTAGATTTCTTTGTCGTCTATATTGAATGGATAGATTTGAGTTAGGAATGATGTTCTTATGATAATATTTTGAGAAAGATTTTTGACAAAAATAAAACTATTGTGAAAGCAATAATTTTGATTACAAATTTGAACATTGGATAGCTTATACCTCACATTTAAGTTTGAACCATTGGTATTACTAAGACATTCAAAGGTCTTTTCGTAGAATTAAGTAGGGATTATACCTTCTCTAATACAGTTTTGATATGTACCATAATCAACTAATGTAGTAGTAGTATTAAGATGAAAACTATTCCTTATATGTAAAAAAATATTGATATACCATTTTTGAAAATTAATTTTATTGATTAATTAAACGAAACCATTGTCATCTAATGGTTAGTTGGACAAAGGTAAAGGTGGTTGACTAGTACTACTTTCAGCTTGTTGATTTACAATTTGAGTATAAATTGTAAGTCTACAATTTTCTAACAATTCTATCCAAACATTGGTTTAAAACTGTTGAAGTTGTTGATTATTGACTTATTTCTTCAAGTCTTTGATTTGAGATTTGAGAAATTTAACCTCTTCTTGAAGTTCTCTAGTGGTGATTTGTTTGAAAAGGTTTTGAATAGGATATTTTTCAAAAATTTTGTTGAGATTGTAAGGCTCTAAGTTACTGGCCTTTTGTTGATTGGTAATGTTTTCTTTAAGGTCGAGCAAATATTTTCTCTTGAGCTCTGGATCATCAATCTTGTCTATGATATCTAGTAGAAACTGTTTATTAACCTCATTTCTACTAATCATATTGAGATGAGAACAGTTACAAATATTTTTCAAATAATTACAACTTTGACCAGAATTACTATTACTAGTGGTTTGATCTATTTGTTGGATGAGTTCGTCAGATAATTCAGATGATTGAACACTAGATTCTTTATTAAGAAAAAATTGAGTGAACTTAGATCTAAGATCTTCTAGGTCTTTAAAGATTTCATTGATCTTGGTCTTAGTTCTACAATTGGTTGAAGTGCGACTTGGTTTCTTACAAGTCCAACAAATAATATTTTTATTTTTGGGTTTATAAAACTTCCTTTGTTTCTTGGGTCTGGAATAGTATTGGTCATGTATTTGGGCCTTATGTTTTTTAGGCTTCGGGTAGTAAGAAATCTGTTTGGGCTTAAATTTCTTCCTACGGAATGGAGCTTGAAGATTTTCATATCTATATTGAGCATAGAAATTTCCTACAGTTTGATTAAAAAAAAACTTATTAGTCTTTTTTTTTTCTTTTTATTCTTGGCAAAGGACTAATCTTTATTTTTTTACAAATGCAAAGAGTTGACCACATGTAATTGAACTTCCTATGGCAAATTCTACTAATTTTTTGAGAATTCTATCACTAAAGAATTTGGATAAACCTGCAATAAATTTTTTTTTTTTTTTTCAAAAAGAAGCATTACAATTTTGACGTTGGAACACATTTTTGTACTAATGAAAATCTTCTAGGATTGGACACCTAAAATTGGTCAAGACAAATTTTGAGTTTTGAAGTTCTTCATAGGGGTTACCTATGAAATGTATACCTATAGTATGGATAAGCACTTCTACGATATTTTAAACCTCTTGTTCTTCCATAAAACCTTATTTATCTTTTACTCGATATCTTTCTACATGATTGAGAATATTATCCTGATCCAGTTTAATTAAGCTCTTATCCCATCAATAGCGTAAAAAACTTATAAATCCTGCAATAATATATTTTGCAGTAGTATGATTAGAATGTTTAAAGGCTTGATAAGTTAAAGCAGCTATACCTATTTCTTAGAGTAAGTTCATAATCTCATATTCAGATTTATCATCTATATTCCATTCATAAATGGCTTCACATATGTATTGAGTACTTATGAATTTTGATCGTTTTTCATATTAGAGATTAGGTGGAGTTGGTCTAAGATAGTAATTTCTAGTGGACTCAAGATTGAACTTAGGTCTATATCGACGCTGAATCCTGTCTATTTGATCAAATTCATTGTCACTTGTTTGAACTTGATTAGTCTCATCAATGGTATTAACATTGAATTTTAAGAAACCTAGAAGTTGAGCTAACTGTTTATTGATTTGATCAAGAAGCTTTACTTTACAAAAAGTAAGTGGTTCTTTTGATGTTGAGGGTAAATTGTATGATTTGAAAAATTGTGGAGAAATGTTTGATGAAAATTGTGTTGACTGTTTGTATTGAAGATTGTCTAATTTATCTTTTATACAACTAACTTGATTGGTTATCGTATGGACGACTTGACTTTGAAAGTTATTTTGTTCATATACTTTTTTGATATCACCTAAAGTTGAAGGTTTAGAATTAAGCTTATTTTCAGCAATTTTGAAAAGAGATGCATGATTTCTTGTTTCTCATATTTTGAGATGAACAGACTAGACTGGATCATGAGACTTTGTGTCCCATTTCTTAGTTTGACTAGTTTGAACCTGTATTTTTGTAAAAAGATAATGTATATTGTGGTTAGCAAGATACATTTCAAACTAAGTAAAGAAAAGAATATTGACCTTAAGCTTATTCATTGCTTCATACCATTTAGATATAATTTAAGCACATTTTGAATCATTAAAGTTATCATAAAGCCATTGAACTTTAACTTGATTTATTAAAGTTTTGAAATTTCGATGAAAAAAGTCTTTGTTAATTTGAAAGTTCTTATTAACAATCATATTGACAGATTGAAAATCAGAAAGAGTTGGAGAACTTAAGGCTGACATATGGGTGACTGGTTCAACTATAGGGTTTGAATAATTGATAGAACTTCAAACACTATGAGTACTTTGGATTTCTATTTCATCTACCTTATAGGGTCAAAAAGAAGAAGGGATTAAGAAAGAGGCTCTAGCAATCTAGAAATTTACTATTGAAGGTGATGGTCTAGGTTGCTTAAAGAAATTAAACCTAAGCAAAACATGACCATCATTTGTTTCTTTTACTTCTTTGAGATCATGTCTAACCATATTTCTAATAGTTTGAGGATTTCTAAATTTTCAAGTTTCTGGAATGGTTATATGATCCCATTGATGTAATTTTGGTGTAAAAGTTGAAGTAGGTGTATTTTGACATTGAGTATGGACAATAATCATGGCGGTTTCTCCTTTGTCATCGGAAAGAAGACACCTATGGTCAAATTAAGATATGAGTTATCGGAAATATATCTTATAGAGGAGCATATATCCTTGACGATGTTCTATAAATTTTGAATTTGAAGCATGAATATTGAGTACTAGAGTATTTAGTATGATCGGATCAAAAAGATTAATAGCAAAATTTGGGGCACAATTAAGATAAGTCGAACCATTGTACATATTTGTTTGGACTATTCTTAAACTAAAATTTTTAAAATGAGTAAGGTCTTATCTCTAAGTATAAGCAAAATTGGAGTATTTAAACCTATCTTAGAGAATGATTTATTAGCTATTTGAATTAATCCATAATAGATATAGTTGAAACATTTAGGGCCAATGCTTCAAATTAGATAGTTATATTTGTGGAGATTAACAACATAATTATTTATGTTGATTACTCTATTATATTATGTAAAAGTTGGTTGATGAAGTACATGGGTCTAGCTTGCCTATCAATATCTCAAAATATTGCCTGCATAATTACCTATATTGTAAAGGGGCAAGTGATATGAAACAATGGCACAAGCCCTTCAAATCATAGATGATTGTGAAAAGAATATTCATGAAATTAGCGACATATCGTGTTTTTTCCATCAAAATTTTCAAGGAATTACAATAGTACATCAAAATTTTTACTTGGACATCATCAATTAGCTTATAGTTTATGATTGTCAATTGATGAAAAGGAAAATCAAAGGGTTCATGGAATTACGTACTAATTATTCGAAGTAATAAAACATATGAAACTCGTACAATATTTATATCTCAATCTTATTGAGACCGGGCATGATAAAATTTTTTCCATCAACAGAGAAAGAAATACACATCCCCAGTGGCTTATTGTTAGATTTTTTGAAGTTCTTTTGCGGTATCCGTGCAAAAGGTGGGAGAACGCGGTATTCTTTGGTGGAAAATTGTCTATTGAATTTTGTCTGCTATTCTTTGGTATTATCCATACATGAATGCACGTTTGGACTTTGTTATTTTAATCCACAATATTTGTTGTCCACCTGAAATAGCCAGTGGACGAATTTGCGAAACCAAGTAAACAAAGTAATAAAACCCAGCTAAGTCCTTTATTAATCAACATTCAGGAGACATATACATTACATTTACATACACGATTGAGCTTAAAACAAAGAAGAAAGAATGCACAACATGAAAAATAAGAATAACGCTACTCACTCGAATTTCGATCACAAATTTTTCATCCCAATTAACCGTATGTAACAATAGATCAAACTGCTGATAGTAATTGTATCACTTACAGCATCATCTCATCAGATCAATAGTCATACCGGTTGGCATGGTGAAGAGTTGATACGTATGAAATAAGTTCAATTAAGATCTTTAGCAGTGGCCCGGGTAGCGACCGGGGATATAAGTGCAGGGATTATGACCAATAGGAGGTACCGGATTGTGACCATGTGGAAACGACACCGCTGCCGTGACTCCATACGTGTGCTTGACGCCGTGCATAGGCCTTGAAGCTTCAACAGAACAATTGACATTCAAAATATAAAAGAAAAGGATAACCACTGTAATGGTATTAAACATAACTTTCATGAAAGAATACATCGATGAGAACATGAGAATGCTACGTATGAATTGATTCTTGCAGAGCTAGCTCGTAAGGTTATTGAAATTTAGAGAGAAGTGAAGAAAAATATGGGGAGTGCTGGCATGTTGACATTTATAGTCAGAAAAGTGATCAGGAAAATTTTACAATGACTTCGGGGAAGAGGCTATGAAATAACATACGAAGGCATATTTCTTATCAGAGTCTCTGACTTTTAACGTACGATGATGAAACATTATCTCATGTATGATTATATAATAAATGAGTAAATTAAAAATAGATTTATAGTTTATTCATTATTCCATGCGAGCAATTTTACGAAGATTTATACACGCTCTAACTAATTTATATTGCAATAAATGAACGTCGAATTACTAACAACTAAGTGTATTATAGCGGCATAGCCGGTGACTCTGTCTGTAATCAGTCATTTAAAGTCTTCTCCAGCTTTTGCAGTTAAAAAAGATAAAATAAAATTACATACTCTAATTTATTAAACCTGCCACCGCGTGCATAAACCGTCCACGAAAACGAAGGGGATTCCTAGAAGTGAGAAAAAAATGTTACTGGTGCGGCAATAAGATATAACCCGTTCATAGACCTTTTAGCATTGCGCGTTATATTAGACGTAAACTTGTGGCTTTGAAAGTAATGTTCACATATATCTAGCTGAGCAATAAGTGTTGTCCGACGCCTTCTTGTTTCTTCGCAGCAATTTCTTGGAAAATCCATGGCATTGCATTAAATCATGACAAGGCGCTGCTTTTATCTTGTCATCATAAAAAAATAATGTATGTGTTAGTTGTTACCCCGTTTGTTTCTTTAGTGAAGAAAGAAGTATAAATTCATTTGACTGGTAGATATATACCATACTATGTTGAAAAGGTCAATGCCTTTCGACAAAATTTAAAGTATCACACACCAAGTATTTACTTCTATGACTTCTTAGACGAAAGTCAATCGAGACTTGGTGTACAAGATAAGTAATGCTATTTGTTTTGAAA
>CP135531.1:3544067-3563067 GCA_032402905.1 Khaya senegalensis | reverse complement strand
AGTTCTAAAATCATATTGAATTGTTAATTATCCTAAAATTAAATTTGAAAGTAAGTGTTGGATAATTGTACATGAAGTGTTTAACATTACAGTGCTCAATAGACTATGGCATCAGTGCCCAAGCATGTTATCAAACATTCTACTACCATAGGCTTGCTTTAATAATCTTTCTAATTGTCGTCGGCTAGATTTATTTGATATTGCACACTGAGCTCGAGCTTAACTGATCAATTTGAACTGAGCTCTTTCTTTCTTTCTTCTTCTTCTTCTTCTTCTTCTTCTTTTTGTTTTAGCATTCCTCTGTATTCCACTCATCAGATTTGATTACAGCAAATTGCCTTATATGGCTGCTTTCTATATGTAATCAGAACCATGCAAGTATACTTAACATATATGGATCAAAAAAGTTACAATTGAGTGGCTGCTGATTTCAGTACTTTCGTGATTCATGACCTCTACTTTAAATATAATAGTTTATCTATCTAACAAAGTTGAGATGCAGCTATAGTTGTTCCAAATTCTTTTGATATTAAAGTAGAAAAGCCGAGATTTACGAGTGGCCGAGCTCTAGTGACTGATTCTAGGAATGCTTGAGTTCCACTTCCATGTACTTATGTGATTGCAAACTTTTAATTATATCAACAGCAATTTAAAAAGAATGTGCGAACACTTTTACTTGCACCGATTGATTTCCCAGCTTTGAAGACTTTTCCCTTTTTATATTGGATTTGAGACTTGAGAGATTCATATATTTAAATTAGGTATTCTGCCAATATCTTATTTTCAAAATGAGAATGGGTTAATTATTATTATTATATATATAATTTTATTTCCTAATGAATCACTTAAATATAAATGTTTAAAGTTTCATTTTAAATTTAAATTTTTAAGTCAAATGATAATTCAATATAATATCCAAATAAGTTTGATTTCACATCTTACATTTGAATCTTTAAACACCAAAAATCAAAATAATTACTTAAACAATTAATTACTGAAAAAATGATGAAACCCAGCAAATTAATATAGCTACAAGAAATAATAAATTAATTGCTAATTCTTAGAATCCTGGAGATAATTTTAGAAGCCCCACAACCGAACTCGTTGGGAAGTTGTCTTCTTCCACCTAGAGATCAACTACATGTGGAGTCCCATGAATTTTTTGGGGGTTGGCAAGTAGCGAGCTAGTGAAAATGAGCAATGTGCAAGGTTTGTGTTCTTGCTAAATATTATACAAAGCTTGGAAGTTGGAAAAGTTAGCTATCTATGTTATGGGGATTGCAATGATGAGTGCTCTTTACAAATAAATAGTAGAATATATAAAACTTAACGGAAAGGTAAACCTCTAGTTACGATTGGATCTTCTGTCACATCTACTCGCTGCACTATGAAACAAATCTCGGATGGAAGTTTATTAGTATGATTTTAAATAAAATCCCAATATGAGCTAATGGATCACTAATAACAAAGGGGTGGTTTAATGCTGATGATATCTAATTAGTATAAAATTTCATCTGCACATGCGTGATGTATAAGAAGATACTTTTTTTAATTATGCATGTGCTCTCATAAAGTTGTTTGTTTATGGTAAGTCTTTCTAATAGACAATAAAGTATTAAGGATTTAATTAAAATGTTGGATCACCCCTTCATTGTTTGCCATGACAAGAAAGGCAAATAATTGAAAATATTGGATCATGGTTGGAAAGTAGAACGTGGGTGGCGATTTGTTGGTAGGCAACTCACTTAAAGGTGGCATACATTACGAGTAAAACATACCTAACAGAGATTTTAATGTTTCTATTTTCCACTTAGCCTTGTTTAATTGACCCATTCTAGTTAGCCCACCCTCGCTGCAGATAAGATCAAAAGGGCAGCAATCTACTGCCTTATGCTACGTGGTTGAAAGGATCGAGAGCGGCACTTTTACGATGGTAATTAAGAAAATCAGATTGATTTGCCTCTGAATAAGTAATGTTCTGATGGTATCATTATGCAGTAGTAATCTAGTTCACCCATCATCAACTTCTTCTAGATGTCTTCAACTGCAAACAATTAAGGAAATAAAATTGATTGCCAAGCAACTGCGGGAAAACAAGAAAAGAATAGAGTACAAGAAGTAGTTTCGTTAGGAATAAGGTTAGAATACTTCTACTGCAATAGTTCAATAAATTATATTTTGAGATTGCGAGAATTAATTCAATTACATTAAGGTTTTTGCATTGGAATGTACATGTAATCTTAGCATGTAATATGAGATATTAATATAAAGTATCAAATATAAATATAAAATACTATATCGATCATCTTTGTAAAGAATTAATATTTATTAAATATTTTTAATTATTATATTGTGAAAGAAAATAATATATTAATATTTTTATAAAAATTAATATTTATTAAATATTTTTTACTTGAAAGCTAAGTAGAAATACAACATTAACATTACAATCTTAATTATTGATCAAGTACGGGTGCACAGAAGGGATAATAAAAATTCCACACGTAACTGTTGACCTCCGAGAAACGTTGTATTGAGCCTTAATAATAAAATCAGTGGCCACTCCAGTCCATAAACATAAAAGAAAAAAAAAAGTTATATATATATATATGTATATATATATATATATATATATATCAGTTTTGTGTTCTAGATTCTTTTTTTTCTTACACAATTTTGTCTCCTTGCAATATGAATCCTCCGTCGCAGAATATAATAATGGTCAATTATTATTAGAGAACAATAAAGTAGTGTTGTCTTCAACCTCTGGACTAGCCAAGGCAAACGGGTGAGTCCACCCTGCTATAGTTCGCTTTGATGAAGACGAATATTAAAAGAATATCAATTCTCGGTATTATTAATATATGTTGGCCGCAACTGGAATTCCGGGATTTACATACCAAGGTGATCGTAATATATTTATTTGAATCCATATATTCGACTGGGCTTTTGAACTTTTTTCTACTTTAGAAATTCTCGTTATCATTTATCAATGTGATGAAATCAAATTTTACATAATTGGGGTATGTTATTAATAGAGCCCAAAGAATAATATTCTTATAGAAAATGAAGTCACAAATCACTCTAATTAAACACAGATTATGAAATGAAGACTCAAATTCTCAAGTGCTTACTTAAACCATGAGAAACATCAACAAGGATTAACCAAAAAAAAACAGAGAAGAAGTAATCACAAAATGCAAGCCAACATGAACAAGAACTAGATAAGTGGAGAAAGCTCTACTGATGCAAGATAGATAGTCATCTCCATATCTAATATATTATATTAGCATCAATACGTATTAACTTCTTTTTTCACCGTATAAATCAAGTGATATTGATTACGATAGTGATAGTACGACGCAGATTATATATCAACTAACACAGTAAGTTCCTAGGGTTTTCCAAAGAAACCCTAATACACAGAAGAATAAGGTAAGTAATTACCGTTTATACAATTTTTTAGTTCTTTACTAGATAAACCACAGACTATTTTGAAGGATTTTGCGGAAATCAGAGACCTCCTGTAAGTATAAAGGACAAACGCTGATCGAGGAAAGGTTTCCATCAAATATAATAATAACGATCATTAAGAAATCCCATTTTTGAAATAGATTCCATCCGGAACTTCATGAGAAACATCGATATAATCCAATAAGAGAAAGCTGCTTTCCAGTAGGCACTGCCATAGATGTATATAGTGATATTTAACGTATAATACTAGTCTAGAGCTGTACAAAAATTTGAAACTTACTTTGAAAGTTGGGTGATGTTGAAAAGAAAAGGAAAGAAGATCTGAAACAATTCAAAAAATTAACAAAAATGATCAAAGGCACGCGTCTCGGTCTAAAATTATCGCCGGAACTTTCTTCTGTTAATTGCATCTGACCTAGCTTGACTAATTACAATAATTGAATAAGAAAGAAAATTACCTCGTTGCAAATCATATTCCACATATATATATAAGTAAAACATGAAATTAATATAATTAGGGAAAAAGGGAATTAAGAAGAACATTTAGATGAATCTTGTCATTATATTGCAAAATAAAACATAAATGTACATAGACGCACAACAATACACAATAGTTCTGTTACATTCAACCCATCATATAACGTCAAACACTGAAATTAAGTTCAAAGCGCAGGAGAAGAAAATACGTACATACGGGAAATTAAATCCCCTTATTTTATCGTTCATACTTCAAACCAGAGTCTTATATAATAGCAAACACGGAATTGCCCAGCACCTGTGTACGTTCATCCTTTATGGCAATTTCCACCATGACTGCCTCCACGAATATAAGTGCATGGAGAAGAAGCAGCAGGTGGTACGGGGTTTCTTTCTTGTGGAAACGACACAAAACTATCATGACTTGGCGGCTTTTCATCTTTAATTAAGGGCCTGGATGCAATGACAGGTTCGGGGGTTGAAATCAACGAGATGAAGAGTATCAATTCCAGAATGAAGCAAAGAGTTTTTCCGAAAAAATTCATTCTTGTACAGAGATGAACTTACTTGTGTGTGATTTTCAGCAGAATCTAATTTTAGAGAAGTGTATTCTGGGAGTTCTATGAGGAACTATCTGGCTTACTATTTTATAGAGAGACACTCCGCTTTAAAGGAATAAGTGCCATATAATAATTGTGTTAAAATACTTGGAAGAAACCACACACGCACGCACACGCATGCATGTATGTATCGTTTCAATATTTAGTACTAAGATATTGTGTTCTTTTAATTGTGCCGTATAATTATAGAATTCACTAACAAATAATGACAGAAAACTATAATTTACAACATCTCAAAATAAACTCTAGTCAACAAAAATTGATAACAATGAGAATCACAATAAAAATCTTCTTAAAGTGAAATCTTACCTACCTTTGTTAGATGAAATTTGAGAATAAAAATATGGTAAGAATCATAATCAAATTCATCAACCAATAAATTTTGACAGAACCCTCACTCTTCTTCTCAATTATAATCTTGAAAAATATTTTGCTCCGGTCTTTGTCAACAGGGAAAAAATTCAGCCGACAATTTTCCGCGCAATTGCACAGCATTGAGGAGGATTGTTGCTGTGGAGTTTCTGTTCGACTAAAGGATGCGTAAGGTGCTGTCTTTGTTTCACTTCAACAGAATGACATTAAGCAATCAGCATACGTGATTGTCCTTCTCCTTGATGTTGGATCGTTCATGGAAACTTCGTCATCCTTTCCGATAAGGTACCACTTAATTAATAAAATATCAAGAGCGGCAGGTTTACCATGGTAATTAAGAAAATCAAATTGATTTGCCACTGAATTTACAAATGCTCTGCCAGAGTATCATTATGCCAGAGTAGTACTAGAACTCTTAGTTCACCCATCATCTACTTCTTCTAGTTATCTTAAACCACTGACAATTAAAAGAAACAAATTGATTGCCCAGCAGTTGCTGGAAAACAATAAAATAAGAGAGTAGAAAGTAGTTTCTTTAGGAAAAAAGTTTGGAATACTCAATAAAATATATTTTTAGATTGCTAAAATTAATTCAATCATTAAGGTTTGCCCATTGGAAATGTACATGTAAATTTAGGATATATTTAAATTTAACATACTATAATGTTAAAATTACTTTTCTTGTGAGATATAAGAATCAAATGCTAAATATAGATACAAAAAAAAAAAAAATGTCCATGATCTATACAAAATTGGTGTTTTTCAGATCTTGATAGTCTCTATGTTTATCACATATTTTTCATTATTGTATTTTGGAAGTTAAATAAATATACAATAATACTAAACACCAACTTAATTAATGGTTGAGAACGTTGCACAAGGGGTAATAAAAGTTAAAAATTTTTTAAAATTAATTATTTTAAAAATTAATTTATTAAAATAATTTTTTTTATATTTTATTAACTAAATAAGTCAACATAATAATTGTGGACAAAAATTTCCTTATAACCAAATAATAAAATTTCTTTATTTTCCCTCTTTTTTCTCTGGTCTCTCTTATTTAATTTGGTTTCATTGTGTTTGGAAGAATATTGTTAGAAATTTTTGTCAAAAATTTGTTGAAAGTTACAAAAAAATAAACAAAAACAATTTGATAAAGTTGGTAGGCTGGAAATTTAGAAGAAGACCAAAAAAAAAGGCCAGAATTTTTTTTTTTTATTTTGGTCACCATTTAAAAGGGTCAAATTCCATCACCGCTCGTGGTGATCAAAATTGACTTCTCATTGGTAATCTTTAAAACTTTATCAATTATAAAATTAATAAAAAGTTTTAAATTATGATAAATAACCTCTAAGTATTTTTATAAATTACAAAACTTTTTAAAATATTACAAATACACTCTCCCATATGTGGTGGCCAAAAGCCACAACTTTCCTGCCAAAATTCAAATTTTCATCCTTTTTCAATTAATTTCAGATGAAAAAAATATATCTCAAATAAAATTTTTAACAAATCAAATCAAAACAAATAAAATATTTAAACAAAAATAATATTTCAAAATTTGTTGAAAGATAGAAGAGAAGAGAAGGAAAGAGAATAAATGCGAGAAAAAAGAAAGAAATATTAAGTTTTTAGTTATGTGATTATTTTTTTTATTTATATAATTTTGACTTTTTATAATTAAAGAATTATGAAAAAAATTAATTTAATAAATTAGAAATAAAAAATAATTATTTTAAATAATTTTCCATAAAAATTCTAGACGTAACTGGTAACTGCCAAGAAACTTCGTAACAAACTCTAGGCCGACTAAAAAAAATTAATATAAAAATATTGGCTTTTATCAATTTGTGTCTTAGAATACTTTTCTTTTTATTTCAGCCCCAACACATTCTAAAAGCTTACATATTGGCCTCTTACAGTATGAATTCTGGCTCCCTCACTCTATAGAATAGTAGCTGATTATTATTAGAGAATTATAAAGTAGTGTTGTCTTCAACCTCTCAACTAGCCAAGGCAAACAGGTGAGTTCACCATGCTATTATTTGCTTTGATGAAGACGGGACATTAAAAGAATATCAATTCTCAGTATAATATATGTTGGTTGCTGCTGGAATTCTGGGATGTACATACCAAGGTGATCATAATATATTTGTTTGAAACCATATATTCATGTGGCAAAAATGAGCTTTTGAAACTTTTTCCTTCTTCAGAAATTAAGAAACTTGACTTTAAAAGTTGGGTAATGTTGAAATGAAAAGGAAAGAAGATCTGAAACAATTCAAAAAATTAAGAAAATTCTGAAATTCGCCGCTAGAACTTTTTTCTGTTAATTGCATCTGACCTAGCTTCACTAATTACAACAATTCAATAAGAAAGAAATTTACTATGTTGCACATATTGTTGCCTGTCTATACGTTAAGTTAAACATGAAGTTAGTGTAATTAGGGAAAGAAGGAATTAAGAAGAACATTTAGTTGAATTTTCTCAGTATAATGTAAAATAAAACAGAAATATCGGCAGACAATAGTACTGTTACATTAAATCCACCATATAAGGTCAAACACTGAAATTATCTTCGAAGCGCAAGAGAAGAAAATATATACATACAGGAAATTAAATCCCCTTATTTTATCGTTGATACTTAAAACCAGAGTCTCATATAAAATAGCATACACGGAATTGCCCAGTACCTGTGCACGTTCATCCTTTATGGCATTTTCCATCATGACTGCCTCCAATAATATAAGTGCATGGAGAAGTAGCAGCAGGCGGTACGGGGCGGGCTTCTTTCTTGTGGAAGCGACACAAAACTATCATGACTTGGCGGCTTCTCTTCTTTAATTAAGGGCCTAGATGCAACGACGGGTTCGGGGGTTGAAATCAACAAAGATAAAAGGGTATCAATGCCAGTTTGATACAATTAGTTTTTCCGAAAAAATTCATTCTTGTACAGAGATGAACTGACTTGTGTGTGACTTTCAGCAGAACCTAATTTTAAAGAAGTATAAACTGGGGGTTTCTACGAGGGAGTATTTGTCAAACTATTTTATGGAGAGACACTCCGCTGAAAAAGGAACAAGTGCCGTATAATAATTGTGTTAAAAGACTTGAAGAAACCATATACATACATACATACATACATACATACATACATACATAACCCACACAATTTAAAATTTTGAGTGCTATAACAACCATTGCTTACAATAACCATCAATACAGCAACAGATTTAAGCAAAGAATGTAAAAACACACCAAAAAAATCTTCTCCTTTCTCCCTCTTTCTTACATTCACAAACATGGAGTTTAATCATAATGGAACAGTGAGGGATTTTGTTTAATTAACTTAGTACTGATTAGTGGTTATCAAAGAATATATAATGTCTAAGGTAACTAAGCCAATGCATGAGGTTATACCGAATAATGAATTGCATCTATGGGTTGTATCTTCATCATATTCGCTATCCATCTCTTTCAAAGGACTACCAATGACCAATCTCCTAATCCAGAAACCACAAGAATCTTGTGCAATAAGTACATTGATATAATACATGTATACCTCAAATAGAAGAAATATTATTTTTCAAGAACAAATTCAGTACCTGGAGGCTGAATCTTTTCGTTTTCTTGTCGGCCCAGGATCTTTGGACCATGATATCTATTTCTGCGACTCTGCCATTTACTCGAGTTTCACCATGAATAGATTTACATGCTGTAAGGGTTTGGCACCACGTGTTGTCTTCCATTTTATTATATCCAGAAACATTCTCCATCTGTGACACAGAAGCTCACTCAATGTTCCTATTTTTTAACGTAAAACCCACGCACACGTTTTCTTTACCTAATTTCTCTGTAGTTTACTTGAATCACAGAATTAGTCTTGTTCATTTGTTTCGTACACACTGTTAGAATATCATTACAGCAGCTCACTCATAATGTCAAATGTAATGGATCATAGGCTAATTATTCAACGGAGAAGGTGTTAGTAAAATTATCTTATTTTTAAATTAATTCAAATGTAATGCTGTAACTATAACGTATTATTCTCCTATTGTAACTTAATTCAATGACTGTAGACAACTATATAATAGTGATCAATGCATACGTTTGGAATAACAAGCTAGACAAATCAAAATCTGCGGTGATCATTTATGTTTTGTTTGTAGTTCTCTTTTGGTATTAGAGCAAATAAAGCCACACGCCTGGACTTGTCCTTTTACCAAGCTTCCACACTACTCTAAACACAAAACAATAATGGCATCCTCAAATTCTACGGTCAATATATCCACTGACACCATCAACATCTCTAACCTTTCTGTTCAACGCAACTCCCAGCCAATTACTTAAAAATTGAATGGCCTAAACTATCTGCCTTGGGGCATTCAATTCCTCGTGTTCTTTAGAAGCCACGATCTTGTTAACATCATGGAAGGTGATATACCTATTCCACCAAAGACCATTCTGGATGGAACAGTAAATCTAGCGTACGCAGTTTGGTCCAGACAAGACAACTGTGTACTAAGCTGGTTACTAGCTTTTGTAACTGAAAAGCTAGTATCCTCAGTCTACGGTTAGAAGACTTCCAAGCTGGCTTTGAAATCTCTTCATACGAAGTTTTTCTTAACTTCTCGGTCACGCATTGCTCTTCTCAAAAGACAGAGACCATAACCCAAGGTAATTGATCTTGCACAAATTATATTAAAGAGACTAAACCCATTTCTGACCAATTTGGTGCAGCTGAAAAGCCCGTTGATGATCAAAATCTTATAAGTTTTCTCATTGGTGGCTTAAGAAGCACCTTCACCCTTTTCATCACTTCCTTTTAACTTTGCCTCAAGGGACAGATTTTACTTTCGATGACTTTTTGGCTGAATTGTTAAGCTTTGAAACCTTCCTAGACACTCAAAATTCCAATGCACCAGACAATTATTATGCCTTTGCTATAGTCAAAGCAAAATAACCACAATTCATGAAGAAGCCCAAATAATAATCCAATGGCCTCAAGATCCAACAGTTTACTCGACACTCTGGATTTAACCATATAACTCTTGACCTCTTCAGGCCAATTCCAACAGACCAGTTTGTCAAATATGCGACAAACAAGGTCATATAGCTTTGGATCGTTATCAATGATTTAACTTTTCTTTTCAGGGACGTATCCTACCTGTCGATCTTACAACAATGACAATTGAAGCCAACAACATCTATCATTAATAAGTTTGGTATGCTGACAGTGGTGCTAAGACTCACATCGCTGCTAATATAGCTAATCTAGAAAATCACCAGCCTTACGAAGGTGAAAAACCGTCACAGTGGGCAGTGGTTCAGGTTTAGTGATTAAACACACTAGTTCTACTCTTATTAATGCAAAAAAACTCGTCATATAGTCTTAAACATGTTCTTCACTGTCCAAATTCATCTAACAACTTGTTATCAATAAATTGTTTTTGCCTTGATAACGATTGTTATTTTGTATTGACTGGTATTGATTTTTGTATTAAGGAGAACAAGACAGGGCGACTCTTGCTTCAAGGGCTGGTTGAGAATAGCCTTTATTCGATTGTTGGCAAAAAAACTAGTTCCAATAAGCTACGCTGCCACACTGTCACATTGGGAATAAAGACTTTGGTGGATAAACGGCATGATAGACTAGGTCACCCTTATTTACTTCGTTATCTTTCTATTAAAGAATCTACAAATAAACCTGGCTTTTATACGTCATGTCAACTAAGGAAAGGTAAACACCTTCCATTTACTAGATTTGGTAGATAGACATCAGACCTCGAGCTCTTGTTCACTCTGATGTATGAGTCTCTCCAATAACATCTGCTAATGTCTGCCATTATTACTGTGTTATTTGTCAATGACTATAATTGTTTTACATAGATGTGTCCCATGTATTACAAATCTGATGTATTTTCTATTTTTTAGAAATATAAAGCTCTTGTTAAGAATCTTTTTTCTTATAAAATTCAACAATTACAAATAGAATTAGAAGTGCATATCTCTCCAATCAATTTAAAGATTTTTTTAATCAAACCATGAGATCCATCATCATTTAACATGCTCTCATACTTCTCAACAAAATGGCATTACCAAATGAATGTCTTGACATATCCAAGAAATAAGATTAACACTTTTAGCAAAAGCACATCTACTAAAATGTTACTGGGTCGACTATTTTATTATAACAGTATATTTAAAACTGTCTACTTACAAAAATTCTAAATAATCTATCTCTTTTTTTGTTCTCCATAAAAAAAATCTAATTATTATTTAGATCTTACAATAATCACAATCTTTCTTTTCGTAGTAAAGAATTTTTTTTTCTTAGATATGCAAATCAACAAAAAGGGTACAAGTGTTTAAACTTGCCACAAGTACAGTTTATGATTCTTGACATGTAATTTTTAATGAGGGCTCTTTTCCAACATTGAATAAAGGGCTTGTCTCACCATCTGAAGAAAGTAGTGAGTTATCAGGTACGAATTATTTTTGCAATTCACTTACTTTTTTTATTAACGTACAACTTGCTCTTTGTTAAGATTCCTTAGTCTACACTACTTCTTAGCTTGGTTTTAATATACTATTAAGACTTCAACACCTAATTTTTAAGATCCACTCATATGTGATAATGATTATGATCATCTAGTTTCTTCTAACACACCTACACTATCAAAAAATACACAACCATAAGAGAACCTTTTGTCCTTCTTTCAAGTCGTAGATCAAGCTACTTGTTTGACCACCACCAACAGGATAGTTACAAGGTTGCAAATAGGAAATTTCAAATCAAAACAATACCCTAACTTTACAACTTTTTATACCACAAAACATTCTCTTTAAGTCATCGTAAGTGTTACCCATGAACCTAAGCCAAATTATTACACATTAGCAATGACAAAACCAAAGTGGCATGATACTATGAGGCATAAATTTGATACTTTAATGTGGTATATGGTCCTTATGTCAAAAATAACCCCACAAGCATCTTGTATGTAACAACTGGGTGTCCAAATTTAAAAGGCATTTGAATGGTAACATTGAACATTATAAAGCAAGACTAATAATAAAAAGGTTTGATCAACATAACGATATAGATTATTATGATACATGTTCATTGGTTGTAAAATCTATAACTATTCAATTAGTTTTGTCATTGTCTATGAATTTCAAGCGAAACATACATTAACTTGATGTATCTAATGCATTCTCACATGGAGAGTTGGATGAAGAAATGTATATAAATCAACCATAAGGTGTGTTGTTTACATAAATCCCTCTACAGGTTCAAACAAGCATCAAGAGTGTGGTTTACAAAAATCTTTCCCAACACCTTGTCAACATTGGTTTTACTAAATTCAAGGTTGATTACTCTTTATTTATCTATTGAATTAATGAGGTTAAATTATTTATATTGTTTTATGTTGATGATAATATCATCACTAGGTCAAACCAAGCTGCAATGGATTAAATTATGAATCAACTTAGCCTATATTTTTAACTCAAAAATCTTAGAGAGCTTAGTTTTTTTCTTAGAGTTCAAGTCATTAAAGATAATTCATATTTGCATTTCAAGCGAATAAAGTATATCTATGATTTATTAGAAAGCACAAAGATGGCTGCTACAAAACGTCTTGCGTGTCCCATTACAGTAGGAACAAAATTATCTTTAAGGTAAGGCATACTTCTTACTGATCTTACTAAGTACATATGTATCATATGGACTCTTTAATATTGCACTATTTTGCAACCTGACATCTCTTACACTATTAACCAACTATGTTAGTTTATGCATAGTCCATGTGATGATCATTAGGTTGCTATAAAATAGATTTTTAGCTATCTTAAAGGCACAATTAACTATTGTGACTCTAATTAAGCTAGCAATCCCAATCATAGAAAAGGCACAAGTGGTTGTGTCATTTTGATGGGGCATAACTTAATTTCTTAGTCAGCAAAGAAATAAATTCTTGTGTCTCATTCTAGTACAAAGCTGAATATTATAGTATAACATTGGCTATGGTCAAGATGTATAAGTTTCGTATGTTATTGCAAATGTTACAGATTATGTGACCCATTGCTTCAATTTCATGGTGTGATAATATTGGCGTTATTGCTTTAGCATCTAATCTAATGTTTCATGCATGGGCTAAATATATTTAAGTTAATTACTACTTTGTTCGTGAAAAAGTAGTGATTAGTGATATTCAAGTTAAACATATTGCTACACAAGATTACCTAGCTGGCATGTTTACCCTTCATTAGTTTGCATCAAGGTGTTAGAATATTATTACAATAGTTCAATCATAATGTCAAATGTAACAGATCAGATGCTATTTATGCAGTGAAAAAGAAGTTGATAGAATTGTTTTAAATTATTTTTAAATTAGGTCAAATGCAATACAGTAACTATAACTTATTATTATTTACGTATTGTTACTTAATTCAATTACTATAAATGATTATATAATAATGATTAATGCATATATTTCAAAATAACAAGCCAAACAATTCAAAAATCTGCGATGCTCATTTATGTTTTAATTGTAAATCTTTCTTACATAACTTTCTGTTCTATTCATAATTATTTATGATAGTCAAGACAAGGTGAAGAATAATGGTGTAGCTCAATTATAATAATAATGATATTTGTACATAATGGGTACAAAATCTGCACAGAACGACAAGGGCTTTTGTTGTTTTGAGGCCATTCATTAGAACATAATAATACTCCTTATTCTCTTATTTTTTGTTCCCCCTTCAACCTTCTTTTATCTTCCAACTCTCTTTTCAGCTCTTCCTTAACTAACTCTCAATGTAGAAATCGTTTTAAAGTTAAGATTTTTCATGGTAGCAACTTTTAAGCTAGAGGTAACAAAAGTACCTATATTATTGTATAATTTTTGTGAACTTAAATTCAAGTGAGTCTTGTCAACCAACTTAAATTATTGTTATTTTTATTTTTCTAAAATATTTAACAAGTATTAGTTCATAAATTTAATATATTCGTCATAATTTATATTCTTTTGTATAATGAAAGTAGAACTTGATTTAAAAAAAAGGATAAAAAATTCATGAAAAATTTTTTGCTTCTATTTCTTTAGGAATTGCTTTAAGCCAAGATAGAAAAATGAATGAGGTTGAAAATATTCTTGAAATGGAACAAAATTAAATTAGCCATATATCAAGATGTTGTTTAATAGTGCTTATGAAATGTTTCAATATTATCAAGAATTTGGTAAAAAATAAGGATTTCCTATAGTGTGAAAAAGTAGTAAAAAGAAAAATGATGGTATTCAAAGATATGTGATATTTGCTTATGGGTGAAATGACGAGTAAAGAAGTAAATCTAATAATGTCTTAAGGCCCCAACCTAATGTGAAAAATGGTTGTAATGCTAAAATTGGAGGATGTCTAGATGATGAAGATAGAAAATGGATTTTTCAAAATGTAATCCTAAAATGCAACAATGTAGTGAGCCTGAGCAAGCCTAAATATTTTCAAAACAACCGTTACATTAGTCGATATGTAAAACAAAAACTTAAAATAATTGATTAAGTAAAAATTAAAATTGCACAAAATTATAATTCTATTGTCGTAGAGGTTGGTGGTCATGAAAATATCACATTCTTATAAAAAAATTGTACAAATTATGTTGATTAAGATAGGCGATTATGACTTAGCGAAGGAGATGCAATGACAATTTAAAAATATTTTTTTTAAATGGAAACATAAAATAAAAGGTTCTTTTTTAATATAAACTTGGATGAGATAGGTCGATTAAAAATTATATTTTAAGCAGATCCAAGAAGTAGAATAACATATAATGATTTTAGAGATTTATGCAAACCACAACATACATGTAGTGAAAAAACAAAATATTTTTATTTATTTACCAAAATCCATATAACAAACGCTAGTGTAATACACACGCGCGCGCGCATGCACACACACACATATACATAATGAAACAAATTTGACCATGCCACTATATTGAGTTACTTGTCAAACTACAAATGCAACTTATCTCTCTGTCTCTATATTATCTATATAATCGGGAATCAACTTGAAGTGATAGCACCTATGTTTAGAGCGTCAATTATTTTTTTGTGTTTTTTTTTCTTAAAAGAGAAACCACGTAAAAGTAAAACCATGCACACATTTTAAAAATTCTAAAATATCATATATTTATAATTCTATTTTAGATTTTTCGTTTAGACCTAAATAGATTGGGTTGGGCTTCCTTTTAAAATTCAATATATTTAGTTAAGTATGTATTAACAAATTTAGTTTAATCTTTATATTATAAATTTAACTAAATCTAATACTTAAATAATTCGAGTTTTGGACAAATTTAGAATTTTCTCTCTCTCTCTCTCTCTCTCTCTCTCTCTCTCTATATATATATATATATATATCAAAATTTATCTTTATAAATTAACATTACTATTATTTTCAATCTTAATATACAATCTAATAGATTCTTGTAACATTAGTAATAATACCAAAATTAAATTTTACTGTGATAAGTAGTGAGCGATGTCTAATAATATATCAGAACTATGTAAGTGATAAAAATGTTAGTAATTTAATATCACTTTATTCGTAATCAATGTTACTGTATAATTTAATCTTTTTATCCTAAATATTTTAATTGAATACAAAATATGAAATATGTCACCCTCGTATAATCTAATTTTTACATTTCTTTATTATCTTAAATAGACTTATTCAAACAAATAAAATTAATAGCCATATATTTTCATAGTCTTAATCAATCAAACGGTTCAAAAATATCAATCACATTATATAAGAGAGATAAATTCTATCTTCAACACACACATTCCTCTGCACGAGTTATGACATATCTAACTATTTTCTTTATAATCCATCTTATTATAAGTGATGTTTGAAAATATTAAAATATGTTATTTTTAATGTTAAGAACCATACTGATCTTAAATTCAAGGATCAAGTACATTATTATCATTATGAGAATAGTTTATAACATTCATATAATGATTCATGTAACGTTTTCATGGTAGGTCAATCTAATACATTAGTTTACTAATTTATACTCATATGTTTTTTGATATTTTATATTATAACACATAATATATTGTTATCAGTTATTATATATACTGATTTTTATGTATTATTATTGTTTTATCCACAATAATGCTTGAATAGAGATATTTAAAAATAGTATTTGACTAATTGAGTTTATTATTTTAAGAGTATTATTACATTTATTAAAAATATAAATATATAGTAATAAAATAAAAAATGATGCATAAATCAACAATGTCATGATATATAAATATATATATATATATATATATTAAATATCCAAAAATACTATTAGATTTAGGGCATTACTAATAATATTGTTATATTTGATACTACATATCTTACAAACAAGTATAATATTATTAGATTTAAGATATACTTTTCATTTGTAGGAGTTAATCATCACAGTCATTATATATTGTTAGGATGTGGATTGGTTTCAAATAAGGATAGTTAGACGTTTACTTGGTTATTTTAAACACAACTATCATGCATAGGCGAATCTCCTCCAACGAGAATCATTACAGACTAAGACAAAGTAATGAAAAAGGTTATTGACATCATTTTCCCTAATACTAGGTATCAACTATGTTTATGATATATACTTAAAAAGGTGCTTGAGAAGTTAAGGGTATATGAACACTATGAAGCCATTAGGTATTTGTTACATTGTGCGGTTTATGATTTACAAAGTGTTAGTGAGTTTAAGGAAACATGGTATGAGATGTTAGAGAAATATAATTTGGGTAATAATCGTTGCTTAAGTGGTTTATATGATGAGAGGAATTGTTGAGTTTTAAGTTTGGTTAAATATAGTTTTTAGGCGAAAATGTCAACCACTCAACACTATGAGAGTATAAATGCTTTTTTTGATAACTATGTTAACTTTAAAAATATTTTGAAGCAATTTATAGAACAATACGATAATGCATTGAAAAGTAAAATTGAAAAAGAAAGAAAAGCAGATGCCAAGTCTCTTAACCATCATGTTCTTTGTGTAAATACTTTTGCCATGGTGAAGCAAGCTCAAGAGTTGTACATTATCTTTAAGTTTGAAGAATTTTAACAAGAGTTAATGAAGATGATGAGCAGGTAAATTAAAATCCTATCATGTTAGTTTTGAAAAAAAATGAGGCTAAAATTATATATAGTTGTTCAAGGTTTAAATCTAGAGGGATTCTTTGCAAACATGCAATTTCAGTGTTACTATGTAATAGATGTGTTAAATTTCCAAAAAAGTATATCTTACAAAGATGGAGAAAAGATATGAAAAGATATAATAGTAAGGTGAAAATTAGTTATGATGATGTGTGAAATTCAGTAATTGAGACTGTACGATATGACAAATTATGTGTTGCATTTGCTGAGCTTGCAGTTATGGTTGTAGATGATGAGAAAAGTTACCAACGTATTTTGGAATGGATTATGAAAATGAAAGAGGATATGGTAAAGAAACTTTATTATGAAAGTAATGAACAACTGATATTGGCCAAGGAAGTTTTGACAAAAATATGGGCATTACAATGAATGAGACCTCGCACATACATGATTCAGTAGCAATTCTTAGTAAAGGTCATTCACCTTGTCGAAGGAAATAGTCTACAATTTTTAAGAAATCAAAACAAAAGGCAAAAAAGGTTTTAGTAAGTGAAAATGCAAGGGTAATTTTCTTATATTAAAGTACTTAAATTTAATTTTCTTAAAATTTGAAATGTTTATTTTGCATTTTAAGTGCCACAATTATCAAATCCTTTATCTTCTCAAGTGGATAGCGAAACCCAACATAAAAGAGTGTAGCTAAGGTAGATGGTGTTAAGTTTTCTATAATTTATATTCTTAAAATAATTACAAATATAATTTATAATTAATCATATGTTTACGTACTTTTGTGTTCACACCATATAATTGGAGATAATATTTATCTATCATTTTCACAAACATCTTACACAATAAGTGGTGTTAAGTTTTTTGTACATCATTTATTCTTCTAAACATAATGTGTTTTTTTTTCTTTATGGTACCAACCAATCCCTCAATATGCAACCAATTTTCCTTATTCTTTTGCTTGGTTCAACTATGGAGGATTTAATGGTGGATATTTTCAACAATCACTACTTCAGCAAGATAATGAAGGCGTGCCACACCCATCAAAACAAGATTGATAAAAATTTATTGATTGAGTCGTAAGATGAATTTTTCTTTATTTTTCACTAATTGTTGCCAATTTGTATTTCTTGATTTAAAATGTCTAATAGTTATATTAGATGGATGATGTGAATTTATTTGCTTGCTTGCCAATTTGTTAATTGTGACTTTTATTAAATGTTGAAACACGTTGAATGTAGCTCATGATTTTTTCTATATGCAAACTGCAAAAGAATGAGCATATATTGCATTTATAATCCTAAAAAACAAATATTAATACACTCATTTTAAATCACTTATCACTAGAATTATAAATTTAGAACAAAAATTATATTCCAATATTACCACACTATAACTAATCAAAAGTCACATATGACAATTATATAACTCCATAACTCAAAAGAACAAAAAATTTATTTCTAATTAGAAGCTCTAAATTGATGAGAAAAATATTTAGTATAAAAAAAAAGCTAAGAAGCTCTGAAACCCATATCCTGCAACAAAAAAAGCAAAAACAAAAGAATTTGCCACATACAATAAATAGACTGGCTGTAAATGTCAAGTTCACATGAATGATAAAATTAACATAAAACAGAGATATGCCGATCTCTTAATATTCTAATGAATAGATTTGAAATAACTAAAAGGTCTTGATTCTACAATATCTTCAAGACAATTGCACATATAAAATACATTGGAAACATGATTTTCAATGACATATTGGAAACAATATGGAAATACATTTGGATGAGAAAGGTCTTTGCTATTACAATGGTTAAGAAGGCACATGGATATACAAATATGTGGCAAACATCAAAGCCAAAACAAGATTTCTA
>CP135531.1:3499867-3543567 GCA_032402905.1 Khaya senegalensis | reverse complement strand
TTCCCTTCAACCATAACAAACTTCCTTTGACTTTGTGTTTTATTTAATCAATGGATGAGTTATTGGGTATATCACTATATCAAGTAAAAGTCTTTAAAAAAAATGGTTAAATCGTTGACACCACAGAAAATCTTTATTAGTTGCCTTAATTGCTTGTACTTTTTAACGTAAGCACGTGCAATTAGTGTTCACTTTTCATGTATCTGCCAAAAGCAGTTGAGCTGAATTTACTTTTCATTCATTTGCCAAGAGACGTTGACTTGAAATTACTTTTCTTTTATTTGCCAAGAGAAGTTGACTTGAATATATGCAATTTAAATTTCAAAGGGAGCCACGACTCCAAGTGCAAATGCGAATTTGTTTTTGTTAGTGCAGGGAGTCTAGGACTCAAAAGTCAATGCCAACTCTTTTGAAGTGCGTATGAGATCACAGGCACACATCTGCTAGTTGCACAGCAAGCACTAATATTACATGGCCAGTGCCAAAGACACATCAAAGATTCTACCTACCAAATAGATTTATTTGAATAATCTTTTGACTAATAGTAGATGTACTGCCAAACAATCAAGTTACTTTGTATACGAGATATGAGATGTCTCTCCATCTTATAAGATCGATTAAGATCCGCAAGAAATTAAATAGATTAATTAATTTGAAATTTCTCACTTATCTAACCGACCCGATCGTGCTTTCGGTCTTTCATCACTTTCCCTGTATTCCATTCATCTCATCAGATTTAATTAAAACCTAATTTGCTTTGCATTAATTGCATTCATTCAATAAAATTGTAATGTTTTGTGCATATCATGATTCTGAATTAAGTCTGGAGATACACTTATATGATATTGTGCCAAAGACGAGAGGAACTTGAAATGGTTAATTGTTATCTCGGAAGCCCTGCAAGTACACAAAACCGGTCGGAAAGCTCCCTCGCGCTTGTACCTGGAAAACGACGTATGAAATTTACAACCTAATTTGATTCTAGATTTCCTGGTGCATCCATCCATGGATTTATTTGCAAGTGGAAGTCTGGCAAGCTCGTGAGAAAAAGGCAATGTGGACAAGACAATCAGTGCTATTGCTCAGATATTATAATTGACTTGGAAGTTGGACAGGCTCCGTTCCATAATTGAGGTACTAATGGAATTAATCAACCTCAATGAAGAACTAAATATGAACATTCTCTAGTGTTGGAAATGAAGAACTAACACTAATTAATTAATTTTATAAAGACTAAATATAAAATAAAGAGTCTCCGTATTTCAGAGTTAATTCATATTTAAACCCTCAAAAGTATCAATAGAAAATGAAACTCGAGCTAATATGATAACTAAACAAGTGGAGAAAGAATTGCAAATACATAACATCTGATTTTATTTATTTATTATTAATAAATAAATTTTTGCCTTAATCAAATAATTCTACAACATCAATTATACTAATATTGTAGAAAACTCTCACATAAAACTCTCTCAATATTCCCTCTCTTTCATTTTTCTCTTCTTCCTTGAAGATAAATAAAAAATATCTTATAGGGGTTTTAATTGAAATTCAGAGACATCCAGCAACGTATAAATAAGGAACGGTGATCAAGGAAAATTTTCCATCGTATACAATAACAAAGATAATTAAGGAAGCCAATATTCGAAGTTGATTCCAAGATGGAACTTCATGAAAAACGTCTGTCGAAATACTAAAACGAAAAGGCTGCATTCGAGAAGCCACCACCAAAGAATTTAAGTGCTATTCAACATAGTAGTAATAATACTAGTTAGAACATGACAAATTGTGAAACTTTATTTTTTAAAGTTTGAAGGAAAAACAATATCTGAAAGCATTCCAAAAAATTAAGGAGATCAAGGGCAACTGATTTTTTATTGATCAGAAATTCACTGCCAGAATATGTGTTCGTTAATATACAAGTGACCACTTTCGGTCACGGTCATCACTTGTGAATGAAATCTAGTTAGTGAAAGATTAGAAAATAAAGAAATGTTCTCAGTTTTATGGCAGAATAAGGTAGAAATTCATATTCATTCTTAGATAGTAATGTTACATCCAACAAAATATCTTCGTCGTAACTGTAACACTGAAACTTCAAACCGCAAGAGAGACCAAATACAAACAGAACACTACATATCATTCTTATTGCTTGGTTATCATATTATTTTCATCAAAGGAGTTGCACCACAACCAACGTACGTAATACCTTCAGTCTTCAGGGCAATGCCCACCATGACCGCTTCCGCCAATATGAGTACATGGAGAAGGACCAGCCGGGGGTACGGGACCTCTTCCTTGTGGAAATGCCACCAAACTATCTTCACTCGGCAACCTCTCTTCTTTTAAGGACCTAAATGCAACAACAGAATTACAGGTCAAAATCAATAAGATAAATAGCATCGCTTTCAGAGTCTCGTACAGAAATTTTCTTCTAAATTCCATTGTTTTGCAGAGCATGGACGGAGTTGTTTGTGATTTTCACTGAAATCTAATCTTAGAGAAGTAAGCTGGACAGAGGAGTTTTATGAATGACTTAATCTCTCCAGTTGCTGCCTTTATATAGACCCGGATGCTCCACCTAAACAGAAACTATATACGATAAAAACATATTAATATTAAGGAAAATACTTGTTTACAGCATTCTAGAAAACATTTTTTAAATGTTGAATATAAAAAGGATGAATAATTAGTTGTTCTTATTGATGCAAATTAATTCGATGCTTACAACATCGATATTCCTTTTAATCCTGCATATTCTAGCCGATTAAGCTAACCAGCCACCTTCTCAAATCAGGCAAGCAATAGAGGGGGCAAAAAATCTCCGCGGGCCAAGATCAAGGCCTGACCCGTTTTGCGTAACAAGCTAGGGAATCGAGCGTATCATGTTCTTGCTCTTTAAAAATCAGTGCGAAAACACAGATGACAAGTCATTTCTATTTTCGACCTATTATTTATTTAAAATAATTATGATTAATAAATTAATAAAATATTAAAAAGAAGATAATTAACAAAAAATCTTAATTTAGATCAGAAAAGAGAAAACTTATTTAATAATATTTGACTCAATATATTTTTCTATCATAGTTACGATATAAAAAAAATGTAATACTAAAATAAATAAATTTATTTTTTTATTTGATATTATTGAAAAGAATAAAAATTTTATTTATAATTATTATTATTATGAACATAAAAAAATAATTTAATATATTTTGATAAAAGTAAATAACCTAAGTTTTATTAATATAATTTTAAATTTTAAATTATAAAATAAAAAGTATAAAATAAAAAATATTTAATAAAAAATAGTATTATATAAATAGAGATGAGGATGATAATTCTCAACCCATCCTTCGTCCGTTGTCAACCCTAAATGCAACAAATCAAATCACTTTTTCACCAAATTTCACAAACAATTACTAAGTGACCGGCTTCAACAATTGCAAGTAATTGAATATACTGTTACAAAAATAAAGAATAAAAAGCTAATAAACAAGAAAATAATATCAAATTTACGTGAAAAATTATTACAATTTGCAAAGGAAAAAAAAAATCACAAGAGAGAGCAATCGAATTCACTGCAAAATAAGAAAAATTTTTGAGCAGTATATATTTTACTTTGGTTGGGTAAATCTAGCAATCAACTAGACTTGAATCATGCTTATACTATGTAATTAATATACATTAAGTTCATACAATATAATACTAATACAATTACGGAGACCTTTGGTGGGCATTGTTCTCACGACCCAACACGGGGGGTGTCACCTTTGCACCCTTGATTCTCAAATATGTTTGCATATCTCTCTCGTTGTACCGTACCAATCAATAAATATGGAACATAAACTTAAATACACGTTTTTTCAACAATTTTAATTAAAAATTTGGACCAATGTCATTTATATATATATATATATAGTAAAAATAGACATTGAACATTCTAGTAAAAGTATGAATAGACAGAAACACTCTTGCATTTCTGATCATCAAATCAATTTTCAAGTTGCGGTTACAAAAAAAAAAAAAAAAAGAATTTGTATAATTTACTATTTTTTTAAAAAAAATTAAATTTTTTTTAAAATTATTTTTTTTAATTCTAATATTATTTAACTAGATTAATAGCAGAAACCTTGAAAACAAATAAAATGATTTTTTTTAATTTTTTTAAAATAACATTCACTTCCTTTAAAATTAATTCCTTTTTTGTATTACTTTTGTCTAACTTTTGTCTATTTTAGCACGCCGACAACAAAATTTAGAATTTATGTTATCAATTTTACAGCAGTTTTTTAACACTAAGATAGTTATATTTACAATATTTAGTTTTAATTTGAATGTTAAGTAGAATCAATCATCACAATCCCAAACAGAATAATAAAAAAAAAATAGAGGACTCCACGCAAGTTAATTTAAGAAATAAGAGAAAATAGTAAGAACAGTCTGACTTAAAATTGTCCCTTTTTTAGATGCTTCTGGATGGCCTTCACTTTCGTAATTAAAAAGGACGATATGATAATCAGACTGAGTTAATTATATCCTAATATTTAAAAGACTATTGTAACTTTTTAAAAAAATAAATAAAAAAGAAACGTTGACTTGTTCATTATATTATTGCAGTATAGCTCGATCATTTCATGCATTAGGTTCGAATTTAACTCATGTAGACATGGTGTGCTGGGGTTCAAAACACCAAACTTCGATATCTAGACAAGGTCAGTCAAAGGTTCAAGTAATTGATGTCTTTTTCTTCAAAATCACTGTGAGTTCCCTAGCATTTAGGTGGTCAATTAATTTTTATTTTCTTCAAAATCTTGGTCTTTTCGTGATGTTCTTTTTCAAAATCACAGATTCTGTCTGTTCACTAAATGGGACAATTTTAGAGTGAAAACTTGTTAATTTTGAAGCCTACTTTGTGGGTTCACAAAATGCCTTGCAATATCAAAACTTAATGTTGCCTGAGTAATAAGCAATGGCATTTTATGAATTATTTATTATAATTTTATAAGCAACAAGTTTTTAAGCATTTTACAGACATACTGTTCGGCCAAATAATAGCACATGGAATACAATACATGTGGAAAATAGAACATGTTACATATATGATGGCTAACAGAATCAAAGTAATTTCAATTGTAACCAAGAAACACGTTTAATCAAATAGACATGCCATCTAAATTCTTCTGTGCATGATCAACAGCCTGTGCGTACTTAATAAATTACATATACAGTAGAATCATTCGACCAATAAAACGGAGTATAGCAAGCTGTTTCATGAATGACACGCCTAGTATAGCAAGCTTCTCAAAGCGAGGGTGGGTAATACAAGTTGAACTTATGCAAGGTCTTCAGTTGAACAGTCTCATCCGCCATTTCAGCATGCTGCAAGAAGGATAATGAATATAAGATTTCACGAGCAAATTTAGCAAATAAAAATTGCTAGAACGAAATAATTATTCAAATTATGTTGTGTTGTATCTATAAATCATTATGGCATCAGAACCAGTAGGCAATGCAGCAGCAACCGAATCAAGAGATAGCTTACGTTTTTAACACAAAAACTATCTCCTTTGGGACTAATGGAGCATCTGCATAATGAGGCGTTAGCTTTTGTGTACAAGAAAGTCCAATTACATCGAGTTTCGCGGTTTTAACTTCACAAGTCATTAAAAAAATCCATAGTATGTCTTCATTCGGTGCATGATTACTGGGACTTGACAATGATGGAAGCTGGAGGGATTACAAATCAAAGTCACATCGAAATTAATTAATCAAATTATAACTTATACAACAACATTTGACAAACTTCATTCAATTTTGAAAATTAAAATTAAAGCAACTTAAAAAAGTACATGATTGTATTGAGCCACGTCAAACAATAGCCGATCAAATTCGCTAACCTTTCATGCCTTGGTTAAAATTCAAGCAACAAACACAACAAAACCCAGAAAAGCAAAGAACTTTTGCTTTGTATTTTACTTAATTCAAAAGGAATACAACCTAACAATTTTACATAATTTAAAAGGAATACAATTTAACTTTTTATAGAAGAACTAGTAGCTAATATATAAATTTAAACTTGAGCAGCAATTCAACTGCTTAGAGTAAGACAAAAAGGAGTAAAAAAGAATAATGAATATCCTGTGAAGTTGAGGGAATTTGCACTGTTGTGCTTTGTAGCTCCCACTACAAAAAAAAAAAAAAAAAAAAAAAAAAAAAACAAAGATTTATAAGACAAATAAATTGTGATAAAATTTAAAATATATTACCATAGATAATATATAAGGACTAATATCAATATTTGTCATTAATATTGAGTATTTATTTTCAATTTGAATTATCCCTTAATTTTTTTAACTTTTCAGAGATAATTATATTAAATATGTCACAAAAAATAACAAAACTTAATTCTATTTGAATATTTATAACAGTTCTAATTTGTCTCTAATCAATTTTGTTTTTTTATAAATATTTTTATTACATTCCTTTAAAAATTTAATACTACTTTCCTTCCATAACCTAAACAGACTCCAAACAATAACCTCTCTCCCCAAAACAAAAATTACACCAGCCTCTCTTCCTCTTTGTTTTGCTCTTCTCATCCACCCAACCACCTTACTTGTTTTCAATTTTTCTCTCCATGGGCTATTTTCATTGATCTCCACGGTAATGTATTTTCATCTTTTAAATTAATTTTTTTTTATATTTTCTTGATTGATTATAAAGTTTCTTAAATGTTGGATATAACTTTTTTTATTCATTTAATTTACAAGTTCTCACAAAATTATATATATAAAAAAAAAAAATTATTGCGTCTATTTCAAGATTGTTTGAAGTTAGGTGCTTGCGATACAAAGAAAATTTCCACTAATTGAAGAAGACCTACACGTAAGTATTAAGGGCAATCCAAGAGATGAGATATTATTATTGTGATATTCAATTATTTTGTATATGCTTGTAGATAAAGGAAAATAAATAAAAATTAAATTATTTTTAATACTTATTTTATTTTAAATTTTTAAGTTGATTTTAGCGTCCATATTTTGCAGGTGAGTGTTTTTGGTTTGCTGTGATGTGATTACAAAGTACATCCTTTAACAATAAAAAAATATTTTATATTTTATAATTTTTTTAGTCTCAACTTTTATAGCTAAATCTATATGTAATTTGATTGAATTAGATTTTTCACTCTTAACTTATTATCATATACTAGTATATGTTATTATTTTTATTTTTTAAAATATATTATTTCTTTTGAAATGTAGGTATTGAAGTGTTCATTCTTGGGAGTTGTATGGCTGCTAATGATAGATATCACAAAGTCTCCCATAGAGATCATACTTTTCAGAATTGATGTATCAAGACCTCTTGCTTTTGAGAACCAATATATCAAAAAAATTTAGTATTAGATATAAGACAATTTTAAATTTTTATTTACTTTTTTTTTTCTTTTTTTAATATAAGATAATTTTGAATTAATTATGTGAATGAAAACACTTGTTTTTCTATTTACGTTTTTTAGATATTCGATTTAAAAAAATGACAATTACTAATACAAATACACTAGAGGAAAAAAAATTAATAGATCCTAGTATGATAAAAAAATTAATATTGTTAATGACATAAAATAGTGTTATGATCACTATATATTTTTTTATAGACAAAACTTTTAATTTGTCACTTTTTTTACCAACTCAAGTTTGTCACTACAATAGAATTTAGTGATTAATAAATATTTGTGACATATACTAAAATGCTACTATAATTTTTTGTGATGGTAGCAAATGCAATAAAAAAGTAGTGGCATAATTTTTGTTACAATTTAATTTTAGTGACAAATATGTTATATATAGAAACAATTTTTTTTGTCCCAACAAATCACTTTTTTTGTAGTGTCCGCTAATTATGCAAAGATAAACTTTTTTTTCTTTTTTATTTTGTATTGGAAAGCTTTCTAACGGTTATTTCAACAAACTCAATTAGGCTTAATTGATTTTGCACTTATGAGGCATAACATAAATTAGTACAGTTGGCCAGTTAGTTTGTCTTGAATTTCAACTCTCCCCTTTAGGCTCAATGTACTTTCTTTAAATTTGAGCTTGTTCTTGAAAAATTAAAACTTGTCTAAGCAAAGAGCTTTGATCATAACATCTGTGCTTTGATTTTCAGTTGGCAATAATGAATTGTCTACTCCTTATTGATGATTTTGTCTCAAACAAAATAAATATCAATTTTGATGTACTTGGCTCTTATGTAGTATATGGGATTTGCAATGAGTAAAACTGTAATGAGACTATATGTCCATATCATCAAAGGAATCTTAACTTCAACTTGTATTTCTTTAAGTAAAGACTTCAAGCAACTTAATTTTGAGTTAACACGAGCGAAGGCTCTATACTTAACTGCTACACTTGATCTAGCAACTATTTGTTGTTGTTTAAAGCTTCATGACACTACATTTCCACCGAAGAATACATAGCACTCATTTACCAATTGTTAATCATTTGAATCACTATCCTAATTAGCATTTGAGAACCCAACAAGTTCAAGATTATCAAATATATTGAAAACAAGCTCAAAGTGCTTAGTTTGCTTTAGATACATTATAACTCTTTTGCAAGCCTTCTAATGGCTATCATAAAGATCATTTATGAATTGGCTCAATTTATTCACTGTGAAGGATATTTTAGGTCTTGATAATATAGCATATTGTAGTGAACCAATAACTAATTTATAAAGAGTCATCTTGTCAAAAAGTTTACCACAGAATTTAGTTAACTTCATACATGCTGTAATTAGGCTTAATGCTCCTTTATTGTTTGTCATATTTGTCTTAGCTAGGAGATCAATTCTGTATTTTTCTTGGCACATAAAGATTTAGTCTTATTTTCTAGTTATCTCAAACCCTAGAAGGTAACTTAATTCTCCTAAGTCGTTCAAGGTAAAAGACTTATTCAATTGCTATACTAGCTCTTTTATTTGAACTTTATCACTTCCTATAATAATGATAATGTCCACATAGATTAACATTAGGATCATACTCAAATTGCTCACCTTGTAAAATAAAGAAGTGTTAGACATGTAATAGATAAAATTCATGATATTAGAGCTTATTTGAATTTTTCAAACTAAACCCTAGGTGCCTACTTAAGTCCATTCAATTATTTCTTCAGTTTGCAGATATGGTTATGAGCTTTGTATTTAAGAAGCTATTTGGTTGACTCATGTACACCGTCTCTGCCAACTCAACATTGAAAAAAACAATGTTGTTGTTGACTTGTCTTAATTTTTAGTCCTTATGCATTGCTAAACTCAATATTACTTTGATAGTTGAATATTTAGCCACTCGACTGAAGGTTTCTAAAACCCCTTTAGAAGTTTGTAAAAACCCCTTTGTAACTAGTCTTGCTTTTTGCTTTTGTATAGTTTCATCTAAATTTTTCTTTACTCTGAAAACTTATCTGCACCCAAAACTTTCATGTCTTGTTTATATATGACTAGTTCCAAAGTTTCATCGATGATCAAAGCCTTGAACTCCTACTGTATGGCTAATTTCTATTTTATAACCTTTAAGATATCTTTCTTACTCTTTGGTATCTTGTATTGTGAAGCATTTGATGCATCTGTTAAGTAAATCTTTAGCTTGAAAATACCAACTTTGCTTTTGGTTATCATGGGGTAGGATGAAGTGAATTGATTTGCATGGATAGCATTTAAGTTTTAAGGTGAAAAGATTTATGTTTATGGCTCATGTGTTAAGGTTGAGTTTTTTGTTTGAAGGAACATATGTGATTGACTTGATTCTTGTTCAAGATTAGATGGAACAAAGTGTTATCTTGTTAGAATAGCTGAAACAAAAACTTATTCAAATGCCATTATGCATAATAAAGTTTGGTACGCGAATTATTGAATTGTTATTAGACTTGTAAAAGGAAAGATCAAAGAAGATAGATTTTGAAACAAAAGGAAATGAATTCTTATTGAAGATTGCATTTCTTGTAATATAAAGCCTTTTTGAGACATGTAAACATAAGTACCCTTTTATGCAAAAGGTTGTATCCAATGAAAACACATATAAAAGCATGGAACTAAAATTTATTTTTTGTTATATGTTCTAAGGTATGGGTAATATTCACAACCAAAAACTTTAGGAAATTTCATATTTAATTTTTCATTAAAAAGAAGCTTAAATAGACATTTTTGGCCCAAGATAAGTATTATAAGTCTATTAATTAAATAAACTGAAGCATAGAAGACTTTCCATTAAAATTTTAAAGGCATGCCTGATTGTGCCAATAAGGTTAGACTTATTTTTAATACATATCTATGTTTTCTTTCTACTTCATTATTTTGATGGTATGTATAAGGGCAAGAATACCTAAATTTGATCACTTGTTCTATTAAGTAAGTCTTAAATGATTTAAGCTCACCACATAGGTAACACATGATTCATTTAACAAAATAAAAAAATTTGGGCCCAAAAATTTTGTAAAGATTTAGTCTATTTGTTTTGTTATAAATAAGGGTAAATAATGAGAAACTGGTAGATTTTAGGAGAAGATTGTAGAACCCCCGAGAAGAGAAAAGAAAGAAAAGAGAAATAGGAGAAAAAGAGAGAAAAAAATAAAGAGAAAAAGAAGAAAGGAAGAAGAAGGAAGAAGAAGAAAAAGAAGGATAAGAAGAGAAATAAGATAATAATGTAAAGATTTCCTCTTTATTCTTCATTTTGAGAAGAAAATAGTTTATTTTAATATAGAAATTATTAAAAATTAAAGAAATAGATAGATTTTTATTTTAGTAACTTAATAGTTAAAATTATTATTAATTTAAGTCCTTAAACTCCAGATTCATAGATTTTGGTTCACATTTCACAGATTGATCGAAAAATTTCTCGACAATTGTTAAAAAATTAGATGAAAAACTGTAGAATTTGATTAGGAGTAAAAATAAAAAAATTATAAAAATTTTGTTCAATTTTATAAATTAGAAGTTTTATGTGCGAATAATTAAAAATTTTATGGTCAAAATAAAAATTTTTATAATTTTGGGTTTTAAGTGTAAAGATTTTGGAGATATTTTTATAATTATTTATATTTTAAGGGGTACTTTTTTAATTATCTATATTATATGAATATTTTATAATTTATCAGTATTAATAATTTTTATTGTAAAAATTTAAAATTTTAAAATTTTTAAACTGAATTTTAGTTTAATTTTAAATCAAAAATTTATTTGTAATTTATTATAAGCAGCATAAGTTATTAATTTATTTTAGCAATTATGTATTTATCTTAAAAGTGATATCAGGTGATGGTCAGGAAGGAAGAGAGAGATCGGAGGAACTAAAAAAAAAATTACTGACGTCTTTTTATCCAAGTAGGTATTTCATATATAATTAAATATTTTGGTATTTTAAAAAATTAAAAAGTAGGGTTTTATATTAAAATTTTATAGAAAATTATATTTCAATAATACGATTGCTATTCTGTTCAGTTTTGTATAAATTTTTCATGATTTAACAATATTATTATTATAAAATTATACTTCCAATATTTGCAATACTGTGAAATGATATGACATAAGTTATTTTATTATTACTGTATGTGATTAGATTGTAAAATAATGTATAGCCTTTGTTTAGCACTGGTGATTATGGATCTAATTTCAATCCCACGGTGAAAACTCATAAACTTGAAATTATGGACGATAGTCCCTTAGTATAGAGCCTCTAAAATACGTAGGCTACACATTTTTTGTACAGCAGTCCCTAAGAATAGTACCCCAAAACTATGCATTATACATAGTAATAGTTAATTTGAATTGTTGTCTTGTTATCATTATTTATGATTATTTTTGTTTATTTACGTTATTTATAACTTATTTAATTGAAAGTATAATTATTATTAAATTACTTGAAAAACTATAATTATATGTAAATATCTATAAAGTTTTAGCTCATATCCTACTTTATAAGTTCTACTGTAGCAACAGGAGATAGATGAACATGAAAGAACCTTACCATTTTTGCTAAATACACTTTTGAAAACTATTTTATTATGTATATTATGTTTGTTAAAATATTATAAAAAATTGTTCATATTCTATTAAATAAATACATTAAATTTTATTGTGATAGATTGTGTTATGATGGTAGTTTAAATTTTTATGAGAAATATTGGAAGTGTTGTAAAATTTTTATACTTATAGGTTTATATAGATAATGTCCGTGTATAGTGGGGGCTCTATCAAAATATCCATGACCTCATTTCTTCGATTTTAAACTATTTTTTTAAACTCTAAATCACAAACCCTAGTTTAGAAGACATGACAAACTATGTCACATTACTAGGATTTTATTTGCAAGTCAATTGTTGTCTTAATTTATAGTTTGAATTGTTTAAAAATAATAAAGGTATCAAATTTATAAGTCAAGAGATATATCCAAATAAACCTGGTATAATCATCAACAAAAGCAATATAGAATTTGTAACCATTGATATGTTTTGCTATATTTACATACATAACAAAAAGAGAATTGAACAATTAAAGTGTTTACATCCATAAAGTCAAAAACATTATAAGTAGTGAGTAAATCTTTGAAACGGAAGCAAAATTAACTAAACTATGACATAAAGATTTCATCACAAATACTTCAGCATTTTAGAAATTCCTCTTCTAACAACTCCTTGTAATGGAATTTTTTGCTTCTTCTGATCCTTCAAAAGACAAGATTTCTTATTGAATTCAATCACAACATCATTATCTTTACTAAGCTGTGAAACAATAATCAAAGCTTTTATAATTTTAGGAACAAGAAGAATTATGTTCAACAAAATAGGCTTAGGTGTGTGAAATGTGGAAAATATACTATTACCAACATAAGAAATAATAAGATTTTATTCATTCCCTATTAAGAGTTATTGCCTCTTTTATAGTCTTAGTTATGTTTAAATTCTTGATTGAATTGGTTGCATGATGGATTACTCCACAATTCATAAACAACCTCGAATCTACTAATTGTTCAGTTATTATTAGCTATGTAGTTTTGTTCTTTTACTTGGACTATTGAGGCACAAATCCCTTAATGAACCTATGCCAATAATCAACAGCTATATGTCTAATCTTCGAGCAAATTTGGCATGTTGGCTTTCGACTTCCATTTTCACCATGGTTACTTTTGCCTTTGCCTCTTCCTTTATTATTGTTGTTTTGTTTACTTTAATTGTTTGGATTCCAATTTCTTCTTTGGTTGTTGCTTGCTTGTGTAGAGTTTACTGTAATTTTCTTGTGAAAGCTAGAAGCTAAGATGCTATTCTAATTGTCAATTTGATTCTTTTGATTTAGTAGCATGGAATATACTTCATCAAGAGTCAATGTTTTCGCCCTTGATGAGACATTAACTATAATTGATTTATAATCTCTCATGAGACCTCTAAAGTGATATAATATCAAATCCTTATCTAAAATTAAATCTTTATAAACTTTTAATGTATTAAAAAGGTTTTTCATTGATTAACAATACTCAAAGATTTTCCTTTCTTCTTTCTTAGTGAATGAGAGCAAACTCCTCGTATTGACTATTTTTGACAATGATTTTGAAGTAAAACATTTTTTCAAAGCAGATTAGAGTTTAACCAATAAGGTGTATCCCACCATAAAAGCCAACATAGACTTATTCAACGTTGATAAAATTTAGCCTCTTAGTTGATGGTTTTATTTCTTCCAAATCTTGTATTCCAAGTTAATAATGGTGATATTGTTTACTTCATCAATGATAAACTTTTTGTATTTCTATGATGTAGTAAGATTGTTATCAAGAAAGTCTTCCAAGTCATTATCTTGAATTGATAGAAATGTATGAGATTTTCACAGTAAAAAGTTTGTATCAATTAGGTTAATTGTATTTAGGAAGGAAAAATTATTGTTGTTTGTGTTTGAGTAAATTTGTAGTGTTGTATTTTCTTGAGATGCACTACTTGATTATTGAGTGATTAAAGCTATAGTATTTTAAAAATTTGACAGCTCTAATACTAAGTTAAATTCAAGCAACAAACAAAACAAAAATCCAAAAAAAGCAAAGAATTTTTACTTTGTATTTCAATTGATTCAAATGGAATACAACATAACTTTTTTCAGAGGAATTACTAATTAATATATGGAAAACTAAACTTAAGCAACAAGACAGCTATTTATAGTAAGACCAAAAGTAATCTTTTAAGACAAAAAGTAATCAAAAAAGAATAATAAATATTTTATCAAGATGAAGGAATTTGCTCTGCTATGCTGTTGCAAGTCCGCTGCCTGTAGGAAGATAACAACTTTTGTTTCTTTTTGATTTTGTACAAGAAAGCTTTCCAACCTCTATTTTAGTAAACTAAAATGAGCTTAAATGATTTTAGACTTGTGAGGTATTAACACAAATTAGCCCTGTTGACCTGTTGGTTTGTCTTGAATTTCAACTACCTTATCTTCCCCACACCCCAAGCTTCATCTTATTACAAATCATATTAAGCAAATAATTGAAAATAAATGCATATGGCAAACTATTTAGGATCGAGCCTTGAAACTTTGGTAAATTTTTTATGGTGTTCTGACGACGGTTATTGTTTTTATCACATTGTGGATTTGTCAACTATAACCTTCCGTATCAATATGCCTTTGCTTCTGCATCAATAGTGTAAGTCTTCTCCTTTTCTTTTCAAGTTAAACCAGGTTAACAACCACATTAGCTCTCATGCCATCCTAGCGTTATTATTCATCTCTTTCCTTTATTTTCTCCACCAAGGAAATCCTTTCAATTATGAGACCACCAATTCCTTCCTGCAAAACCACCCGATAATAGCAATTCACAATAGCAAATGTAGTCCATTGCTAGAAGTAGAATTACTACCTAGGATAATTAAGATAAGTAGTAGTCAAGGCCTGGATCCAAACCAACTCAGGCCCAAAGGCCTCTCCAAGTTGTCCACTAAGTCTTAGTCTCCTTCATTTCATGTGCAAAGCCTTAACAAACATTTTATCTTTTTTTGATGAAAAGTAATTTTTCTGTTATGCCTACATAGTAAAAGATCAGTATAAGATTCCAGCATACTCTTAGTAGCCCTTTTCATTATTTTGTTTTGCATCATTATTTTTTGTTTAGTAGTGTTTCTTATTATTTTTGTAGCACACGAAACTAGTATATATATACTAGTCTTTATTTTTCTTTTGGACACTAAGTTGTATTAAGCCAATTTATAGAGAAATACAAAACAAGTTGAGCTTTCCTTTCAATTTCTAACTTGATATCAGAGTCAACGATATCTAAATTTTCTTCATTGGCTTTAGTGACTTAACATTTAAGTACCTCCCCAAATGTGAATACAACCCCAATAAACTTCTAAAACTCTAATACTACTAATCTTTCCTTTTCAAGCACAATCAAACTTACAGAAACTAACTTTATCTTGTGAAAATCTCAAGTACTACCATGTATACGAGGAAATGATCTTAAAGATCTATTAGACAGCAACATAACTCTTCCTAAGAGGTATGACGAAATCGCAGGTGAAGAAGGAAATAGCTCAGTAGTAGTCAATCTCAAGTATAAACTCTGAAAGAAACAAAATCAGCAGCTAATGGAATGGACACTCTCAACCCTCAATAAGTCCTTACTTGCTGCAGTGGTTAACTACACTACCTCAGCCGAGTTATGGCAAGCCTTAGAGAAGATTTATGAATGTCAAAAATTGTCAATCTAAGAAGCTTAATATCTTCAACCAATAAAGAAGGTCTTAGTATTTTAGAGTACTACATGAAGATGAAGGGGATTATTGATGCATTTAAAGTTTTAGGAGATTTCATCATTGACGGAGTTTCATCTTGTATTTACTGGGCGGTCTTAGCAAAGACTATAAATCCATCATAGTAACTGTATCTTCTAAGAAAAAAACACCAACTATGGATGAAGTTTACTCCATGTTATTGAGCCAGGAGAATAGACTTGATGCTTAGAATGATGCTCCAACCCTAGGTCTTCAGACCAAGATTTCTATCAATTATGTATAAGGAAACGCAAATCAGAAAAGAACTAGGAACTCTGCTTTTCAAAATAAGCAAGGAAATAGTGGTTCTAGAAAAAGAAGAGGTAAAAACAGTGGCAGAAGTGGAAATATCAAACCCATCTGTCAAATTTACCTAAAAATAGGTCTTATAGTTATTGATTGTTGGTACAAGTATAACAAGAACTACTCTCCTCAGTAGAACAAGCAAGACTTATAGTCAGCCTTTGTTACAACATCATAACTTACACCTAATCCTAATTGGTACATGGATAGTGGAGCAACAAATCATGTTACCAATTCACTCAAAAATCTATCAATAAATCAAGAATACAGAGGTAACAAAAGGCTAGCAATCGATGATGGTAAGAAACTGCCCATTTCTCATATTAGTAACAATGTTATGAACAGTGTTATGAACACTTTACGCACACCAAAAACCATTAGCCTTAACAATATCCTTTTTGCTTCAAAAATTACTAAAAATCTCTTAAGTGTTTCTTAGTTACTGTAAGACAATGATATTGTTATTGAATTCTACAAAAACCATTGTCTTGTGAAGGACCTGAAGAAGGAGAAAGTTTTACTTTAAGGGTTAGCTAAAAGAGAACTCTACTAGATGCTAAAGTGTGATGTTTTAAAGTCAGCCCCACCTAAAATAGCTAGAATACCTTAAATTTTCAGTTTACAAAACCAAACACCAGAGTTAAATATTAGTAAAATAAGTAACCTGAAAACTCAAAACTAAATTGACACTTGGCATAGGAGATTAGGACACCCATCTATAAGAGTGTTTAAGAACTTAAGTATGTCTTCTAATGATTTTGGTCTCATGAATGAAAGCAATTCATCTTCTGTCTATTCTTTATGTTCTGCATGTCAGTATTAAAAAATGAGCAAAAAACCTGTTGAATCCGCAAAAACCAAAATAAAAAAAATCATTAAAACTTGTTCATACTGCTTTGTGGAGGATTGCCCTTATGAATTTAGTGAATAGATATAAATACTACATTGTCTTTGTGGATGACTTCACCAAATTTACTTGGATTTTTTCTTTAATGTATAACTTTAATGCCCTAATAACTTTTAAACTGTATAAAAACTAAGTAGAGAAAACTTTTAATCTTAAATTTAAAGTCATACACTGTGACATGGGGGGTGAGTTTAAAAGTTTTAAAAACTACCTACAAGAACATGGAATCATTCTGAGATATAGTTGCCCATACACACATCACCAAAATGAAAGAACTAAAAGGAAACATAGACACATAACTGAATTAAATTTGACTCTTTTAGCCCAATCTCATATGCCTTTAAGGTTTTAGTGAGAAGTTTTCTACACAAGTGTTTACCTTATCAATAGACTTCCAACCCTAATTTTGTTGAATAAATCACCATTCGAAACTCTCTTTAATGTCAAACCTGATTACACAATGCTGAAGGTGTTTGGTTATGAATGTTATCCCTTCTTAAGACCTTATAATTAACATAAGTTTCAATGCCACATCTTTAAATGTGTCTTCATCGGTTATAGTCCATTTCATAAAGAGTATCTTTGTTTACATCCTTCAAAAAGAATGTATATTGCCAGGAATGTGATCTTTAATGAAGATGTTTTTCCTTTCAAGTCTGAACCAAACTTCATTTCCTTGTTTGCACATAAACAAAACAACATTTATGACCACTCTCTTTCCTATTACAACATGTACAATTGGTTTGCTCATATGTCAAATCACACTTCAGCAGAAAGAGAGAAATCACAAGTGTTTTTTTATGATTAAACAAGTATCCTTCTTCAAATCATGATCAAGGCAATTCCACACATCAAAGTTCACTAATCTTTCATTCCAACTCACCAACCTCTAGCTCACATTCTCAAATTCTAGCAACATTATCTCATCCTGCACACAAGCCATCAGAACATTTACCATCTCACCTCATGATTACTAGAAGTAAAGTTAGTATATATAAACCTAAGATTTATACCATGAAGACAACTGAAGATCAAAGCACTAAAATCTTACCTTCTGAAGATGAAGCATTATAGGATCTTAAGTGGAAACTAACTATGCAGCAAAAGTATGAAGCCCTGATCATAAATAAAACCTGGGAACTTAAGCCTTACAAACCTAGCATGAAAATTGTGGAGAGCAAATGGATTTTCAAAATTAAGAAGAACTCGGATAGTAGTATTCATAAGTATAAGGCTTGGTTGGTAGCAAAAGGGTATCTACAAACTCTTAAAATAAACTTCACACAGACTTTCAATCCAGTCATTAAGTCATTAACCATCAAGATTATTTTTACCCTAGCAGTGTAGAAAAATTTATCACTTAGACAAATAAATATCAACAATTCAATTTTGAATAGAGATCTCACTGAAACTGTGTATTTGAGCCAACCTTATAATTTTTCAAACCTACAATTTCTCAACCATATTTGCAAGTTGAATAAGGCATTATATGGGCTTAAACAGGCCTTTAGAGCTTGGTACAACAAACTGAAAGAAGCACTGCTCAGATGGAACTTCTTCAACATTAAGTTAGATTCCTTTTTGTTCTATAAACTTGAAGGTTAAGGGATGACATTGCTATTTATCTACATGGATTATATCATCATTATAGATAGCTATTCTAAAATGATAGACCAAGTTGTTAGGCTACTTAATAACACTTTTACTCTAAAAGATTTGGAAAATTTGAGTTATTTTCTTGGCTTTGAAATTAAAAGAACTTCATATGTAATCTTCCTATCACAAGCAAACTACATTAAAGATTTACTTTGCAAAACCAAAATGCATAATAGCAAAAGAGTTTCTGCACCTATGGTAGTTGGCACAAAACTCAACAAAACATTTAGTAATTTTTTTCAAAACAAAACTCTTTATAAGTCAGTAATTGGATCCCTTCAATAGGCAACATTATCTAGGCCAGAAATTTCCTTTGCAGTAAATAAACTGAGTCAATTCATACATGAACCTTATGATTCACACTAGAATGCTTGCAAAAGACTTATCAGATACTTGAAGCACACTTTAAACTTTGCTTTAATCTTTAAGAAAATAGAATACTTGGATATGGTTGGTTTTGCAAACTCTGATTAGGCCAGTGATATAAATAACAGGAAATCTATTAGTGGTAATTGTGTGTTCATGGGAGAAAACCTTATATTATGGGGCTCAAAGAAACAACAGGTAGTAGTCAGGTCCATTGCAAAAGCTGAGTATCGAGCAATAGCTCAAGTAAGTGCAAAATTAAGTTGGATGAAATCTCTCCTCTTCAAATTGAAAATAGAAGTAAAACAACCTTCTATTATTTGGTCAGACAGCATCAGTGGAGCTGCATTGGCTAAAAATCCAGTTCTTCATGCTAGAACCAAACATAATGAATTAGATATCCATTTTGTTCGAGATAAAGTGGCCAACAAAGAACATGTAATATGTTATGTCTCAACCGACAGTCAAATTGCTGATATACTGACCAAACCCTTAGCATAAGAAAGATTTGTTTTCTTTCGAAGCAAATTCAATGTTGTCGAAGAAGGAGAGTTGAGTTTGAAAGGAGGAATTGAAGATAAGCAGTAGTCAAGGCTTGGTTCCAAACCAACTCAAGTCCAAGGGCCTCTCTAAGTTGGCCACCAAGCCTTAGTCTCCTTTCCATTTCATGTGCAAAGGCTTAACAAACATTTTGTCCTTTTCTGGTGAAAAGTAATTTTTCTGTTATGCCTACACAGCAAAAGATCAATACGAAATTCCAACGTACTCTCAGTAATCTCATTCATTGTTTTGTTTTGCATTGTTGTTTTTGGTAGCACACAAAACCAGTATATATATACTAGTCTTTGTTTTTCTTCTGGACGATAGGTTGTATTAAGCCAATTGACAGATAAATACAAAACAAGCTAAGCTTTCCTTTCGATTTCTAACTAGGACAACTGTAAATTCTTATATTTTCTGAAATTCATTTACTTTTCTTTTTAGGCTTCACTGAAGCTCGAGTATGCGTATTGCTATTCATTGTGTTTGATTGTAACAAACACAAGTTATGGAAATAGAAAATAAGCCAGCATTTCGGCTGCATTTTTAACTAAATCTTCCTTAGGCGGGCCCTTTCTTCCTGATTCGGATCATCCAATGTTTCCATGACTTCTTCCTTGCCACAACGATCGCTCCTGCTGTTCAAATTAGTCATTAATGGTCGACGTCATTAGTATCCTTTCGGCATGCGTTGCGAACAATTGCGAGGCGGCGCTTGTGGACGACATTAGGCATATTCTCGCCACTCTCGGAAACGATAAAATCGGAGTTGAAGCTGATCTTGGCAGCATTGAGATCGGCTAACTAAAACTCAGAGAAAGGCGGCACTCTTGGAAGCCAAGTTCAGCTCCGACGACGCCGCCCGAAATCGTGGAAAATGAGAGAAAACTAGAGAGTTATATTTGTGTGGGTGAGAGTGAAAGAGAAAGAGAGAGGAAGAGAGATCTAACTGAACGAGGGTCTCCTTCTTTTCCTATCGGTTTTTTTTTTTTAATAAATTTTTTTAATTATGATGTAACATCAATTACCGTAGCATTTTTGCCGTCGCAAACCCGGTAGTAAATATTCATAAAACAATTAAAATCATTAAAAATATTCAACCGTTAACAGGAGTTGTAAGCACAATGTCAAGTCCGTTTGCCCATACAAAAAGGCATCTGACATCTGTAGGCTCTTGAATTCCGTATAATACAACGACTGAATGACGTACGTTAGGATTCTCTCTTTGTCGAAGTAGCAGCAAATTCCCATCTTTACCAACCGATTCCCGCCATAAGTTCTTACATGTAAGCAATTTAATTTCATATTAAATATATAAGTTACATATTCAGAAAGGACATACAACAACTAGCTTTATAAACAAATGGTGCTCCTAAGATTAATTTACCTGGACAAGCAGTCGCCATATTCTTCAATTCCGGAAGAAAACAAAATTTTACTTTTGGTTTGGTGTAATCAAAAGTAGTCGTTGTTGAGCGATTGAGTTCTTTTCTTGCTCGGGGTTTGACACATGATATATCCAGATTTCTCGCTTTTGGTTTGATGATATGCATGGGGTACTATAGATTCAGGTAGCTGACGCGGGACCGCTTCCCATATCTTTCACAGTTATAAATTTGTATTTGAACTTAATGCAAGATCTTTAACCAAAAGCACGTTTAAAGCATGCCTACGTAATTAAGAAAAAAAAAAAAAAAAGATTCAAATTTTATATAAGATGGTAAACTCATTTTTGCCCACCTTGTTAAATATCATTAAGGAATAATTCATATTCATTTTGTTTAAGGAGACATTTTATAATCACATTACATGTAATATAGTTACTTTTTGAAATATAATACTTGCAGTATTACGGGCCTCGGCCCCTAAACCATGCCCGACTCTGCTCCCCTTGTTATTTTGAAAATAAATTGATCATCTAAGTTTGCTTCTCGAGAGACCCAAATGAATTGTTGAAGGTAGGGTTGCAGTTCGGGTAATTTTATCGTAATCCTGTTGTGTTACAGTAATGTCATTTTAAAAGATGTTAATTTAACATTAACCCATATAATAATTATATTAAAAAATAAAAATTTTAATTCTACTCAATTATTAAACATATTATAATTATATAATTTAATATTTAATATTTAATATTTTTATTTTATTTTAATATATTTATATAATATTTATAGTCATATTTTCTTAAATACTAATCAATTTTATTCTAAATATAATTAAATAATTTTTAAAAATGAATAAATATAATAAAAAAATTTGAATTATAAAATAAATTTATTAAATCATATTAGTTACTATAATATAATTATGCAAATAATTAATTATATTATAAATTAATTTACATATTAAGAACTCTAAATTCAAAAATAACTCAATTATTAATCAAATTTTATTATAATTTTTAATTAATAATTAAATTTAAATTTATAAATTTTATATTATGTTTGTATCATGTTAACAAATTATGCCAAAAATTGTCATCTAACTAAAAGGGTAAGTGAAAATTAATCAAAAAGAAGGAAATAATTAAGCTAATAATTAATTAAAGATACTACATCAAAAGTTTTGATAATAAAGCATGCTTCCATGCATAGACAATAATACTTGTTCGCTTATTTTATTATATAATATTAATGGAACAGGATAATCCATGCCATGCATGTTTTTACAAACAACACACAATTTAACGCTAGTTGTTGATCATTTAATTTATTCATTAAACATGCAGGCAGTATATAACTAGTAATTAATTAAGATCATAGAAACTCAGCCAACCCTTGGAGTTCGAATCACGGTACTAGAGTTGTTGATCCAAACCCAAACTCTGTCGCATCTGAAATCCTTAGTGACTGGAGTTCCATCAGGTAAAACGATTGCATTGACATGTGGATTCTCTCTCCTTATCGTAGCAGCGGCAGCCTCGCCGGCTTCACCCACCAGCTCTGGCCAGGAATTCTTACCTGTAAATTTTCATATCATATAATTATAAAATAAAACCCTTGTTCAGAAATGAATAATTCATATACATATATAACAATTGAAAATGGCCTTGCATGATATACCTTGACAACCAAATGACATTAATTTTTCTATCGAGAACAAAACTGTCAGTATGGTCCGAGAGAGTTCTTGCTTTGTTGTTTGTATAGATGGGGTATATATATACATTAGATTCAGAGTGGCTTGATTTTCAAGGATAATTTTAAAGTAGCTAGCAGAGTTAAAGCCAGGTGCCATATTAAAATATTAGCTTTGTCTGTAAGCATCTGCAGAGATTGCTTATCCACAAAGCATAATAATAATAATAATAATATGCAAGAAGCTTAGATTCGATCAGCACCTATTCCATTATTGTCTTGGTTTCCAGCTCATTTCTCTGTGTATTGCCATTGAGAAAGGAGAAATAACTAAAAAGTTAGCGCGGTACCTTATCATAGCGAATATGATAGAATGTTCAAAAGATAAGAAAGAATTTGTATTTTTATTTTTTTTTAAGAAAAAAAAAATTAAAGTTCATGGTATATGAATGGAGTGAAAATTATAAAATTCTCAAAAGATTAAAAAGAATTTGTATTTCCATTGAGAAAATAAAAATTCAGTGAGATGGTACATTAATAAGGTGAAATCGATAAAATTTTTAAAAAATTAAAAAGATATATTATTAATTTAAATAAATGACAAAGTCTAAAATTTATGACTTTTTTATACTACAATTCTTTAAAATATATAATTTTCTAAAATCAAGTAATTTTATAATTTTATTGATTAATTAAATACTAAGACTTAGGGATAAGGAATTTTTCTAAAAAAGTTTGAAATTTATGAAATTAAATTAAAATATTTCAAAATGATTTCGAATGTGATTTTGAGTCCAAAATAGCAAAGTTTGTCAAAATAATAATATACATCGCAGCCAAAGTCAACATATTTTGAACCTATATTTGAAAATTTTGAAATTATGCTTCATTTATCCAATTTTGATATATATAGCAAATGATGTCCTCAAAGAAAACCATTTCCAAATACAATAATGCACATTGTTATATTATACATGTTAATACTCAATCTTTATAGAATGGGTTTTGTATGCCTCTTAGCATGTTTGGAATGAATTTAAGAAAAAAAAATTAAAATTCATAACATATATAGAATAAATACGGGTACGAATAAATATTTGTAGATATTTACAATGAATACTCATAGATATTTAATTTTTTAATCTTTTTTATTTTATTGTATTATTATTTTTAATTAATTAATTTTTTTAATAATTAACTTTAAGTTTTTCAATAAAAATTAAAAACTACACATATTCAAATGATAATGATATTATTGATGAAATAAATTAATTATTTTGATTACTTATAAAAATTTATTCTTCGTTAATTTATAAATTATTATTGACTATTGTATAAATCATGTTACGTTGATACTAGCTATAATTAAGTAAAATAAAAAAGTAAACTTAATAACTATTATTTCAAACTTATGAGATTATAAATTTTTATTTTGAATTTTTTGATATTTTATATATAAATTTGTAAAATAATTCTATATCTCTTTAAATAGTTGTGATAAATTTTATTTTATATGAATGTAATTAATATTTTATGTAAGTGATGTATTTTATTTTAAATTTATACTAAAAATTTATAATTTTAATTAGATAATTTATAAATTTAAATTTAATATTTAATAATAGTACAAATATAATTGAAAATATAAAAAAAAAATCACTAAAAATTCACTAATATTTGTATAAATTTGATTAATATTAAATATTCATTTAAGTAAATTTAATATTGAAATATCAAACCCATCACGAATTTGGTGTTAATTTGATATTGAATTATTTTAACAAATGCGGATATAATTTTGAAAGTATTTATCTCAAATCTAGTCTAATGTCATTCTTAATGCATATCCCTTTCCTCTTCATAAAATATTAGAAATAAATAAAATAAAAATAAAAATAATTCTTACTGTTATTGTTAAGGTACCCGTGCACCTGAAATTATTAAGGTTATTATACACCTAAATTTGATCTTATAAATAAAGATAAATTAAAATAATTCTCCTTTCAAAATTAATGTGAAAATTAAAAATAATTTATTTATATCTTTCTTTTATGATAAAAATTCAAATTAATCAAAATATCTATTTAAAGATAAATAAAATAAATTTAAAAAAAAAGAATTCTAAATATTACAAAAGAATATAGGTAATTGAGTGCTGATGTTTTGAAGGAATAATTTAAAATCAGTAATCAAACAATATTGGAAATATAATTCTTCAAATTGAAATTTTGAAAAAAAATGATGATCTTTTTTGGGCTCAGCTTGTTAAGGCTTGTCCAATTATTTCCTCCAAGGCCACTTTAACTGTTAGAAATGTTAATCAATGACCATTCTTGATAATTATTGAAAATGAAGAAAAAGAAAAATATAATAAATTGGAGAGAATTTTAAATAAAATAATTTTATTATATTATTATATTAATATAATAAAATTATTTAATTATTAATTTTTATTAATATTATTTAATAATTATAATTTTAAAAAAATTACAAAAATAATAATATATATTAGTAAAAAAAATTATGTTTACAAAAAAAATTAATCATGTTTTTTTCTTAAATTATACTAATTAATTAATATTAATAAAAATTAATAATTAAATAGTTATATTACATCAATATAATAATAAAGTAGAACTATTTTACTTAAAAATTTTTAACTAAACTAATAACTAAATATATAACACCATATTTTATTGTTAAATACTTGTTCACTTTTCTTTTATTATTATTATTATTGTATAATAGTAAAGGAACAAGTGAATCCATGACATGCATTACAGGCTACAAACTCAGCCAACCTTCGGAGCTCGAATCACTGTTCCAGATTGGTTGACCCAAACCCAAACCCTATCACATCTAAAATCCTTAGTGACCGGAGTTCCATCCAGTATAACGATTGCATTTACAAATGGATTCTGTTTCTCAACTGTAGCAGCAGCAGCCTCGCCGTTTTCACCAACCAGCTCCGGCCATGAATTCTTACCTGCAATGAAAATTTTCCGTGTAACATATATGCATAAAATAAAACACTAAAAATGGCCTAGAGTTTATTGATTACCTGGACAATCGGATGCCATGTTCTTGTTTCTCCCCTTAATGTAATCAAGACAGTATGGATCGAGCGAGTTCTTGCTTCTGGTTTGATTTTGACGATGGGGTATAATATATATATATATATATATATACATACACAGCTTCAGTCGTAGCCGATAACTCTGAACGTTAATTAAGTTGATAAATTTTGAATGAGAGAAGCGATGTTGAACGTTGACAATATTGATATTGACTTTGCACCATTTACGGCGAAGAAATTGACATTCATTCACTAACTTGGCCTGACTGTCTTTGTTTGTAAGCTGATGTGGATGGAACTTGCGTATCCATAAAGAATAATAGTAATAATAATTATATTCAAAGCGTTAGAATTGACTATCGGAATTTTTCCAAGCAGTGGATTTAAAGTCCTATTCTACTTTTATTTTGGTTGACTATCCACCTCATTTCTCTTGTTTATCTTTGCTTCTTCTTTTTTTTTTCTTTCTGAATACATTTGTGTTCATACTGAAAAAAAGATAATTTTTTTTATCTTTTTTATCATTAATTTTTAAATAAATATTAATACATGACATAATAAATAATAAATAATTTAAATTATATTTTAGTTAAATTTATTAATTAATTATATATTTTACTAAATCTAAACTATTTATTATTAATTATGTTACATATCAACATTTACTTAAGTTAAGAATAAAAAAATAACTAAAGTATCTTAAATTTACATTCTAAAATTATATTAACTAAAATTTATTTATCATAAAAAAATATAGTTTAAAAATTTAAATGATGAAATTTAATACAAAAATCAAGTAGAGAAATAATTACATATATACCATTTATTTTTTATTAGTAATATTATATTAATAAAATTAAAAAAATAAAATTTCTATATTAATAATTTGACATATAATACATGATATTATCGCAATATAGCATACCAAAAAAATAATAATAATTTTATATTATAAATTTTGTTACATAAAACATTTTTAATATTGTCACGATATTTACTACATCATTAAGATTTTCTTGTATATAATTGGAACAATCTTCCTTTTACATAAAAATTTGTCAAGTCCAACATTATTATAATATTATGATCAATATAACACTAATCAAATCTACTTTATTTTAGTTTGACAAAGCACGGTTTGAATGTGTGTAGTAAAGCCGTTAATTAATTAATTTTCTAAGTTTAAACCATAAAATATAAGCTCGATCTTGAATTTAATTCCACTTTATATATTATTTAGAGAACAACGTTTAGTAGATGTTCAAATTCACACATAGCAACACTCATTTAAAATAATTAACCAAGACAGATGTTTGATTTCAAAAGAATTGATTCACCATACTGTAGCCATGCTGAAAACAGATCGTAGGACAACAATGTCAAAATGCAAGGCAAAGCAAGTTGTTTATTACAACGACTATAAGCTGCATGCATCCCAATAATGTTATTGACAAAGAGTTAACATCTTTTTATCCTCAAAAAGAAAAATAAATAAATGAATTTACATAATCCTACACATACGTCACTAGTTTATCATGTATATGTAGCAGTTTCTTTTTTTCTTTCCATTGACAACTGACCTATCAACTACGTGAATCTATCATATTTAGCAGTCTCTGCCCCTTCTACTCGATAAGTAGATTGTTCACCTAAGCATATGTGCCGTCGCATACTCTAGTGAAATGAGCATGGCATCGTATAGAGACAGAGAAAACTGATAGACACCACAAGTATATCTCTTGCCAATATGTTTACCCATGGTGATAGTTCAAGCAAGAGATCGACATCTAACTCTTATGCCAATTTTCCGTATTTCTTGCAGCTGACGAGCTATTTCTTGAATGAATGGTAGCCCCTCATTGCCGTTCTGAAGAAAGTTAAAAGTATGCTCGAGAAAATTATGTTCATCCTCAAGTGCTCCTAACCTGGCATTAAGATCTAAAATTTCACTTTTGAGAGAAACCCAATCAGTTTTTCTACAATGCGAGGAGTCCTTTTGCCCGTTAGAGTCCAATTTTTTTTCTTTGCTAACAACTTGATCTTCACCAATTGAAACATTCAATCCTTCCTGAGCAGGATGGCTTCCATTTGATAAATTTAAATCTTTTCGTAGAGGCAAACCTTTCTCTTCCACAAGACTACTTCCTGAGCTCCCCTCCTTAACAGGAAACTTTCCCTGATACTGCACTGTGTCTATTGCTTCTTCAATATATCCGCTATTAGACATGTCATCCACAGTCCAATCACAAGCACATGTTTGAAGGTTCTTCTCCAAGCTTTTTAAACGTTGCAAAATGTACAACTTTTCTTCTTCAAATTCAGACAATGAAGATATGACAACATCGGATTTGTTGACGCCTTTAGAAGCCTTGGAGTATGTTGGATCCGAAGGAAGAATGGCATAATCTTTAATATGGACCAAACACGTATCATTTATATTCACATTTTTCTTTTTGGAATTCCAAATCTCCTCAGCTATGGTCCCCATCATTGATTCATCTGGATATGTTAACCTATAATATTCTAGCTCTGCTTCTAAGTCTTGTATTTGTTTCTCCTTTTCAGCCAGGAGATCATTAGCTTTCTCCAATTCCTCCATGTCATACTCTGCCTGTTCTTCCATCATTCTCAAGTACTGTAGAGCGTCCATGTTGAGTGCTGCCTTCTCCTCTTGCAACCTTGTAATCATGGCCATTGCCTGATTCGCAGCAACTGCTGCAGCACTCCTTTCCTCATCTAGCTCCTTATACAAAGCATTCATACATCTACGATCATATTCAACCTGCAGCTTTAACCGATCAATACTACTTTCACCTTCAACTTCACTAACAGTGCTTCCGACCAAAGATTCAAGACCAGCTGACTCAGCTCTTTCCACCGGAACTGACTTCTGAAGAGTCTGAATTCTGTTAGAGGTAGAAGCATTAGCTATCTGCACTTCATCGCCACCAACTTGTCCATCGGTACTCTTATTATTCAGTAGCACATGAACCCCTTGAGCAGAAAATTTTTCCGCCAGCAACAAGCTCAAATCTTCACTAACCCTATCAATTTGCTTCTCTATAGATTGTTCCGCAACAAATCCAGATGCTTCTCTTCCCTGGCTACTGACAGATAACTTACTGACATCACTTGGATCCTCATAAGTTGGATCTACCATAGCAGGGCCATTTAAAACCTGATCATTTTTAACCGCAGCGGTTGTATTTAGCATCTTCAATATATCCTCATGGTTGTCGATGGTAACATGAGCAGTGTCAGTCGTTTCAGATACATTTGCTGCTAGAAAAAAATTCAGTAAGGAGAATAGGTTACAAAACACACACTCAGGCACAGAGAAATAGAGAGAGGGAGAGAGAGAGAGAGCTTACACTTCACTGGTGATGGTCCTGCGGTACCTTCCAAATAATCAACTGATGGAATCATATCGACTAAAGATACATACTCAGGTGGCGCAGAAGGATTCACACTCTGAGAGATTGGTGACACTCCTTCAGGAAATTCCATAGTGTAAGGTGGTAGAGAAACATCATCTAGCAAAATAAGCTCGGGGAGTGGAGAAGGACAGATTTTCTCATTAGCTTGCTGCCAATTAAGCTCATCCAGACCAAACCAACCAGAAACATCAGCAGTCAAACATCTTATATCTTGGGGTTTTCTTATACCATCCCGTGCCTCATTTATATCACTAACTATACTACTACCATGATTGTCATCAGAAAACGAGAACTCAGACTCAGAATCAGAAGTAATTTTCAGCTCACTGTATCCTACATGAGATAAGGGATCAGAACCACTTCTTCCAACACAACGAGATGTTGCAGCTGACGCAGAAAATTTATCCCTTGTTTTCCTTATGCCATCCCGTCTGTTTAATTGCTTTTGCAAAGGAATAATAGGTTTAGTAACCCTGGTTGCAGGTGATTTTAGTCGGAATAGTCTTTGCACATTTTGTCTTGATTTCCGAGACTTATTGCAGCATGAACAACATCTCCTGCTCATAGAAAAAGGAGTACAATCCCTAATTGGCACTGTGCTCTGGGAACTACAACCGACAAGATCAAATCCCAATTTACCCAAAAATAGTCTGTGCATATCTTTATTGGCATTACATTTTTTGGAGAATGACAAGAGACAATCATCACACATACCATGGCCATCAGCAAGCCTACCATGGACATGACAAGAAATTAATGATGATATCTCTGATCTATGTTTGCAGCAAAGCAAATTCCGATAAAACTCAGGCTTTCCATTGCTGAAAACATGATCAAGCCTGGAACACAAAATGCAAGGTAACTGCAATTTGCAATAACGTGCAAATTTTGTCAACAGGAATGAGAAGACAGCATCGATGAGCAACAGAAAAATCAAGAACCATTCACAAGCAGTAGACGTAAGAATTTCAGTAAACCCTTTCATACTCCTCTTTTCTCTAACAAACGAGGTACCATGCACGGTCATTGCCACCACAATCACTCTAGAGGACCACAAGTTTCAGAATTGAACGAAATGCAAACTAAAAAAATGTTTTAATTGATCAAAAAAGTAGATATCCCAATCTTCCCAGTACAAAGTCGAGAATCCCATTCCAAATTCAACGCTGTAAGCTGTTAGAATTTAAGAGAAAAAACAATTACATAACTCAGTAACTGGCACACTGAAAAAATAGGGGCAGACCCCATGCATTTACGCAACGAACGGAAAGGAATAAGAAACATACTCAATTATCAGCTAGATTCAATTCACTAGGGATAGAAAAGTATTAAACCAAAATCAAAGAGAAAACGACTCAGAATAGGGAGGAAAACCCGACTCTCGAGATTTCCAATAAAAATAGAGCCAAATGCAATTAAGATGAACTACCAAATTGACATATCGACAGTTATGAATGAATCAGACATAAAACTTCAACTAACTTAAATGTGAGAAATAATGCCAAAATTAATTCATAGTGACAAAAGTCAAGAAATAGAAATCGATGGCCTAACCCATTAAAGCGAAAAACAAGTCCCATAAGTAATGCAACAATGCAAATTACAACATCCATAAACAAGAACCAAAACAACCCATTTGTCCAAAAACAGTTTTAAAAAAAAAAAAACAATCAGATAAAAAAATACATCGATCTGAATGGCATGTGTGTACAAAAACGAAGCGCTATGCAGGTCAGCCACAAACACAAACAAAAACATATTGGCAAGGAAAAAAGAATAAGAATTCATAATGCAATAGATGAAAATGCGTACCTGGGGCCTGCAGCTTTATGCGGATCAATGTTGATAAGGGAAAAAGAGAAAAGAAAAGCGGTGGGCAACGAAAGGAAAGGAAAGGAGAGGAGAACGAAGATCAGAAGTCGTTGTCCGGGAAATGAAAGACCGTTGAAACCAACAGTTTTGATTTGTTTGGTTGCCAAATAAAGGCCACCTTAAGTTAATGTATGTACTTTTTTGATTGACTAAAATATTGCAACTATCTGTCTATCTGATAACACAGCCACAGGTGGTTTTGTCTCAAGTTTCAATCATTGCTCTTGTTATCCCATCAATGTCTTATTGAATTCTCTACGTCTAACTGTTTCTTCAATCTTATCTTATTTAGATCCCTCTTAAATATTTGAATATATCACATCACAGCTTCCAAAATTCTTGTAAATCTTGTTCATAATATCATTTAAAAAAATTAATAATATTTAAAAGTTATTTACATAACCACATACTGTATTTCTATCACAAGTATGATTATATATCATAAGATGTATGAACATACAGGTGTACCATATTAATTAAATGAACAGGAATTAAGAAATTTGGACTGCTTGTTAATTGAAGGAAAAAAAAAAAATAACTTCGCTAGAAGAGTAGAGCGTGATATTCATTCATATTTGAAAGTATGCATGAACCTTCAATTAATGACATAATCATAAGTGCACATTTGTTTTATTTAGCAGATGATTATTATTAATTGTCCTCTTAAATATTTAACTAATAATTTTATTTTGCAACAGATATGAATTATAAAGTAAAATATTTTAATTTTAAATATATCATAAATTAGTGGGCACTCATCAACTAAATTCCAACAACCATCTACTTTCAAAATTACAGCAAAATCTTGTCCAGGTGAGTGTGTATGTTCGTGTTCCATTTCCAGTTCCAGTTCGGGTCCAACCGCTTTTATGCTCCGTCATTTCTTCTCCTACTCACCTTCTCTCCTTTCTCAAACAGAACAGCATCTGAAACTAAACTAGAAGTGTTAAGACTGAAACTGAAACTATAACTTAAACTAATTGATCGAAGAAGCGGATAAACACTGGAGTTTACAACTCAGAGAAATTCGATCTCTTATACTTGTCTCCGGTGCAGACATTCATGAAGAGTTCCTTGCAATCTTTCACTGTAAGATCAAAGAATTCTGCTTTGTTATTATGATTTCTTTTTTTATTTTTGTTTTGATTAGTTAAATGGGTTTTTTTTTTTTTTTTTGGCAGAGGCTTGGAGGTGTTAGGTGTTATGCGGCGTTTGGAAGCAAAGACCTTAAGATATATGGGGTTAAGGAAGTTATAGGAGTTGCTTCTGGTAAAGGCGGTGTCGGCAAACCAACCACTGCTGGTAATTCTTGTTCAATATATATTTTTTTTGTTAAATTTCTTTGAGCATGATGGATGGAGATAAACTTGTCAAAGTTGGGTCCTTAATGTGATTGGTTGGTCAATTCTGTTTTCCTTTTTTCTAGTTTTAAGAACTTATTCAATTGAATAATTATCGTAGCAATAAAAATAGTAGTTGTAGGTTTAAAGTTTGTGGGAGTTGGTTGAAAGTTGAAAGATTGGTGGTCATTGAATTTTGAAACTAACTTGATTTTGTTTGTGTAGCAAATACAGATAATCATACCTGAGAGTTCTGCCTAACTTTTTTTTATAATTGTTTGGCCTTTTGCGGTTAATTTGGCCGTTGCACTTGCTAACAAGTGTAAATTAAAGGCTGGTTTGCTTGATGCGGATGTCTATGGACCATCTGTTCCAATAATGATGAATATCCATCAAAAGCCAGAAGTCACCAAAGGTAAATTGTTCCTTTCAACCTAATTGATTCCGGTTACTGTGAACTTGTATTTGGTAATCAAGGTTATATGACTAATACAATAACGCCATGATGTCCTCAATGACCACGCTAACCTCATTAATGAAATTAGTGATGAACATAGAACTCTTGACTTCTGTCTACATGTAACTGCTATTAAATCTGCATCTACAAATGGATGAGACTTTGTTCTTGGTGTACACAAGTTCTGAGAAATGAAAATTGATAAGCAATTTTCTGTTTCTACTCTCTATTAAGGATGTTTGTGTTGGTCAATTTGATCCTTTAAAGTTCTCTAGAAAACATTTTGTCAATGTTGATGTGTCCTAGGTTGATAATTGTAATATTCAATAATTTGGATTTGGGGAAAAAGCTTCTTAAATTATTATCTTTACTTCAAATGATATTCTAGTTTTTTTGGAACCTCTTTTTCAATGGAATGGATTTTATATAATGGAATTTGTGAATTAGAAAGAAATTTCAGCTATATGTGATCTTATATAACTAATTGGTCATATGTGCAACTTTTATTTATGTGCTCATTTGCTTCATCATAATAAGCATGGGAGGAACAGATAATTCACTCTGGGCCTTGCAGAATATTGGTCTCTCTGTCTTCTCATTTCTCTCTATGCCTTCATGCACAAGTGCTTGAAACTCGCATTGAGTTGATGCACAACAATGACCACATATTTTCATTGTAACTTTTTGCCTGTGGCTGCGGACTGTTCTGCAGGACATTTTACTATTATGAATTTAGATTATGTAACAACTTCCATGGTTTAAGTCTAATCTTTCTGTTTGCATTATGTTGAAAAAAGAAAATATAATCTTATATTCTAAGCTTTATTTGATTTCAGCTCAAGATTTGGATTTTAACATACTAGGTGCCTTTTTGCATTGAATTCGATATGACTACATAAACTAATGGTTTTGTGACAACTTTTTCTCTTTGTCTCGCTCTTGCAGATATGAAGATGGTTCCAATTGAAAAACATGGAGTTAAGTGTATGTCGATGGGATTTCTTGTGCCTGACAATAGCCTGGTTGTGTGGAGAGCTCCTATGGTATGTCCCCTTATTTTTCATTTTATGTTATTCTCTTTATTGCTTGAAAATATATTTTGGTGTAAAAATATTTCTTGTTCCAATTTAAGTTCCAAAGAAATTATGTATGCCGAGCAGTGGCTCAATTTAAGGATCTAGTCAAGAATTCGTGTCCGCTAATTTGGTTACAGCAGTTAATTGTAGTGTCGTTGGGTGAATTGCATAACAATTATGTACATATGCAAACCGCTTTTGATGGGCAATGTAGTTTTACAAGTTCAGTGACATGAAAATGTATTGAAGAATATAGTTCATATTTACATTGAAGATTCTAGTTAATTTTGTACTGATATTTAGACTATGTGCGTATTGTATTATAATTGATGAAGTCCTTAATTTCTATAATTTCTACTCTTTGCATGTGGTAATAAGATTATGGTAATCATCTTTCCAAAAAAAAAAATGAAATAGTAAATTTTGCTGTTAGTCAAATATTCTTTGATGGAAAAATCCTATGGCTAAAATTAAATTAAAAAAATTATGATTGACAAGCGTTTAACATAGTTACACACAGTTAAGAAACTTAGTGCTTAATACAAATGGGATGAACAGAACTTGAAGTCTCGAGACAAAACAAAATCTTTCTTTCTTCTCAATTCTTTTAATGTTATGTGGTAATTTTGGGTTAATTTTGAGTAGCTCTTCTTTTATTTAACTATTTATATGGTTATTTCATTTCTAATACTTAACAAATGGCTGAATTAATTCTTTCACATATCTCATGGGTATTTATACAGGATGATGAAACCTCTTTTAAGGGAAGTCAACCATATAATCTGATAGCTAATACATTTGTTCCTATATAAATAAGGAGAACCTAGCTATATAGAATATCTACTGCTGTAAACGCTTGCTCTATTGTTAGGCATGTATGGAGTTAATATTCAGTATTAACAATTGCATGCTAATTCATGTGAATGTGGTGTTTCACTTTACTCATTAGGCAAAATCAGGCTTTTGACATTATTGATGAAAAACTAGGAATCTTAACTGATTTTGTGTTCTGGATTTCACAATTTGACTCTACTGTAATTTTTATTTTCTTTTTGTTCATCAGGCCTCTGTATGCAATTACATGGTCAATAACTGATTGTTTGTGGTGAGATTAGGGTTTTTCTTCTCATTTAACTTTTTAACAATCTTATCAGAAATTGAATTAACTATATCTTGCAGGTAATGAGTGCTCTTCGTAAAATGCCAATGGAAGTTGATTGGGGAAATCTTGACATTCTTGTGATAGATATGCCCCCTCGGAACTGGTGATGCTCAGTTAACTACAACTCAGACACTACAATTATCAGGTGGATAAGATGATACATTTTTTTCTTCACATATATTCTTGGACTCGTATAAGCTTGGAATTAAAATTTACTAGTTGTTCAAAGATATTGCTACCATTCCATTATATAAACGTACTTTGTGCAGACTCACTCATGGAATAAGTGGCTTACCTGTCCTATCAAAGGAAAAAAAAAAGGAAGGTTTCGGTACTTTTCTTTTCAAGGAGTAATTCTGCTTAATCAAATGGTGAATCAGTTGTTTCTAACCTTGCCTGGTTTGCTCACAGGTGCATTGATTGTCTCGACTCCACGAGATGTTGCTCTAATAGATGCTTGTAAAGGAATTACAATGTTCTCTAAAGTTTAAGCTCCAGTTTGTTCTTTTCATTTGCAAATCATCTCCTGTATGGTTAAAATGATGTCGAAAATTTTGCATGGTTCATCAATTGATTAGTGTAACCAGTTTCTAAATGTACTTTTTGGTGCTAAAATTTGTAAGTAAACTATTACATATTAACAATGAATAATACATAAAATAAATAATTTATTTTAAAAATTTATGTGATAAACTTTAGTGTTGTTATATGTATATAATACTACGCAATGAATACGTACATACTTCTAATTATATAATTTTTATCAAATTACAAATATAGATCAATTGTCTTTACATTCTTATATTATTCACACGATTGAAAATTTAATTGGAATGTTAATTTTTATAATTTAAGTACGTCCTTTTCTTTTTAAAAGCAAGGATCTCAAAATAAATTTTAGGCATTCTTTTAAAAAACAAATGTGACATATGTATATTATTATTTTAAGTCTTTAATTTTGATTTAAATTATTTGATTGAATTTTTTTATAAAATCTAATTTATTTAGTAAAATAAGTATTACTAAATTTAGTTTAATCTTTATATAATAAGTTTAGTCAAAATTAATATTCAAATAGCTCAATAAATCCTAAACACATTTAAAATTATATATATGTATGTATATATGTATATTATTTTCAATCTTAACGTACGACCCAATAGATTCTTGTTACATTAGTAGTAACATTAAAATTAGATTTTAATGTTATAAGTAATGAGCGGTATCTAATAACACATCATAACTATTCAAGTGATAAGAATATCAGTAATTTGATATTACCTTATTCGTGACCAATATTATTGTGTAATTTAATCTTTTTGTTCTAAATATCTTAATTAAATACGAGATATAAAATATGTCATTCTCGTATGATTCAATTTTATATTTCTTTGATATTTTAAATAGACTTATTCTATCAAATAAAATCAATATTACATATTAATTTATTTGAATATGATCATGCATTTTTTAAAATTTCACTCAATCAAAAGACCCAAGATATCATTTGCATTATATAGAATGGACAAATCATATAAAGATCACACACATCATTCTATATGAGTTATGACATATTTGATTATTTCCTTTATAATCTATCTTCTTATAAATGATATTTGAAAATATCAAAATATGTCATTCTCCATGTTGGGAACTATAGTGATCTCAAATCCAAGAATTACATGCACCATTATCACTATAAGAATCACTTATGACACTCATACAATGATCCATGTAGTATTCTCATAATGGATTGGTCCAATACATTAATTTATTAAGTTGTACTCATATGTTGACTTGATATCTCATATCATAATACACATATGATGTTATCAGTCATTACACATACTAATTTTTATATATTATTGTTATCCTATTTACAACAATACTTAATAGAAACATTAAAAAATAATGTTCAACTAATTAAACTTACTATTATAAAGGTATTATTATATTTATTAAATACACAAATATATAATAATTAAATAATTAAATAATATATATAAATAAAAAATATTATAGTACAAATATATTAAATATTCAAAATAATATTAAATTTAAAACATATAACAATAAAATCATCAATCAAAATATTTAACCCTTTTATAAAAGAGGCCATCCAACATTATATCAAACTATTCAAGTTGTTTGTTTATTACTTAAGTTAGACATTAAGCTTTAAACTACAAGCGAAGCTCAAGCTTTTCTCAAATTCATTTTTAAAGCAAGCTCAAACTTGAAGTTTGAAGCTTGCTTATGCTTACTATTGGAATCTTTTTGTTTGAGCAGAGACTGAGAAGCCTAGTATTTAAGCCACCTTAGCTTGGTCGTTTGTATCGTTGCATATTTGTAAATCTCTTTTGTATTCATACAAGACTAGTGGGAACCAACAGCAGTAATCTTTCCCCATTATCTTATTCTTCCTATTTTTTAAATAAGAATATGAAATTTTTTAGTTGCATTTTTTTTAATGAATTAACTTGAAATGAACTAATGTTACTTTTAATTACATATTCTTCTTCCTTTTTTAATTTTTTTTTTAATGAAAATTATGGTTGCTTTTACAGATTTTGGGGCTTGTAGAGAACATGAGTTGTTTCATGTGTCCGCACTGTGGTAAACCCTCATACATTTTTGGGAAAGGAGGAATTAGAAAGACAGCTAATGAAATGGGTTTAAAAGTTGTTGGCAAGGTATCCAAAAATTTTTTTATCTTCTATGGTTTTATTTTTTTTTTTTCCTCTTTTTTTTATTTTAAATAATAGGATTGAGTTTTACATAAGATACTGTTGCTACATGAATCTACTAGTTTTTTAATTTAAATGTTGTGAATGGGCAAAAACATATTAACTTAAACCAAAAAAAAAAACACCATTTATAACTATACAAGTGCATCCATTCAAAAGTTAAAGGATAGTTGTACCTTTTGTAGATAACTAGAAATAGCAGATAGATTAATAAAAATGATTATATGAAAATCTTATTGATTTCTAACTTCCAAAATATTAGATACTCACACTCCACAATCTTTTGAAAATATTTGGACAGTTTACAAATTGATTAGATAAAGAGACAGAATAACAAAATTTAGTTTTGAATTTTGTAAAATTCCTAACGTGGACATTTTACTTTCTTTGTTATTCTTCAAGCCCAAATGTATAATAAAGATTGTCTTAAATTTGGCTATTTCATGCATTTACATACAATTTTGTGAAATGCAGTGAATTATACAACTGGAAACTGAGTTATAGTTGTTAATATGTTTTTACCATCTTAAAAAAGTTATGATCATTGTGTCTCCATTAAAGACTAATTCAAATTTAGACTTAGTCATTATTAGTTTCAGTATTTTGCTCCTTAAGTTTATGTTAGTGGTAGATAATAGTAACAAAATTTGAGAGTTTTTAGCCTTTTTTATCTTACATGTAAACTTATAAATAGGCACATTCATTTCTTGAATAAATATGCAATAAAATTTATTAAGTTCACTACAATTTTACTTTATTTTTATTACTGTAATTATCTCTGTAGTTTATTACTCTACTACAATTTTTTTTTGGTTTCTTAATAAATTCTCAATATTTGTGGTATCAAAGCTAGGTTTGTTTGTAACTGGGTGAAAAACTCATGGCAACTAATGGAAATGTCATAAGTATTTCTCAACCAGCAATTCCACTTTTTAAAGGTGAATGCTACGAATTTTCAAGCATTAAAATAAAGACCTTATTTAACTCTCAAGATTTGTGAGACTTGGTTGAGAATGGGTATCCTGATCTAAATGAATAAATAAGGTTAAAAGAGAACAAGAAGAAGGACTCAAAAGCATTATTCTTCATTCAATAAGTAGTTCATGAGTCAATTATTTTTCAAAAATTATAGCAACATCTATAGCCAAAGAATCTTGGAGAACTTTGTAAATAGCATTTCAAGGCTCTTCAAAGGTAATCATGGTGAACCTACAATCTCTTTGTCATGATTTTAAAACCTTACATATAAAAAGTAGAGAATCAATGTAAGATTTTCTATTTAAAGTAGTTGCAATTGTCAATCAAATGAGGTCTTATACAAAAAAAAGTTTCTAATCAAACTATAGTCGCAAAAATTTTACAAAGTTTAACTTTAAAGTTTAATCATGTAATTGTGGCTATTAAAGAGTCAAAAGATTTAGCTACATATTTATTTTGGTGAATTAATGAGATATTTGCAATCTTATAAGGCAAGATTGAAAAAGCACAATGAGAAAAATGAAGAAAAAGCCTTTTATGTGAAAAGGGAGACATCCAGTAAAAAAAGTAATAAAAGAGAGGCAGTTGGTAGGGGATGTGGCAAAGGAGGATCCTTTGGAAGAAGTGATCATGGAAGAGGACGAGGACGAGATGATCAAGAACATTCTTAAACATAACGGTAAAGAGATAATAAAAGTGACGTTCAATGTTACTTTTGTAAGCGATTTGGGCATGTAAAAGCTAAATGTTAGAAAAAAGAAAAGCAAGCAAGTTAAGCAAAACAAAAAGAGGAAGAGCTTAAGCTATTCATGGCCTGTTATGAAGGCTCAACAACGTCCAACAACATTTGGTTTTTAAATAGTGACTACTCTAATCATACAATAGGAATAAAATCATTATTTAAGAAATTTGACAAGTCATACAAGATAAAGGTGAGGCTCGAAGATGACAAACAAATGCAAGTAGAAGGCAAAGGAACAGTGGCTGTCAATAATGATCATTGTAACATAAAACTCATTTATAATATATTTTATTTCTAATTTATCTCAAAACTTGTTAAGTGTTAGGCAACTTTATGGCTAGTGGATATTCTATTTTATTTGATGAAACTTCTTGTGTGATTAGAGATAAAAAAAAATTAGAACAAATTATAGTTGATATTCGTATGATACCAAATAAATTGTTTCCACTTGAAGTTTATAATGTTGAAAACCATGAGCTTGTTGTCAAAGAAAATAATAAGTCTAAATTATGACATTTACGGTATGGGCATTTGAATAAAAAAGGTATGAAATTGTTGAGTCAAAAGAAAATGGTCTTTAGGCTAACTAAAATTGAGTCTCTAAATGTGTGTGAAGTATGCATATATGAGAAACAATATAAAAGACCATTTCCTACCAAGAAGTCTAGAAGGACATCTAGTAATCTTGAAATTGTACACGTTAACTTGTATGGTCTTATGCAAACGAAATCATTTAGTAGGAGTAAATATTTTTTTATTATTTACAAATGATTATAGCTGCATGAGTTAGGTTTATTTTCTACAATACAAGTCAAAAATATTTCAAGCTTTTAGGAAATTCAAGGCACTTGTTAAGAAGCAAAGTGAAAGATGCATCAAGACACTTTGTACTGATAAAGGTGGAAAATTTTTATCTTATGAATTTATTCAATTTTGTGAAAAATAAAGCCTACATAGAATGTTGACCATTCCAAATAAACCTGAGCAAAATGGCGTGGTTAAACGAAAAAAATTAAACTGTTATAAAGATGACAATAAGCATGTTAAAGGCTAAGGAATTACCAAATAATTTTTGGGCAGAATGAGTTGTTACAGCTATTTACTTGTTGAATTTATCATCAATAAAGGTTGTTTTAAATCAAACACCATATAAGGCATGAAGTGGAAGAAAACCTTCGATAAACAATTTAAAAGTTTTTTGTTGTACTGCTTTTACTTTGATTGATTCACATAATCATAGCAAACTTGATAATAAATTAACAAAATGTATTTTTATTGGTTATTGCTTTCTATCTAAAGCATACAAGTTGTATAATCTTATTAGTGACAAAGTGATTACTAGCAAGAATGTTGTTTTCAATGAAGAAGTGAGTTGGAATTGGCATAAAAATTCAGATGATGTACAATTTAAAATTTCAACTAAAAATGAAGCTCTACAAATTGAAGTACAATAGCCTTTTTCTTCAAGTTCTTCGAGTTCATCTCCTGCATCTTCATCAAACTCATCTTCTTCAAGTTTGAGTAGCAAAATTTTATCTAAAGACGAAACTCCTCTAATAAAATTCAAATCATTAGGTAAGATTTATGAGACTTCACAAGCTTTGTTTGTTGCTGATCCAATAGCCTTTGAAGAAACAATAAAGAAAGAAGAATGGTGCAATGCAATGAAAGATAAGTTTGCAACAATTCGGAAGAATGATTCATTGGAATTAATAGATCTTTCTACAAACAAAAAAGCCATCAGAGTTAAATGGGTCTTTAAAGCAAAGTTTGAAGTAGATAAAAGCATATAAAAACATAAAGCACGATTCACGGTAAAAGGCTATTTGCAGCAACAAGATGTAGATTACCATGAGACTTTTTCTCTAGTTGCACTATTTGAGATTGTGAAAACCATTTTGGCATTAGCTGCATAATTGCAATGGTCCATGTATCAATTTGATGTTAAATCAACATTTTTAAATGGTAAGTTACAAGAGGACGTCTATGTTACTCAACCCAAAGAATTCATAGTTAAAGGCAAAGAAGAGAGAATTTACAAGCTACAAAAAGCTCTTTACGAGGTTGAAGCAAACTTTACGAGCATATGGTATAACAAAATAAATTTGTACTTTTTTGATAATGGCTTTGAAAGAAGTAAAAATGAGTCCAATCTTTATGTAAAGAAATAAGGTAAAAATGATATTCTTATTATTTACCTTTATGTGGATGATATAATTTATATGGGTTCTTCTTCTTCTCTTATTAATGAATTAAAACTTGCATGAACAAAAAATTCAAAATGACAAATTTAGGAGAGTTGCACTATTTCTTGGCCTTGAAGTGAGCCAAGTTGAAAATGGCATCTTTGTATCGCAAAGAAAATATGTAGTTGATTTTCTTAAAAGGTTTAATATTTTGAATTGCAAAATTGCAGCCACACCAACGAATTTAAATAAGAAGTTACAGGTAGATGATGAGATTGAACAAACAAATGCAAGAAATTCAAAAGTCTAGTTGGAGGCTTAATTTACTTGACTTATACACAACTTGATATTCTTTTCTAGTTGGAATTATTTCCATCTTTATGCATTGTCCTACAAAACATCACTTTAGAGCTGTAAAAAGAAGAACAATTGATTTTGGACTATGCTATGGTTGTGTTTCAAAGTTCAAATTGGTTGGTTGTACTGATAATGATAGGGCCAGATGTTTGGAAGATAGAAAGAACAGTCTAGTTATGTTTTTAATCTTGGATTAGCTACCATATGTTGGAGTTCAAAAAAGCAAACAACAACAGCACTGTCTTCTTTTGAAGCTGAATATACAACTGTAACTTCATCAGCATCTTAAGCCATTTGGTTAAGAAGAATTCTTGCATACTTCAGTCAAGAACAAATGGAAGGAACTGAAATTTATCGTAACAATAAAGTGGCAATTGTTATGTCAAAAAATCCAAACTATCATGAAAGAGCAAAGCATATTGATATCCAAATTTATTGTATTTGAGATCTTATGTTAGATAAATTAATCATTTTAAAGTACTGCAATACAAATAAGCAAATAGCTAATATTTTTACAAAATTACTTTTTTCGTGACAAGCATATTTATTTCAGAAGTAAGCTAGAAGTGTGCAGATTTGAATCTAAGAGAGAATGTTAAAAATTGATTCAAATTTAGACTTAGTCATTGTTAATTTCAACATTTTGCTCCTTAAGTTTTTGTTAGTGGTTGATAATGGTAACAAAATTTGAGAGTTTTTAGTGTTTTTTTATTTTATTTGTAAGCTTATAAATAGGCACATTCATTTCTTGAATAAATATGCAATAAAAATTTATTGAGTTGAATACAATTTTACTCTGTTTTTATGGCTGTAATTATCTCTGTAGTTCATTGCTCTGCTGCAATTTGTTGTTGTTTCTTGATAAGTTCCCAACAGTCTCTGTAGTTGTATCAGCACCCGATTCTGTTGTCTCCAGAGTATGTGGTGAAGTGGCTGTTAATGTGGTTAACAGACTTGAAGACGTAGCGAAGGAACAAGAACATTCAGAGACTGAACTCAGTGAGGTTTTACTTAAACGAATAACCTCTTTTCCCATTTGCCTTTTGCCACAGTAGCACGTTTACTCAATCAAGTTTTTGTATCCGGTCTAGCCTTAAAAATTCTTATATCACGGTTACGATTTTGAAACTTTCTGACTACGGAAACAGTAGATTCGATGGAATAGAGCACGGTGATTAGAAAACCAGTTTTGATATTTTAGGGCATCAGAAAATCTTGGAACCAGCCTGCACTGAGCATCGAGAATTGTATGTGTCAAACAGAATCTAAGTGATACAAGTCATATTACTTAGGGGTGAGCAAAATCCGGTTCGGTTCCGGTTCCGCGTGGAACCGGAACCTACCCTATTTTACAGGGTACCCTATTTTTCTATTCCATTCGGTTCCGGTTCGGTTCCGGTTCTAAAATAGGGTACCCTATTTATTAATTATTTTAATTTTATAATTTTTAACTTTAAAAAAAAAAATTTTAAAATTTAAATTAATAATATTAAATTGTAGAAGTAATAAAATAAATAAATAAATAATTAAATAATTGAAAGATAATAGAAATAATTTATAAAAAAATTGATATATGTTAATTTATTTTAAAAATATTATATTATTATTTAACTTAATA
>CP135531.1:3442159-3485037 GCA_032402905.1 Khaya senegalensis | reverse complement strand
ATGTATGTATGTATGTATGTATGTATGTATGGATGGATGGATGGATGGATGGATGACTGGATGGATGGATGGATGGATGGATGTCTGGTTGGCAGCAGCAAAGAACAAAGACAACAGGCAAGCATATTAAGCACATGAATACATGGCTGCAAATTTGAAGCACAGAAGATCTCAAGGGCTAATGAAGTGACAAGCTGCAATCATTGGGTGCAAACGGGGGCGTGTTTACTATTCCTAGAAGCTATTCTATCAACAGACTCCTGGAAGTAGAAAGATAAACAAAGATTTAGAAACCAGGTAATGCGGCTTGCACACACCGGTGACTAACACGGTCAGATATGCTCAACCTGAATTGTATATTACCGTACCTGTAGTACCTTAAATCAAAGTCACTGAAATTACACCAAGCATCAATTGATGCTTGATTTCAAATGTTAATATTCCTCCAGGTTTGCTGAAATTATTAAATAGAAGTTCCATATACACAAAAAAAAAAAAAAAAATGATAATTAATTTTGTTAGAAAGTTCCTAACATGTATAAAAGTAGAATCAATTTAAAGGAATATAAATGTTATTTGCACCAACAGCTATTCTCTCATTTCATAACTTCCAAAACACAATGGAAAAGAAGAGATACAATATAGCAAGACAAATTTTAAATTTAATAATTAGTTTTTCTTCTACAATGAAATTTGCTTGTCAAAAGACTAAATTAAACGAGATTAACTGTTCAAGTAGTGTGAGCATTGTCAATAACATTACCCATGAACAGCAGGAATGAATATTGCCATGAATAGCTACCAAGCCTTCACATCTTCGAATTTAAATGTATTCCCAACAAGCTTACTCACTTAAAACTTGTCATAACGACTTAAGGGAATGATGGAAGCAAATCCAAACATTCATGATAACTTTCGTCCTTGATTAGTAGCTCTAGCACTATGGAAAATGTACTTGCATCTGGCCCCAGATTACTCTTTGCCATTTTGTGAAGAAGTTCAATTATTTTCAAATTTTCACAATTTTGAGAGAAATCAGAGAGGTGTATTATACGTGACGCAACCTTTTTCTTCCATATCTAATAACAAATCACTTGCCTACAATTGTCCACCTTTACAAAGTCCACTGATTATGATGATACTTGTTACAACTTTTGGCACTATGCCATATTGAGGCAATTCGCGAAATAGCTCCCAGGCCATTTCGGGTTATGAGGCAATTGAATATTTCAATGTCAAGCTCAAACTTGCTGTTACATAAAGTATGAAATAATTCCATTGCTTTGCTTCAGAAACACAACCATTATTGTAGAGGCCATCAATTAAAATACTAGACGAATTTGAATAAGTGGAAACATTATGTTGCATCACGACAAACAATTATTGTGCATGTCTAACCTTCCCAATGAAGAAAAAATCATTAACAATGTAGTATATGTAATAAATTCTCATTTCTCCATAAGGAGTCACATCTTCCTCTACCTTCCCCCTCCTCCAGTACCCTTTGATCACCATGTGGTAGCTTATCATATGTGGCATACAACCCACTCATCATGGAAACAAATAACTCCTTTGAATCATTAATTCTCCCCCACCAAACAATAATCATCCATCTATGTTAATAAGTAAACATGCTGGGACCCACGCCACTTTGAAGCACCAATTCGTGCAATCCATTAGCTTTCTCCGTCTTTACAAAGTTTTAGATCGAAAAATAATCACCTCAATCAATAAAAAAAATTATTAATTAATATAAATTAAAAAATACTTATAAATTAAAGAAGAATGGTATAAAATTTACTTTATTACGAGTGAAAATAAGTTCCGAAGTCAAAAATATTAAAAGTAGAGAGGTGAACTGTCTTCACACGTCTATAGTTAGTTCTTGAGATAATTGAAACAATTAAAATAAGGTACAAGTAGTAATTATAAAGCAAGTATTGATAATAAAGAAAGAGTAGCCAACTGATAAATTGATAAAACCAATTAAACCATTGCTAGAAGAGTTTAAAAAGGTAATACTTGAAGATTTACCTAATGATTTATCACTAATAAATGTTATTCAGCACCATATTGATTTGATTCCCGGTACTAGCTTGTCGAATCTACCTCATTACTACATGAACCCTAAAGAGAGCGAGATTCTTAAAGAGAAAGTAAAAGAATTGTTGAGAAAATGATACATTCAAGAAAGCATAAGCCAATGTGCAGTTCCAGCCCTATTAACACAAAAAAAAAAAAAAAAAAAAATAGAAGTTAGATGATATGTATGGATAGTCAAGCCATCAACAAGATTAACATTGGGTACAAAGTCTCAATTCTTGGAGTGGATGACATGTTAGATAGGCTATATGAGGCTACGGTATTCATAATAATTGACTTTCAGAATGGATACCATTATATTCAAATTAGATTTTGAGATAAGTGGAAGATAGCCTTCACAAGGAAGGAAGGATTGTATGAATCGCTAATGATGCCTTTCGAGTTGTTTAATACACCTAATACATTCATATGACTGATGAACAGAGTATTGAATCCTTTTATTAGAAAATTCATTGTAGTATATTATGATGATATCCTAATTCATAATTAATCAAAGGAAGAGCATATCATACATATGCACAAAGTACTAACAATTTTGTAAGAAAATTAGTGGTATGTTAACCTGAAAAAGTGTAGTTTCATGATGAGCAAGTTGTTATTCTTAGGTTATTTAGTTAGCACAGATGGAATTCACGTTAATGAAGATCAAATTTAGACTATTAAAGATTGGTTTATTCCAAGATTAATAATCGAAATAAGAAGTTTTTATGGACTAGTAACATTTATCGGTGATTTATTCTAAATTTTAGTGCTATTGTCGTACCTATTACTAAATATTTAAAGAAAGGAAAGTTCCAATGGAGTGAAGAAATTAATATGAGTTTCACAGTATTAAAAAAAAATTATGTACCACTTCTGTTTTATAATTGCTAAATTTTGATGCACCCTTTGAAGTAAAGTGTAATGCTAGTAGAGTAAGAATTAGGATTGTCCTTTCTCAGAAAATAAAAAAGGCTAGTATCATATTTCAGCAAGAAGTTTAGTGATGCCAAGCAAACATAGATAACGTATGACAAAGAATTTTATTTAGTTGTACGTGCATTGAAGATGTGAGAGCACTATTTGGTAAAGTATGAGTTTGTTTTGTATTCTAATTATGAAACATTGAAATACTAACATAACCAGAAGATAATCAACAAAAACATGCATGCGAGATGATCTTAGTTTTTACACAAATTCTCATTCAAGCTAAAACATAATACGAGAGTACATAATAAAATAGTAAACACTTTGAGTAAACATGCAAACTTGTTAGTCACTTTGAAATAAGAAATTGTGGGACTAGAAATATTGAAGAATTATACAAGACAAATGTTAATTTTAGTAAGACTTAGAGAAAATGTATTAACAAACTACTAATTGAAAATTTTCACATTCATAATGGATTTCTTATGCTAAAAAATTAGTTGTGTACTTTGAGATCATCCTTAAGGGAAAAGGTAATCAAGGATTTATATAAACAGAATTAGCTGATCATTTAAAATACGATAAAATTATAACAATGGTAGTGGAAAGGTATTATTAACCACATATAAGGAGAGACGTGACCAAATATATGTAACGATATTATATTTGTCAAACTATCAAGGGACATACTCAAAACATTGATTTGATATGCCTTTACCAGTTCTAGAAAATATTTGAGAGATTTGTCTATGAATTTTATGTTGGGCTTGTCTCAAACACAAAGGGGTAATGATTTCATTTTTTTGATAATTGACAAATTCTCAAAATAGCACATTTTATTTCTTGAAAAAATATATTAGATGTAAGTATAATAGCAATGCTATTTTACAATGAAGTTGTTCATTTGCATAAGACACCCATGACCATTATTTTAGATAGGGACAGTAAATTTTTAAGCCATTTTTTATGAATATTATGAAAACTTTAACTCTAAATTTTGGTACCCACAAATAGATGGTCAAATCGAATCAGTAAACCAAACACTAAGTAACCTAATTCATAGTATTTGTGGAGACTAACCAAAGTAATGAAATTTTGCATTAGCATAGGTGGAATTTGCTTAGAACAATGCTGTGTATAGTGTCATGAGAAAATCTCTATTTTTCGTTGGGTACACAAAGTCACTACAACATGCACTTAATTCAATAAAACTACTTCAAGGCTCAAAAAATTAGGGTAGTTATAAACAAAATGATTATTGGTAGTAAGATATTTAGGTAGAAGTAAAGTAGGAATTGGACCAAATTAGTACTAAATATAAAAAATAAAAGATAACTAATCAACATCGAAAAAAGCAAATATTTGAAGTTGGAGATGAAACGATGGTGTTACTATGTAAAGAAAGATTTTCTGTTAAGACTTACAACAAATTGCAGTATAAGAAATATGAGCCTTTCAAGATTTTGAGGTAAATTAATAATAATACATATATTTTCAATCTATCAAAGTTAATGGGTAGTTTTAAGATATTTAATGCAATGGATATCTATCCATTTCATTCGTCTCAGAAGCCATTGCATCCAAATGAAGGAGAATGACATGGTCGACTATTCTTGAATACCAAATTTTTAAAGATCATAACTTTTTATCTCAAAAGAGTTACAAAACACATAGTATATCAACGAAAAGTTTATTCTGAGCTCTTTACCATGCCAACCTAAGTTTACCAGTCAAGGTCATTTTCAAGGTTAAAAACTTTTGTTTTGACATATTTTAAGATCGTTTTAATATGTGTGTGTGACATATTTTAGGATCATTTGTGTGTGTGTGTGTGTGTGGGTGGGGGCAGGGCGGTGGTTAATTAAGAGTATTTTTTATATTCTTTATGATTTTATATTTTAAGATTAGCATAAATATATTTAGTATAAATATATAATTTTCTTATTTTTAATAGATCGTTAAGAATAATTAAAAAAATTTTCTCTCAAATATTATGAATTTTTATCATTTTTATATTCAAAACTAGTCGATTTCTCAACTAGATTATGCAATGTCTCTGTGTCAAGTTAAGACCTACAATCCTTCATTGAGTGATCAGGTTGATCACAAAATTTGACAAATTATTTTAAGACAATCTTGACTTGTATTTTGATAGCCAAAACTGTTTGTTGGAAATATGATTTGTTTATATGAAAATGTCTAAGAAAAAAATTTGTGGTCGATTTATAGAAGTTGCTGCCTTGTGGTCGTCGGTTATAATATTGTTGATTGTTGAAACTACCTTGAGGATTTGTTCCTGTGTTTGTTTGAATGTATGGAGAGATACTAAAGAAATAAAGTGATATAATGAGAAATTTTTGAATTAACCACCCATTTACTGTAGTTAGCATTTGATTCAGTGCTCGTGTAGTTTGCTTTAGGCTAATTTGCATAGTAATTTGGCATCGGTTTCTACTAGAATCCTTCGGTGAGTGACCAAGTTTGTAACAGAATTGATAGATTATTTTGAATGCAAAAAATATTGTCGGGAATATGATTGGTGCAAATGAAAATTTTTAGAACAAAAATTTGCAGTCAAGTAATAGAAGTTGCTTCCTTGTGGTGGTCGATTCTGATACTATTTTTTGCTAAAACTGCCTTGAAGATTTGTTCTTGTGTTTGTATGTTATTCCTTCTTGTTGAAATTATTCCACCTAACTCACGCTTATTGTTTGTCTTTTAATTAAATTGTGTGGTTATGAGTGTGTCTATGTTTTTCTTCACTTCATCTCACTTTGTGTAGGCCTTATGATCCAAAAGTTTATCATACAACTCCTCAAAAGGTCATGTTTGTATCCCAACTCAAATTGTGGCTGTCATGTCTTTGAAGTCATTGCTCAATCTGTTGGGAGTATATGCAACAACTCCCTCGTCGCAAAGAGAACATCCAATCATCATTAATGCATCTAATATTCCTCTTAAGGTTTGTGTATATTAGAAATGTTGTTGACTTCCTGTTTGTTTTCACTAGAGTTGAGAGTAATATTAACATTCTAGTACTAGATTTATTCACAAATGTTGTTTCCAATTTCGACCAAGCTTCAGCAGCAAAGTTACAAGAAGTAAAGCAGCTAATTGTGTCATTGACTTGCAGCAGCATTGAGTGAAATCAGGGTTAAGATTTATGTTTAGTTATTGTTTCCAAGAATAACAATTGAAATTTCTGAAGATAAATGAGAGGAGGTTGACCACATTATATGTAAGAATTAAACAAATAAATTTCTGTACAAAGAGAAGAATGAATTCGATTAGATTTGTTCAATAACAAAGGGCTTTAATACCATAAGAAATTATGAATTGTAATCTCACATATTATTCTAGTGACTTGATGTGTATCATAAATATAGAGAATTCATTGAGTTCATGCCTATAATTCCAAAATAATAAACATGAATAAAAATTGTACGAAGTTAATTAATTAAGAAAAAAATGATTCCCATAATCCACTAAGCAAATAATTAATAAACTAAATATTGCATACACTACAAATATGGTTTTGTAAATGCAAATTAGTCCGTTTCTATAATAATTGAAGGAGACATGCATGGGAGATTTCATGCTGCCGTGCAAAATTTATGAGTTAATCAACTGTTTACATGTGTCGCTCCCTAAGTTTTTAATCCCATGAACCCACCTGTCATTTACAAACAAATATAACGATTAACATGCAGCTACAAAAGCATAGCTATGGCTAGTTTGTTTCTCCTCATCTTCACATATCATTATCAAATCAACGACAAAATTAAATTTTCCTTTCTGGAATTCTGAGGCATGCAGAAAGGTAAGCAGAGACTTGTCAACCTTCCTCTTTTACGTTTTGGTTATTGAACTCTGCTTTGCTCATATTGATTAATCCTCCATCAATGAAAACAACAACAACAACAATCTACGTAGCTTATCATTTCTCATTTCTCAATTTTCTTCAGATAACAGCAGTAAACCCACGTTCACACAGATCCTGGTAGCCTCTTCGTTAGGGTTGATCATCGCGGTAGCGATGCAATACCGAATACGAAGGCTGAGGGATCAAAAAATCATTCCTCGACGAAGATTATCAAAGTCGGGTCGTGTCGAGAAGCTAGAAAGGTTCTCCCACTATGTAGGTAATTACTATGATCTGATTTTTTTATTATTATTATATTTTATTTTTTAAAAAATTTTCATATTGCTTTAGATCCTTGAAGACCGTTTCGGGTATCATTTTCAATACTTTTTCTATTATTTTTGTGAGTGCAGCAAGGCAAATGGGATTTGCAGATAAGAAACAATGTCCGCAGTTGTGCAAGTTAGCTGCTGCATACATAAGAAAATCTGAAGGCTGCGAGGATGACATATATACATTCTTCTCCGATGAGGCGGGGGCCGATTCGCTTTTTATTAAGCTTGTTGAGGAGTTTGAGAGATGTATCCTCAGTTATTTTGCTTTTCATTGGAGCCACGCTGATCTTATGATTAGTCAGGTCATTGATTATGATCTAAAATGTTTTTATCATATCCATGATCAAGTTTTCCAATTATTAAATCTTTGTTACGTTGTAAATGTCAGGTGTTGAATTCTGACGCTGAGCCTAAAAGGAAGCTCAAGCACATAGTCATGGCAGCAACAAGGTAAATGAAAAATCAAAATAAATTTTCGAAAAGAACCTAACATACTTAGCAATGGATGCAGTCGCGCAATACCAGTGTGTTTAAACTTTAAATATATACATATATATATATATATATATATATCTCATTGGTTGTTGGATAGCAAAATAAAAAGAGTTGAAAGCAGTCAGAATCACAGGAAAAAATAAACCAAATGAAGAGCAATGAACATACAGGAATGAAATACGACTGTTGATTTTGTGAAATTGGGATTAAACCTTAACTGAGGAGTTATATCCTGTTACTATAAAATCCTTGGAAGAAAATTTTCCAAAAAACTTCTGTTTTCTGTTTCAGGGAACAAAGATTTGAGAGGGTGACAAAAAACCTGAAGGTGGCAAGAGTATTCACAACGTTGGTGGAGGAAATGAAAGCAATGGGAATTGCATCAATTGATGACTCACAATGTACAGAGGTGATGGCTCCGGTTGCCCTCTGCGATAGAAGTCCAGTTCTTCTTTTCATGGGTGGTGGAATGGGAGCAGGGAAGAGCACTGTGCTTAAAGATATTCTCAAAGAGTAAGCAAGATGAATGCTTCATCTATCACTTAACACTATTGCTTAACATGGTCAAAAATTCAGAGGCAAAAAAATGAGAGTTTGCACTATCACTAGAACATATTGCAACTGCTAACTCAGTTCTATTATGTTCATCAGCTATTTCTGTTAAGAAATATAAAAAAAAAAAAAAAAAAATGATAATTGTAAACAATTTTGCATAGTATTGAGGGGAATGTAAAATGTAGATGTCTAATATTTTATTCTTTTGGGTAAAATATGAACAGACCATTCTGGGCAGGAGCAGCAGGGAATGCTGTGGTGATCGAGGCAGATGCCTTCAAAGAATCAGATGTCATCTACAGAGCTCTTAGCTCCAGAGGACATGTTGACATGCTTCAAACTGCTGAACTGGTGAGATTTTGAAACTCTCTTCCCTTACTAACAGACAAGCACAAGCACCCTACAGTTACAATAATATTAGGGTGAAACTTGTTAAAAAGTTTATTTCATCAGCTATTTATATGCAAATAATCATATGCGAGTAAAACTTCCAGAAGTCCATACGCATGGGCATTGCATGCCCCTATACTAGTTGACAAACGTTCTATGGAGTGTTTCAATACATCACCGACATAACAAATATCCACAAAAAAACAAGGGCCTGAGTTGTAAGTCATTTGCTGATAAAATTCTGATGTTGCCTATCTCATAGACATTTCATTGATCTTGCCTGTTCACGTTTATTAAGAGCATTATGAAGATTGATTTGCTTTTCATTTAGATGGTAAAAGATTGTCCTGCCCTTTATTATATGTTCCTTGCCCTGCTCACGTTTTCAGGACTCTCCATGAAAAAATAGTGTTGGATGAACGAAATTGCTTCCAAAGAGACCTTTTTTTTTTTTTTAATATCCTTTTCCTACTTCAAGAGTCAAAATTTAATAAGACAAAATTCAACCAAGCTCTTCTCTCGGGCTCTCTACTTTGCATTTTCATTGACTGGTAAATTGTTAAAAGACCATCTCTCCAAGAACTCACTGAAAGAAAATAAATTTTTCAGTGGCCAAAAACTGGGAAACATTCTGGCCATTGATGTCAAAAAGTAAACCTGTATAATTTACTTGATTCAGCATGCACTTAGATGTATCGAGTTGGTTTAAAATCGCCAAACATAAAAGGTGAAGCCAAAGTAGCCAAACTTTCGGCTGCAAGGCAAAAAAACAGAAATATAGATGCCAAGTTTCAGGTAATACATACCTGGTACTGCATCTGACCCAAGTGCTTTTGCTGCCTCAGATTGAGAAAACCCTTTATGATTCCTTCATGAGTTATTCATTTGGGGATCCAGGACCTCATAACAGCAATGCCCTTTGAAGATCTGCTGCCACATAGATCTTCAAGAGTTCCCTCTCTCAATAATTCTATACACATAGCCATAGCATTCTCAAATCAGTTATTAAGATCTTTACTCTTTCTTTTCATGCAATGAGGAGCTCAAATAATTTAAGAAAAAGTCTATTGTTCAAGCACTGTCACTGAACAGAACCAGATTAAATTTGTAAAACAAGTAATACTTTGAATCAACAAAAATATTTAAACAGGTACACCAATCATCGACAGATGCGGCATCATCCCTCTTAGTAACAGCACTCAATGAAGGGCGGGATGTGATCATGGATGGAACACTCTCGTGGATACCATTTGTTGTGCAGACAATAACAATGGCCAGAAATGTCCACCGCCATCGTTATCGCATGGGAGCTGGTTATAAGGTGGCTGAAGATGGCACTGTCACAGAGAACTACTGGGAACGAGTTGGAGAAATAGAACAAGTACCAGGAGGCAAATTGAAAAAACCTTACAGGATAGAACTGGTTGGGGTTGTTTGCGATGCCTACCTAGCAGTTGTTAGAGGCATTAGGTATGCTATCACACACTGGTGTTTGTTGAGCTCTTAAAATAAATAATAAAAATAAAAAAATAGCAATAATAAGAGAAAAGCTCTGTTCTTTTGAGATACTGATAAATTAAAATTTGCACTTGAATTAACTACAGGCGAGCTGTAATGTGCAGAAGAGCTGTAAGGGTAAAGTCACAGTTGAGATCTCACAAGAGATTTGCCAATGCATATTTAACATACTGTCAACTGGTTGACAATGCCAGGCTATACAGCACCAATGCTCTAGAAGGCCCCCCTAAGGTACACCTCTTATTCCTCTTCTTCTTACTTCATCGTGCTTTTCTCTGGCCTCGTACAGAATGCAAATGCCATACTTTCCTCCAGAGTTCTTGGAACTCGGGATTGAAAAGGGTTGTTAACTCTGCTCGAGTAGTAGTCTGAACTTTAGATTGAATTAAGGTCAGACAAGTACTGACATTTAGGACTAGACCTGCAATTTAGGTTCTACCAGGCAATAGTTCAATTTTTTTTTTCAACTATATGCTGAAATAATATTGGTTGTGAAGTTGATAGGATGGAAAGACAGAGACAAGACTCTGCTAGTTGATCCAGATGAGATAAATTGTTTGAAGATGGTAGGAATGTTGAATGAGGATGCTGAGTCCATATATGATCTTTACAAGCACCCCAACCCAAATTGCGAAGCTGGATCGGTCTGGAAAGACATCGTATTATCACCTTCAAGGTTAAACATTCAACAGGAGCTGAAATATTCGATCCAGAAAATTGAAAGATCAAAATGGTTTATTGATATTGCAGGACAGATGGAGTTGCAACCTTCGTAAGATTCAAGGCCGAAAAAGAGAGGCTGAAGAAGGTGTCAAAATGATTTTGCTATATTTGTGATCAAAGAACATTTACTAATTGTATCAAGATTTGGAGCTTATTTGTACGATTATCTTTTACTCGGAAAGCTCAGTCCCGATCATAGAACTCAAATACAGAGAATACTGTTTGTAATTGTGTTTTAAATGTGAAAAAAGAAAGAGACACAGAAACATCAGGATGCTAAAATTTCATAATAGAGTCAAACAGAAACTACACTAATAAACGAGGACACCAATTTCTCCAAGTTTTCAATAATTTCAGTAATTTTTGGATGTGCAGACATCTCAATGCCAAGACTTCACTGGATTGTGACTCACATTCAATCAATTTAGTCTTCCACTTGCTCGCCCTTTGTTGTTCGGAGCCATCACCCAAAAAACTTTAGCTAATAGGAATGGCCAAATAGTACTATTTAAATTTTAGCATGCCTACTCATAAGCATGGCCTAATTAAATTAAGGATTTCACACATGGATCCGAACATATAAAATCAGATGCGATCTAGTTTGCTTCATGTTATAATTTGGTAAATAGAATAGGAAGATTCGAATATATCACCTTAGACAACCTAGATCTAATGTTATGTGGTCTAACCACAAAATTTAAACATATTAGAAAGGTCCTAAAATGTAAACAGTAGCATTTAACCTCTAACAGCTATACAAAGTGTACGAACAAAGGTTTTCTTAGATGCTCTAACAATTCAAGAATATCCTCTAATGTTTTCATAGAGGCCAATAGAAATCAAGTTAAACAGTGGCATCAATAATTGAAGGACTATGTTCTATTGTACCATAACTATTAAACTCACACTTAACAGCCAATATGGTGCCTCGGAAGCTAAATCAGTCTCAATAAATTTCATAATAATTACTGCAATTCACTATAATGTCTATTTCTGAAATAAGAAAAAGGCAAAATTGAAAAAATAAATACTATGATCATTAACATTTATTATCATGTACTCAAACCCAACAAAATCACATCAGTTCATTTGTTAAATAAACATTTCCAATCCTTGGATAAATGCATGATCCCCCATCCCCACAACCTGGGGAAAGGAAGGTTAGCATCAGAGTTCATCATAGAACCATATAAATAGTACTCAACACATGCTTTTGCACATCATTCTTCATAATCGACTCTTTACATACTGCGCCTTCCAAATTTTCTTTCTTTGGCTCTGTACAGTCAACAATTAGAATGGAGACAAGTTGATTTTCTTAGACTGAAATCTTGAATTCCAAGAGCCAAATGCTTGTTCACGAACAAAAATCACCAATAACTTATAAGCTGAAATGAATGTTTACCTGTGTGAGGTCAGATCACAGATAATTGGCAAAATCTTATGAGCTTTCTATTCGATGTTTTGAAGCCAGAAAGGAAAATTAAAATATAATGAGAGAGAGGAGAAAGAAGACCAAGGCAAAATGAAATTCAAGCATAGATACAATTAAAAAGAATAGCAGAAGACTAGCATAAAAGAATGATTGAACAAAATATGTGAGGAAGACCATCCATGGCAAGCAATGCAACCACCAAAATGGGCAAGATAGTGTCCCTTGAACTTTCAGTTATGCAGTTATTTGCATGAGGGTCACATTTAAGTTACACTAGACTAAACAACACAAAGTCTAATATGAATGGAATCATATGAGTACTTACAAATCTAGCTATTACAGAAGTAGGTTTAAATTTGGCAACTACTTTCTTGTTCTGGAGTCATACTTGGGGAGATAACAAAGTGATCATCTTTTGAAAAGTTATTTCCCAATGTTCAAAAACAGAGTTACTGGAAACAGAGAAGGGGAAGCAAATAACAAACGTGGAAGCAAGGGAGTACCATGCTTGATAAGTATATGGGAAATATCATACAGGGAAAAAGAACTGAAACCATTCTCAAGGAACCTAATGAGAAAGTTTTATGCAGAAACAAATGCAAAAACATGCACTGGAAACAAAATAGAGGCCTAAGACAAGAATTTATTAGATCTGTCCTCAGAATAGAGGCTTGAGACAAGAATTTATTAGATCTGTCCTAAGACCCAGGCCATCCAGCTCTATCCACAGTTAGATATTCAATTAAAACATAAACATCTGTGCAGTTTCTCACTCTATTTGCACTCTTTTGGCCATCCTTTCATCCTCATAACTCGACTAGCTATATCATTTCACCCTCTTTAGCAGCTACAATTGTCCATTTTGGCTAGCTTTTATATATTCTAAAGATTAATGATTTCTCGATACTTTTATAATGAAATCATTGTGTATCTTGTCTTTTCTCTGACCACCAACACATCTCAACTTGCTCATTCACACTAAAGAAATAGACAAAGTGTTTTTGGATAGCCATGCACTTTGTATCACATTTTTCCTCTACTTTTCTCTCTTTCCAACTACAACACTCAGAAGACATTCTGTTCAGCCCTTTACTTCTTCAATCCTTGCCTCTTCAACATTTTCCTTGTTACCGATCCATAAGATGATCCTGGACCATTCCCAGCCATCAATGTAGATTCCATCAATGCTAGCCTTAGATTCCTAGTTTCACAAAATTCAAATCCATAGATATTCAAAATATGCCCATCTATGTTCCTTAAAGATGAGAATAAAACAAATTCCTTTTGAGTAGCAGAAACAGCTTTACTAATTTCCCATTCTCAAAAGATTTGTACTACGATTCTGGCTTGAACAAGTACAAAGTGAGACACATAAAGTATAGATGATTATTCAATTGATTCCATTCTGACAATCTCAAAACTCGAACCCCAATATATCCGAGTGCATGCAATCATTTTGACTCTCTTCTTAGTTTCCAGCATGCCTACATCTTCTAGTTGCATCTAACAAGAAGGCACATATAATACATATGTACCTGGCTGCAAACCATTCATGAAATTCTAATATACAACATACCTTGTACCAAATTAATCTTTGTTGCTCCTTGCAACATCCTAACCAAAAAAATATCCAACATTACAGACCTCTTGACCAAGAATCCAAACTACTTGTTGTCCTCGATCTTTCCTAAGAAAATTAAGGAAAGACTTCCTGGGAAGAGATGTTTACAGATTAAAATAATGAGCTATATGTGTGTATAATGTTAACAGATTATAGCACATTGTTATGCTCATGTGTGCATTGCGCATACCATATATGTATGATGGAAACAAGATCTTACAAGGAACAAATGGCACCACAAGCACCAAAGGCTTCCTGTACAGTTTCTACCAATCATAAATGATTGGTAATACTTCAAGTCCCAAACAAAAGTATCCCCCAGAGCATGATGTTGTGATACTTCAATACAAGCAATGCAAGAATGTATAATGCAGTGTGCAACTCAGAAATATAACATTCATTTTTAGTGTTAAAAGTTACATCTCCATTAATCAATGACATCATATGGATGAAAACAAGAATTTATTGGTTGGCTACTAGATAATAATATCCCAACCAGTCCGGTAAGGTGTTACCTGATAATCTAAATATTACATAATTACTCAATCACAGGTTAAAGTCTTGGAAAGATTTCCTCTTGATGATTTCAGAAACTAGCCAGATTTAAGGTAAATATCTTAGCACTTCACATCTTCTAGGATCTCAAGTAAATTTCTTCCTTTCTCTATTTATATGCAACCAATTCTTAACAATAACAAAAATGACATCACAAAGTGCGCAATGATGGAGTCTGAATGAACCATCTTTTTCCATCCACCAGTACGTAGACCATCTTGTCTTTACTTGCCACCTCCCTTGCACTATTAGATCATCTTCTCCTTGATTCTTCCATTTAAATCATCATATATTCCAGATGCAATCATCAGGATCCCTTCCATATGGCAAACTTAGCTAAACGATAAAATATGATCAATCAGCATAAACATATTATGAAGATTCTCCCAGAATACTTATCCAAGAAAAATTTATGGTGAACATTACAACTCAGTTTAATAACGTGTAATCAACTGGGTGATAGTTATTGCTCAGAGTTATATCTAATTGTCCAGCATAAAGGCTACATGGTACAAAAAATCAACTTTTACTGGTTATAAGAAGGAAACTGTCTTACCACCAAACAGAGGTATGTTTGTTGATTATAATTAATCAAACAGATATTAAAGATTAGAAATTTAAAAGTTACCATTATTATCTATATCGCATTAGCTTAATGCTCTGTTAACAAAATTGCAAATAAGGGACACAGTAAATACCAAATTAATGCTGCTATGTAAGTTTACTTTCCCTAAACAGTCAAAAGCCGACATGTTTTTCCCTAAAATCCATGTAGTCTAAACAATGTTGCTAAGACCATATCTGGTCCCTACTCAAAGGAAACTTTATTATCAGTATAAACTTGATTGATATTCCCAAGTTCTTATTGGCAAAAATTGAAAGCAACATAAGGATTAAAATAGTAAACTTCTCCTAACATTAAAATGTAATCAAGTAACAAGAGTTACCAGTAACTACCAAGAGTTTTGCCCTGCTTCCTGCTTCTGAAACTCAATTTCCTAATAAATTTCCCTATAACAGCTTAATAAGGGGTCAGAGATGCTAAAGTATGGATGAAGAAATGTAATTAACTTTCCACAGTGAAAAAGTGCTTTCGATACATCCACACACATGTAATTCACCCAATAAGCATATTATTTCTTCATGTTTACACCTCCGAAGCCCGCCAACTTTGTAAACTTGCCAACTTCATTTACATAAAAAAGAAGCATATTTATGCAATAGTACTTCAAAATTACTGGGGGATTTATGAATGCCAAACATACTGATATGCAGTGCATCCCTTCCAAAAGCTTCAATGCTGCCACATTGCATCCAGATCATGAAGTGACAATACTTCAGCGCATGGAAACATTTGACTACCACCCAAGAGTTGTGGCAGAAGTGATATAACATCCCATTTTTGTTGTTTAGTGGCAAGTGTTTATTCACTCAAGGACAAAACAGCTTAGAAAATAAAGCTGTTAGTTATCGACTTGCCCATTATTTTGAACAACATACGTTAGATCCACTATCATGATTGGCATATCTTAGATCATGCTATAACAATGCCACGAGCTGTTTTGGATTAACATTAATGTTCAGCACCCCACATCTTGAAGGATCCCCTGGCCAAGTAAGTCAGTGTTTCTAGTTTTATTTCATTAATTTCCTCAGTGATTCAGAAATACCAAGAAAAGATCAAGAGATTCCTATTCTCAACATTTAATACAATTTCACACTGTCTAAATAACAGGTTATCCTATTTGCACTCTCCACCAGCACTAGTTTTTCCTTTCCACTGAACTCTTCTATTTTCAGCTCCTCTCACTTCATGGCTAGCACTACTTTCACTTCAAGAAAAATAAAACAAAAAGACAAGCACCCGAGAATTTGAGTAGCATGAAAAGAATAACGAAATTTATCCAAGAAAAATGATCTAATAATCTCCCAAAGTAGATAATATTAAACCGTACCTAGAAGTACTTGTGCCTAATAAGATATGCATTCAATATCTCATTTAGCTCTATTCAACATTCTAGTGAAGTATGAATTGATTTTGAAAAACTAAGTATGCAATAAATAAAAGGGAAGTCATGAAAGGTAAGGATGCAATAAACTCAAAATTGATCCCGGAAAGCATTCTTTATTCAAGCTATTTGGGATGCTGTTGGTTTTATGAACATAGTTGTTCAATGAGCTACTAGTTGATTTCATTTGGGTTTTCTGATATTTGTTGCCGTCTGCTGCCTTCAAGGTATAACACTAGGGAAAATTTAAGTAAAAGCTGCTCATAGTTATATCAATTTTAAAATGTCGTGAATAATTAACCAAGAGCTCTTAATCTTAGACAAAAGAACACATGCATAAACAAAGATGATGTTTCAATAAATTCATCAACGATGTAGAATAGAAACTCCCTAAATCTTATAATCTTTGGTAAAGCAAAACAAAGAACATCCACATAACAGCAGAGACCATACGCATATCTATGTATGTCAAGTGACTTGTAGGATAAAACTTAAGGGGAATTGTTTTGTGTGCTAATGAAGCTTATTTCTCTACTGCACTCTGTAACTCGGTAAACCCACATTCGTATTTTGGACATTTTTTTTACCATTTTTAATTCGATTTAAAGTTTTGCAAGGCAGGGAGCATAATTCCGTTTGCGTTGTTTAAACAAAAAAGAGCTACATTTGAGAACATGAACTTACAGTAGCGTTACCACCCTACCCACAGTTTACTGCAGTGAAAAATTGTAAATGCCTTCGTCAATCAAGAAACGGAGTCGTATCTTCTCCCTTCAATACTCTTTTTTCAAACCGACCCGGGCAACTTTTTAAAGTAAAGCACAGATTGGGAGAAGACAAAACTTCAAACTTCAATCATATTTGACGTGACCGACGCAGCATCTCCATCCTACCCAGCGCATTTCTTGACTCGCCGGTCTTTCCTAACACGTACTGAAAAACCCTAGCCCTAATTTTTGTGAATTTGGATTTCAGAGATTTTGTGTAAATTATAGTAACACAGAGACAATTGAACTAGGGAGCGACAATAAGTAAAAACAAAATGATTAAGAATATAATATCAGCTCTAATTCATCTCGGTACTTCATTCAAATTAACAGTAAACATTACATCTAAAAGCTGTTTCAAATCCGAAGAAAATATTTAGGAAAAACTAATACAAAAATTTAAAAATAAAAAAAAAAATTAATGATAATAATAAGATCGGATGTCATATTTTTATGGGTATAAATGGATCCAAATACACCCACAAAGATGGCCCAAATTTACAAAACTAAGCCTACAACACTATCCGTTCCCCCTTTTCTCCCTCTCATTTCTTTCCTCTCTTTGCTGTAGCATTCTTAGCCCGTGATTTCACGCTCCTAGGCTTCTCGCTTTTAGCCGGAGCTTTCTTGGTCGCTGGAGCCTTCTTCGGAGCCGGCTTGGGAGCAGCCGCCCTTTTCCCAGGAGATGTCCTCGTCGACGTCCTTGAAGCCTTCGCTGGCTTTTCCTTTTGCTTCGGTTTCGGCTTTGGAGCAGCCTTAGGCTTTGCTGCCGCAGCTTTTGGCTTGGCAGCAGGCTTAGACTTAGCCTTAGCCTTAGCCTTGGTCGGAGGAGCTTTCGTCTTCGCAGCCACCGCCTTGGTCTTTGCAGCCGGCTTTGCCTTGGGAGTTGGCTTTGCCTTCGGTTTAGCAGCTGGCTTCGCCTTAGCTGGAGCTTTAACCGCTGCCTTGGAATTCTTTCCTTCCTTCGCCTTCGACGCAGTCTTTGGCTTGGCTTTGCTAACAGGCGCTGTCTTCTTCTTCTTTGCCGGAGAAGCAGGGGCGGCTGCAGCCGGCTTAGGAACCGAAGAGCGAGCAGACGGAAGCTTGAACGAACCTTTAACCTTCACAAGCTTTCCTGAAGCCACAAGCTTCTTCAAATGAAACAGCAACAGCTTCTTAAAGTTGGCAGGCAAATGTTTATGCTTATCTTCTATAAACTTCGTAATCGCATACTGACTCGAACCAGTTTTTTCTTTCAGAGTTACAATTGCATCCTTGATCATCTGCAATTAACAACAGATCAGATCTAAAACAACCATAAAAATGAAAAAACAAATATCAAATTCAATTCGTACCTTAAAAAAAAATACACCAACAAAGAAAGTAGTACCTCTTCATAAGGAGGATGGGTGGGAGGGCTTCTGGGCTTCCGAGCGGCAGCGGGTTTCTTGGCTTTGGGCTCCTTGGTGCTCCTGGTCTTGCCGGCTTTTGAGGCCGGTTTGTCCTCAACGAGGTCAGTGGTGGCCGGTTCAGGACCGGACTCGACGGCGACGGTGGCCTCTTCAGATGCCATTTTTGAATTTTCCTTCAGGCTAGAGTTTCAGAAGATGGGCAGGAGAGATAATCGAAGAGCAAGCTAGAAAGATAAAGAAGGATTGGATCTACAAATACGGGTGGTGGACTGGTAATTTCGTTTGTGCGAGGAAAAATGGTAGAAACGAAGGCATTTAAATAATCAAGTGTGAGAGTGACGGTATCCGAAAGCTGAACGATGATTGGTTGATGCCACTAACACACGGATCGCCCCCTTTGTCAATTTTAAATTTTCACCCTTGGATAAGACACTATCTACGGTTGAAAATACCAGATAGGAATACAAAGGTTCTAGGAAGCTTGGGATGATTGGGTGTTTGGCTAGTTTAGGTGTGCTTTTAGGCTGGATTGATCAGGGAATAACTTTAGTTATACTTGATGGATTTAAATGAAATTTTTTTCATTTGAAAGATTATTATTTAAGCTTTCTAATGACTATTTTCATGATTTTATGCGCTCAGTAAATTGGGAGAAATTTGATTGTGAAGCTACAATGGTCAAAACTAGGTTTTACTTTGATGTTATTGAGGTTTTGGTGGATTTTTGGAGAATGCTTGGAATCAATTCCAGATCTTTTTGTTCCTTGTGAAAATAGCTTAACAAAGGAATTCATTAGTTCAAGAATTACAAAAATCCAATAAGATTTGAGTATAGAACTATGAGCATAAACACCGCCCAAGTTGAACATATTTTAGTTAAAACTTACCATGTGTTCTAACATGTTTGATATCCATCTCATTTTTTAAAAATAATTATGCAAGTATAATTCAATATTTATATTTCATTACAAGTATACAATATATTCGATTAACAATAAATATAAAATATAAAAAATAAATATACATATTATTTAAACATTCGTTCCAACAATTTGAATAAATATAATGTTCTTTATGTTAAAATATTTACTTAGTATATAATATTATATAAAATTGATGTATACTCTTACATCATATTTATGTATACAACTAATATATTTATATCCAAATTAATTATCACGAAATATGTATTATGATTGAACGTATTCCTCTCGTGTATAAAATAAAACGAATATGGTATAAAGTATACTAAGGTATTTCTAGTTAACTTTTTTGGCACTATTTATAAACATGGTGTGTACAAGTAGGGCAACAAAGCATTAGAATTTGGTCATTATACATCAAAAAATTCCTCTAAACATGACATGTGTGATTCAAGATATCATCAAATTTCTATTGAAGCACAAAATTTATGGTATACATTTATACACACAGACGGCATAGTAAACCTTTGAAGTTTCCCGGTGGATTTCATAGCCAGCTTTCTTATACGCACTACCAACATTCAACAAATCATTTTCCCGATGCGATTGCGGCAAATATTGTAGGCTTGTCGATCTAAAACACCAACTAACTCGTAGTTCTTCTAAATCTAAGAAATGTTGACTTTAATAGTATATGTATTTATTGACATTCTGTTTTGGCATTAACTGTTATTAAATTGAGCGAGGGAAATGGTATGAATCTTGAATTGGGATGAAGTAATTTGACAAGAAAAACGCAGCTAATTTGTTGAATTTGTAACTCTGTATGCCATATGTTATGTTAGCAACAAGAAATTTGCAAGCACTCACCATCGCAGCAAAGCAAAAACCAATAAATGGAAGGTAGAGATATACAGCTGAAAGCCTCAACTCTTGTCTTGCTGCATAATTTTATCAGGCCAACTATCAGAAGAATATTACAAAGGCAAAACAAGTAAATCATGAGTTGAAAATTGCACAAATTTTATTCTTCACTGACTTGTTGGTATCATAAAACTTTTACTTAGTGTTAAAGCTAGCTATATGCAAATGCAATGATAACAAAGATCTTCATACATACAATAAGGTGAGAGTAACAACCCGCTTCTCAAATAGAATGACATATTACTTACAAGTGTTGATTCATTCATTTATTGCACGTATGAACATACCAATAAAAACATTTGAAATGAACACGTTAACTATTTGGTGGTGGCCGTGCAATGGACAATAGAGAAATTAGAGACCATAGATAATAGCAGATGTGGTACGAAACAAATTAAGCTTGGCTATTTGCGCAGCGTCTATGGATGGGAGACAATTGAATAAATAATGCTACACGAGAAGCAAGAGGTGAGATTATTATCAAGGGAACGAAGGAGATGGTAAAAACAAGCATACCAATGCTAATTAGCTAGCATTAACATACATTTAACACTTTTGTTTTTCTCTAATATACGACGGGATAGCACAATATGACTTAGGCAGTGTTTGAAATTTATTTTGGATTGAACTAAAACTGTGTGGTACAATTTTTCAAATATATATACGTGTGTTGTGTGTGTGAGAGAGAGAGAGAGAGAGAGTGATAAAATTAATATCAAAGTCTAATAGAAAACAAGTTCACTGATTTGAAGCATTCATAATTGATGAGGCATTCGAAGCTAGAGCATGTGCTTGTTGGTCACTCATGTTATGTGGTTGTATCTAGCATTGAAAATGAAATATCATACAAATCAAACATTTGACACATATAAAACAAATGATAAACATACACATAATAGAAAACTTGAAATATATTAAAAAAAATTAAAATATATAATAAATAATACTTAAATTATAAATGAAAATTTTGAAATTACCTTTGAATCACTTGAAAAAATAAATATAAATATATATATATATATGTATCATAGTCTAGCTTTTATATTTATATATAAATATATATATATATATATATATATATTTTGCACGCGCACTTGCTGATTGAAGTTTATATATTCATTAATTTGTAATTTTAATTAACCATTGCCTTTACATTTAAAATGACATAAAATTTTGCTACCAAGCATATATAATATAATTTGTTCTTATAAATACATTAGCAATGCAACGCAATGAAAACTTTTCGTACAAATATAGGAAAAGCTCAATTAATTAGGGGTGGACAATTTCAATTTAGATTCATTTTGGTCTAAAATATAAAATGATTCAAAATTGTTGGTCTTAATTTAGACTTTGAACCAAATTAATTCAAACCAATAGTAGAAAATAAATTGATCTCTTCAAGCTTAAGTGCAAAACATTAATGTAATTATAAAGCTTAATTTAATTGAAAAAATATAAATAACTATTTAAAAAATTAAATGATATTAATAAAAAAATTTCTTATCTTCTCATCATTTCATTATGATGTGTTTGTAATAAATTAATCATTTAATTTATTTTATAAAATTATAACTTTTTTTGTTATCACCCAACAAGTAATTTATAGAATTATACTAATTTATTTTTTTCTTGTCACCAAACAAATGAAACATACGTATGAATTATATTATCTATGAAAATTTAAGACATATAATCTCATTAAATCATCAAAATCTTAAAAAAAAAAAAAGGTGGAACATCAACCATTATTTTTTTTATATTAATGAAATTCAATACAAATAAATTGCATATCCAAAAATGTAAACTTTTTGCAAATTCTTTAGTTTTATAAAATAAATTAAATGATTGATATTAAAAATCAAAGAATTTATTTTTATAAATTAGATGAATAAATTCTTTAGTTATATAATTTTTCATTATTATTTTTATTAAAAATATTTTGATTTAAAAATTTTTAAATTTTATTGAATTAGTTCAGTTTAACCCATTTGAACTAAGTCTAAATCAAAAATCAAACAGATAAATGTCCGTTTGGTTTTTTTAAACCGAAACTAATCCACCTACCCTTACCATTAACTTCGAGGTAGTGGCACTATATGTATTTCTTTAATGAAAATTCATCAATATTGTAAGGTGAAAATTGATTGAAATTAATATGAATCGAAAACAAACTCAATAACTACAATTCAAATCTTTTCAAATAATAGGAAAAGAAAAAAGAAAATATTTTCTAAGGCTAATATGTGTCTATTCAAATAATAGCATATAGAATAGTATTAAAAATATTAAATTCCTAATATGTGTTTTTTATTGAGATAAACATTTTGTCTCAATAATTTTCTTCAATTAGTTTAACTTGCAAAATTTGTATTTCTTATTTAGTCAAAAGTGGTTGCAACTATTATATATAATAAATACTAATAGTTGGGGGGAGAATATATATATTTTTAAAAAGTTTAGAATTTAAATATTACCAAAATAGGATAATATAAAATTAACCCATTTTTTTAAAAAATAAAATAATATAAGAAAATTTAAAAATGATAATCTACTACAATTCATTGAGAGAGATATTATTGACCTGTTAAAAAATCTAACATATAAAAGTGAAGTCAATCGTGAAAAAAAAATTGATATTAATGGTGGCATTGTTTTACTAATAAGAGTGAATAAATTCAATTTGGATCAGTTTTAATTCAAAATTCAATTTGAGCCAAAATCAATACTTTTAGTTTGGACCAAATTGATAGTAGGAGATAAATCAAATTGGTCTAAATCGACAATTTACTTTTGTTTATCAATTTGAATTTAAACTTAAAATACTAATTCAATTACAAAATTTAAGTTTGTCATCTTATATTTTACATTGCAAGTCTCAAAAATAAGTTTATGTTTGATTTAGTTTAATTTATTAGTTTGAATTAAAATAAAATTATTGTTTAATCTTATGAGCTATATACTCAAAAATAAAATTATTTTTTAAAATCTTATATTAATTAAATTTAAATGAGTCATCATTTATTGATTTAAACAATAAATATAAAATATAAAATATAATTTTTAAAATAATTGAATTATTTTGGTCAATTCAAGTTTAAAACAAAAATCAAACTAAAACTTGTTGATTTTATTTTTTTTTTAAATCAAAACTAAACTAATAATTTTTTAAACTAATCCAAACCATTAGTTTAGTTCAATTTGAATCAACTTGATTCAAAAGTATTCACTCATACATGCAGCTAAAAAAAGGGAAAGGATGAAGCATGCCAGCTTAAAAACAACATGTTTCATGACTAAAACTCTAACCATTAACAGAAATTAAGACTGAAAATTTTTTACATGAATTTGGTGTAACATATGGGCGATACATTCACATAATTAGAACTTCAATAACTAATAACGGTTAAAATTTGTTTCTCAGTTAGATGTAGTGCAAATATAATAATGGTAATATTAAAAGATCACACAGATGAAAAATGTCATTCACAGGGAAAATTCCATCAGTTTCTCTCAAGAATGAGGCAAGAATGTGTTATATTAAGCCTCAATGATTTTTTATGGTAAATAAATATGCTTTATAAAAGTTTAGTCATCAAAATCGTACCATGAAAATTTTAGACTTTGGGTTGACTTATGATATCTGCTCAAGCAACTACCTAGCATTCGGTTAGCGGATACATTTTGTCCGACCATTGAAATCTATTCCATTTTTGCTCAAACCAATGCTTGGTGTCGGCTTGGCAGATACTCTATTTGCTAAAAAAACAATTCGTATTTAACTATTTTGATACGAAATAAGTCAAAATAAAATCCCAAACTAAGTGAAATTACACATATTACATTGATTATCTTTTGGGTGCTTTGTTTGTATGTACATTTTCCAATATATGCGCGTGTAAATATAATACAGATGGCCAAGTACATATGTGTATTAAGGTATGGGGCTCGTTGTGTATTAATGATAAATGCTTATGGTCAGTTACATTTATTTGATATTTCATTATTTACTAATCATGAAACTGTAAATAGAAACAGAAAAGTGTTAGCATTTCATAAATTTCACCTCAGACTTAACAGAGTGGTCAAGACATGTCTTGGCAGCAATGCTACACAATGGTCGAATATTGTGTTCTCCACTTTTCAACAGACACAAGCTCAAAAAATTCTGGTAAAGTTTGCAGGAGGGTTTTTAACAAAAATGGTCCAATTTTAAAGTTTATTAACAAATTTAGTCCAACTTAAAATTTTGTTATATTTTATATTAAAAATTTAATATTTGAATAAAATTATTTTTATTGTTGAATTATTAAATACTGCTCCCTCATTAAATTTTGTCAAAAAAGATTAATTTAAAATTATTATTTCTTGATAAAATTTATTGAGAGATAATGAGTAATATGTTAAAAGAGATTACTTTATATTAATCTCTTTTAATGAATTTTATCAAGTGAGTATTGTTCCCTATTCACTTTTCAAGAGTAATTTTATTTTGAAGTTACAATTTTAACCTTAAATATAAAAAATTTGAAACTCAAACTATAAATATAAATGAATTTAAAAATTAAATTATTTTTAGTAAAAACCCTTTGTAGGATTGGGTAAATTCATAAAAATGAAAACTGAATTTCAATAGTTTTGAAAATAATATGCAATGATGTCATTTAATGGCATTTCAGCCATGGTTAATGGCGGTAGCATTGGAAGCTTTGGTATTTTTATTTTTAAATATTTTTAATGTATTTAATTAATAATGATAATTTTATTTTGATAAATTGTTGTGAGAACAAAAAGAATGTTGTGCAATGGGTAAATTTGTACAATCGTGATTACAATACAATACAAATCCTTTCACTTTACAATTGAACATGGAAAAAAAAAAATCTATTCTCTTGAATTTATGGAGTCTAATGCCTGCACCAATCACATCTTTAGGCCTTATTTGGTATGTCGGACTAGGCCGAATAGAATTAAGAAACATTAACATGATAGGATAGTATTGAATTGGACTAGACTAGGTACAACACATTATTAGTTGTGGCTTTGCACAAACAAAGGTGACAATTTTTTATAAGACCTATAAATTGATGCAAATTTGATATGAATTTATGTATTTAAGTTGATGTAAAATGATATAATCATTAAATAAATAATCACGACACGATATAATACGATTAATAATTGTGTTGAACTCAAATTTAGAGTTATTAATATGTGAATTTATTTATAATACAATTAATTATTTAAGTAATTATAATATATTTATTTATACTTTAATAATTTTATTTAATATTTTTTATTTTTAAATAAATTTAGTTATATTTATCACATTTTAAAAGATATTTGATTATATTTAGAATAAAGTTAATTAGTATTTGTATATATAATATCATAAGTATTAAACAAATATATTATAATATTTATGAAAAAATATATGTTAAATAAGTAACACGATTATAACTCATTTAATTATTTATTAATCATGTTCGGATATAATTTTTAATTAATTATATAATTATTAAACAAGTCGAGTTTGAATTGATCTCTATTTGACACAACAAGTATACAAAGTAATATGAATACGATACGATAATTTGAATTAGTACCTTTTGTTTGGCACAAGAATAGATCAATTAATTGAAACATAATTTTAAAAAATAAAATAACTAATGTGTTAATATTAACTTAAATTAATTATAAAATATTTCACAATATTATCATATGAAAGTGTTAACCAGATAAGTTAACCTACTCATGTTTCTTGCATGGAACATGAAAAAAAAAACTGTATACAAGTCCTCAAGGTACATTTAACAAACTCCATTATAGCTTAAGATTGAACAATTTTTTTGTGCCATATTTAGTTAGAGATTAAGATATATTGTATTGCATTAATCTTAAGAATAATGCAACTATATTCATGCAAGGTAAACCCATGCCTCTCTCGAGTTTCTTTTGTACGAGACATGTAACACACATTTAAAAAAAATAAAAAGTTGCATACTTCTAATTCATGTCGGTGGTGCCTACATACATAACACACACATGCTTGCTTTACTTTGATTTTGAAATTCAAATTGAAAGAGAATTCAAAAGTTGAAAAAAAAAAGAGAGCAGATAAAAGAAAGAAAAAAGAGAAAAAAAAAAATTAAAGGCGAACAAAAGTAAAAGTTACAAAAAATATATTTAAGAAGATAAAAATACAACATAAATTTATAACTAGCGCAATAATAAGAAATCCAATAAATTCTAAAGTTTCTTAAGATTGATTATCGAATCATGAGTGTATACTTTTAAACTATTATATATAATTAGTACAATAAATTAAAATATAATTAAATTTCATCAATTATATTTGATCATGTATTTGAGTAAATTGATAAGAAATAATATTCTAAACATTCATGTCATATGTGTGATGTGTAAATTATTTGTGAGATTTTATGTTGCGTGAAAACGAGGTTCATTATATGTGTGACATTTAATGATTACATTGAGTGATTATAACATGTTGAAATATTGTTTATGATTACCATGATGATGATACAAGGTTGTCGGATATAATTGTGTCTATCGTATAATAATATGAGACTGTCAAGTATAATTATAATAAAATTATGATCATGATTATTTGAAAGATAATATGAAGTAGTCATGTATGATTATGAGTACCCAAGTGATAATATGAGATCACTGAGTATAATTATGAATTCTTGTTTAGAAGAGAGTGTTTTCACCAAGAAATGTTCCCTTGAGTACTAGTTTATTATAATTTGGGACTAATTGTATTAAGAATAGGTTCAACGTGTGATTATAGTTCATTTATGCATAATTTAAGAAATTTTATAATTTTTTTCAAAAAAATATATTTTTATATAAATAATATCAATTCATTGAATTGTAAATTCATTTTTTTTTCTTTTTTTTTTTAATTTTTTCTTAAGTCACACAAAATTTGTGCAATGTAAAGTTCTGACATATAAAGTTGGAACTATGAAATGCATATTATAGAGTCATTCTTTAAACATGTCATGTGTGTGTGTGTGTAATTAGATGATATATAAATGTTTTAAGAGGCATAAATCTTAATGTGCCATAATAATGAAAGCTTGAAGTCATTTATATTTGCTTTATAATATTTTATTATATAAAAATTATAAAAAATATATATATAAATAAAAAATTATGTGTTTTTAACATTACTCACCTGAACTCTAAGAACAAATCAAGGTGAGTCTTGTCATAATTAATAAATAATTAGTAACGAGTATATTGTATTATTTTTATATATTTTTATTAAAATAATTTATATTATTATTCGTTTTAAATAAAATTTGATGGGTAAATAATATAAACTCTGCTTACCACCGCTAAAACAATTGCGTATGGCACTTCCACAATTAACCATATCTTCTCATATCAATGCAAGCATCAATTAAAGTGTTCAAATCTTGAATCAATACAACCATAGAAAAATTGTGGACGATTGAATTACCATTCCTTATAATATAAGGGTATGTTTATTTTTAGAAAAAAAAAAGGGGGGGGGGGGGAAGGAAAGGAAAATGTGGAGTAATTTGAATTATTTTATTTATTTTTATAAAAAATAGATTGAAAGAAAAGGACTCTTTCCTTAAGTTGAAGGAATATGGATTATTTTATAACTAATCAGGAATCCATATTTCAAAAATAAAAAATAAAATATTTTACAATTTTACCTTTATTAAAATATTAAATTTTAATTTTATCCTTATATAAATTTAACTATATGAATATTTATTTTTATTATAAATTTATTTTATTTTAAAAAATTAAAATTTTATTTTTGATTTTTTAATTTTTAATAATAAATTATTAAATATGTTAGTGATCTAATATTAAAATTTTAAGAATAAATTAATTATATATGAATATAAAATTAGTAAATAATTATTTTTAATAATTAAATTATAATAAAATTAATATTTTATTTTTAAAAAAATTAAATTATTTATTATTTATTTTTAATTTATGATAATCAATTGTTAGATATATTGGTTGCTTAATATTAAATTATAATAAAATTAAAAATAAATTTCTTAATTAAAAATATTTATATTGTTAAAATTAAAATATTTATTAGTAAATTAATTATTAAAAATTTAAATTCAATTAGAATTGAAATAAAATTTTAATTTATTTTTCTTTTCCATTCCTTTTTCATTTCCTTTCCTAAAAACAAATATAACCTAAGGATCAAAGTTTGTAGCCACCATGTAATTAATATTGCCACAAACTAATATTAACTGATTAAAGATGCACCACTACCACTATTTTGTTGGTCGATCGATGGCAAAGAAAACAGTGGTAGTGGTCACTTCCATTCAAAACCACGATGATGTTACATGGTGACTCTGAATAAAATCTCTATTTTACAACAAAAGATAACTTATTGTCAACAATATTTATATAATTATGAATATTATGATGTTATATGGTTTCTAGTCCTTGCATGGTAATATGGAGGACAAATTTAACATTTAATTCAACTTTAATATTACATTACATGCCACAGCATATTTGTAATATAATATTTTGCAATTTTAACATATAAGTAATACATATTTTAAAATAAATTTTATTCATAAAATTAATATAATAATATTATATCATTTTTATATGTATTTTCAATACATTTAACATGCTCAAAATAATTAAAACAATAATATAAAATATATGACTTCAATAAAACACTATTATATAAAGTTGCATATATAATGTATATGACAACCTTTCACATTGATTTGTATAAAGAAATAATTTGTATTTTTAGTATTATATGTGTATGTAAATAGGGTTAGGATCAAAAGTCTCATTTTCTTACAAAATTTATTATACTATTTATATATTATTAGATTAATGCTATTTGAATGATTGAGATCGAATTTTACATGTGTATTAATTATGATATATTAATTATACATACTAAATTTAATCTCAATTATTAAAATGTATTAATTTAATAGTTGAAAAATTAGTACAAAATTTATATAAAGTTAAGTACTCTCAATTATGTCTTATATAAATATAACTTACACCATTTCTTACATGAATCAGGATCTTCTCTTGGTTTTTTCTATGCTTAGTTTTTAAGTCAATATTAATATATGAAATAATTAATAATAAATAATTGATATTGTATTTAATAAAATTTATAAAATAATTTTATATTTTATAATATAAATTAAAAAATTAAAATATAATCTAAATCATTCATTATTAACCATGTTTCATGTCAACATCTTAAATTAAAAATAAAAAAGATCAAAAGAAAATCTTGATCTTTCTTACATCATTTATATAATATTAGACTAATTCAATTTGAATAGTTGAGATTTGATTTTAAAAATATATTAATTATAATGTATTAATTATATATATTATATTTAATCACAATTATTAAGATTGTATTAATTTAATAATTAAAAAATTAATGTAAAAAATTATATAAAGGTAAAGAACTCTAAATCCTTTCCTCCACCCCCCTCTTTGTGTGTGTTGAAATCATTAATATTGCTATATTGCAATATTCTTGAGAATTAATTGTGCACAGCTGAATATAGGCGAAATGAAGGTCCGATTTGAAATTTTGAAAGAAACGGGGTGTTGGAACCAAATACATTTGAAAAATAAAAGAACATAGCAGGCAAAAATATTAAACAAATGGCCTCATTCCGGGTTGAACTCGGTGACCCAAATTAGAACCCGTAATCGATCTAGCCGAACGACCCATTGCACATCCAAATCCGGAACCATATTCCTTTATGGGTACCGTATAAATTACCATTTTCAACATATAAACCCTAACCACAGGCACACCCCCGCGAACTAGCTTTTGCTTCTCCATCTCTCGATTCCGTAGCCATGGTAATCTAATGATAGTTTTATCGTTCTAATTACTAGCTCTATTTACTACGGCTTGTGGGATTTTTCATTTCGTTTCCTGCATTGAGTACTTCTGCCGATGTTTGTTTGTTTGTTTGTTTGTGCAGGCGGAAGTGGAAACCGATGTTGCTGTTCAAGGTCAGCCAAAAAAGAGAACGTTCAAGAAGTTCAGCTTCAGAGGTGTAGATTTAGACGCTCTGTTGGACATGTCCACTGACGAGCTCGTCAAGCTATTTCCCGCGCGTGCTCGCAGACGGTCACTCAATTTTTTACTTTTTTTTTTTTAATATTTCATTTGTTTGTCTATTTTGATCGTAGAATTAAACTTGAAAAATAAAAGAATAATATCTTCTGTGTCGATTTTGGTGATGACAGGTTTCAGAGAGGGTTGAAGAGAAAGCCGATGGCTTTGATCAAGAAATTGCGTAAGGCGGTAAGTGATAAATAGGGTCACTTTGCATCCAGTTATCGTTATTATGATTTCACGAAATTTTCTTTAATATTATACGGCTAGAAAACGGATTTGCACTTGTCTATTTTGTATTTCGCTAACTCATATGAATGCACCAATGAACATAGTTTCCCTAGTTCAAGATACTAAACTGGTAGTGGAAGGGGTTAAGAAGACTAGCAGGGCAAGAAACAAATTTTAATTTTCATTTGAACAATGCTAATGTACCTTGTCGTTGCCTTTTGATAGCTATCTTCTTACTGCTGGTTTTAGGAATATCTGTTGGTGTATTCAGTTGCACAGTCTTGTAATGATATTGTCAGATTAGTAGGTATATGTTTTTTTTTTTCATGAACCAACGTCTTTATTATCATTTGAGTTTTGTAGATTCTCCATCTTTTCTTTGGTTGGCCAGTGAGCGCAATTGTACAACATTTAGCCTTCAGGATAACCTTAAATATTGAGTGTTTTATTATCATATAGAATTGCTTAAAAAGAAAAGTGTGTGTAGCACTTGTACTGTTTGCATAGGATTTTTAAAAACTTTAATGTTTAGGTCATATTATTTTCTTCCCTTGGAGCTTTTCACCAGTAACAAGCTTAAATGTTTTGTTATTTATAAACACTTGTGTTTGTGTATGCCTTTTAATGTTTTTGTAACCTCTAATGGGTGATGTAATTTTTATTCTGTATGTGTTTTAAAGCTTTTAAGCCTCATCTTAGTTGTTGTTAGAAGTTCCTTTGTTGATTGCTTATGATTATAACATTCAGGCAGCTGTTTTTATTATTTCATGACAAAGATGCATTTTTCTGAATTATTGTGGGATAAAGTAGCTCTACGTGGAAGAGTAGGATGCGGTGACTTGTCAATGCTTTGTTAATATTCTCTTCTATACTTCTGGTTAATTGTCTGATAATTGGATAGTATTATTTTGTGTTGTTTATGTTACAGGGAATTTGACATGTTCTATCTATGTTTGCTATAATTGTTGTTGAATAATATCCATCTTAATGGCTTGAGAATTTATTATTTTGATGGCCTGAAACAGAAACGGGAAGCGCCGCCTGGCGAGAAGCCCGAACCTGTTAGGACTCACCTTCGCAACATGATCATAGTACCTGAGATGATTGGAAGTATAATTGGTGTTTACAATGGCAAGACCTTCAATCAAGTTGAAATTAAGCCAGAAATGATTGGTCATTACCTAGCCGAGTTCTCAATCTCATACAAGCCAGTGAAGCACGGAAGACCTGGTATTGGTGCTACCCACTCTTCTAGGTTCATTCCTCTTAAGTGAAGTGTTTCACATGTTATGTTATGCTTGTGGAGTGCTTTGTTCTCGAAACTGAATTTGGATCAACATGTTTTTGTCTTTTCATTTTGCTCTTCAAACCGTAAAATAGTAATGCTGACACTGCATTCTTGAAGGTGTTGATGATATGAGCTTACATTCATATTTGCTTAGAACATACCTAAAATGTCTTGTTAGACATGTAAATTTAAACTGCCTTCTTTAGCATTGCATCTTGTGCCATGAATCTCTTGTTATGTGCCGTTAATGCCTTGCACCTTTCAAAAAAAAATCTGAATATTTTCTTTTAGCTAGAGTAATGATATAATTAAAATAATGCAATAATCTTAGGCTAGTTAACATTAACTCTAATGTTAATGACAGTAAAGCAATTCAAATACTTTAAATTTTTATTAATTTTAATATTATTTAAACTAATTCAAGTACCAATTACCGAAATAAAATATGGGGAACTATTGTTACAATTATAAATGATTGTGCCGTCTGTTTTTTTATTATTATTATTTATCTCAAGTGTTTTAAATGATTGTTGCGTCTTTCAAATTTTATTTTTTTTGTTATATATCTCATTTGTTTTTTAACTTAAGCATAATAATTTGATAGTAAAATATATTTTTCATTGCTCTGTATGTGTGTGTGTGTGTATAATTAATAATGAAGATTGCTTTTCACTTATCTTTTTTTTTTAAAAAAAAAATTCCATTGGTATATAATTAAATTGGACAAGAGTTAACCAAATCAAATTAACCGGGTGGTATAAAATGAAAAGTTTAAACAAAATAAAATTAATCCTTTTCCCAGTTTTCGTCTGGTACTCTCAAATATTATATATATGAAATGAAATTAGTGGGACTTTAATTCTTAAGTTAACTAATCACCTTCATGGACAACCTATGTATCAATATATTTCAAGACTTCATGTGCAATGTGTGTATTTATATATATAAATGTTTGACTTCACGTGCAATGTGTGTATTTATATATATAAATGTTTAGAGTAAAAATTTTGCGATAAAAATTTTGAAATTTAGAGTAATGAATTAGGTGAGGTATGAATAATGAATAATTATATATATATATATATTTGGAATAATAAGTTTGAGATATAGGAGAAAACTAATTAGTAATTATAAAAATGTAGATGAAAAAATGTACTGTGCATGTTATTATTTTTATATATAATTTATTTTTTTTTATTTACATAAAAATATTTTATTTTTTTGTATGGAAGAATAGAAAATAAATTTCAAAATACTGTTAACATAAGCTCTCAATAAATACTTTTGAGATTTAACATTTGAAACTTCCAACAAATTTTGTTTAATCATTTTGTATTCTATATACAGAACTATAGAGTGTGAATTTATTTATATTATTATTTATGTATTTATATTATAGTTAATCAGTGTGAAAAAAAAATTAGTTATTAATATTGAACTTTATTACATTTTTCAGAGAAAATTTTCAAATAATAAAATTTTATTATTTTTTATTAGTATAAATAGAAAAATAAAAAATTATTGAGTCAAACAATTACTATTTTTCACCGTAAAATCAAAGTTACACGTATAATACCATTTTTATTAATAAAAGGTATTTTATTCACAACAACTCTTTTCAAAGGAAAAAAAAATTGTTGTTGTTTTAAATGATTTTTTTTTTTTTATGTTAGAATATAAATATCTAAAAATTAGTGATTAGATATTAGTTTAATTTATTTAGAGATTTATAAATTAAGTGAAAAACAAATCAAATTTAACTTATCCTAAGTTTTTTAATGGTGTAATTATTAAAAATAAATCATCAAGGCACCTAATTATGGTTATAATTAAATAATTATATATATATATATATATATTAGAATGTTCATCCATCAATGTTAAAAGGTATTAAGAGTGAGACGCAGGAATAAGCAGAGACAAAATCTTTGAAGCTGCAAAGAGAGAGATGGCCGATCCAAAACCAAAAGAGTGGGTGTTGGTTCAAATTGAAATTAATTAGGAATCAACTTCCAGCAAGCTTTCAAAGTTTTGGCAAATCTTCATCACAAGTTATTTACACCATCTTCACAACCATGTCAGGATCCTTGGCAACGTTTTATAAATAAAATTTCAGGAAACCTAATGCGATTCTAAATTCTTTTATGTGATTTTGAATAAAGGTGGTAAATGGGTTTCTCACCGAGTACATGGAAACTGAATTTATTTGTATTTTAAAGGAGAGAACGGCAGAAGATGATGATGGATGGCTCCAACTCTTGCCGACAGTGACACCGCATTAAAAGACTTTGGCAGCTTAGCGATGTGAATTTGCGGAATACAAACAAACCACCTTGGATGCATAATTGCCAACACTCATCACCCAGAACGGCGTATGTGGCGCAATTAATTTATCGCCAGTCCTTTTCTCATTTATTTGACGTTAAGCCCAATTAATTTCAGTCCCAGACTTGTTAGTATTTCAGAGCCTCCCATACATCCCAACTACATTACTTGCTCCATTATTGAAAACCAGAAAATAACAAACTATATTATGCAATCTCGTCAAGGGAAGAAGCTAAGTCATTGACAATTTGTTTGAGAAGCAATATTCGTAGGCAAAAGATAATGAAAGTTAACCTGCTTAATGCCTTGCCTAGGATAGTATCTAACTTGAAGAATTCAAAGAATTCTTCGTGGTTATGATGTAATATTCCTGATGGGGCAATCTCAGTCCACAACTAACAATACAAAGATTGTTAGCTGGTCTGAATCTGATCATGGCTAATCATACTTGTTAATGAAGGTTTCACAAATCATTAGTGTTACTTTGAAACATTAATCTTATCGCATTCAACTTATGTCACTTTTTACAGTCATAACAAATTTGACCCTTTTTTTTTTTTAAGAAAAAGAAGAAGAAGAAGAAAACTACATAGTACATAAGTGTAAACCAACCTAACTATGATAGACGTGGGATTATATCCAAACCTCATGCTCTCCATCAAATCCTATCCAAAGTTCCAAAACATGTCGAATTTGTACATACCACGCAATGAAGAACATTTGAGATTAGACACATGAATATAATAGTAATACGCCAAAGAACAATTGGAGATTGCCAATGTTGATCCATCTTATAATCCACATGCATTGTTGCAATGGGCAGGAAACAAACAACACATGGATAGAAAGTAGGTGGCAAAGACTTAGTTCAAAAATGATAGATTCAAAACGCCAGATAAATTGACTCCTTTTAACACATTTTTCTTACCCATACTGGATTGTTGTTCTAGATAATACGCCAATAATACGTCCAGCAAGGAGGAGACAGAGAAATAAAACATCAACACTCAAGTCTTTGTGAACAATTTTAATTTGACTTCTAGCACATAACTTAGTTGTGACAGCTCAATCATGACTCCTCTCATGAAAAAATTTCAAGCACCTTGACTTCCTACCAAACTTCTCAACATCACTTGTGTAACACATGTTCTATACTAGTAGACGGTATAATCAAGTAATCAACCTAGTCCTCAACTACTATTTATTGCTATGTCATAAAATTCCTCCCAGATGACAAAATTCTGAAGCTAGTCAATTTATTATACTGGCACCATTGCACCTACTTCAATGAAACTCTGAACTCTAAGCCATTGATTGCCACAAAAGATGAACAAGTTCTTACAATTCGAAACCCCAATCCCACATTTTTTTTTCTTTTTGGTCCAGAGCAAGGCTTCAAGCCTGCCGCAGCCAAATTGCTACGAGCTTGGAAAGCCAACTCTCCAAAGCCAAAAAAACTGCTCCAAATATGTCCCCGTGATTGAAGTTGGAACCATGCAAAATATGTACAGGGGCAATTCAAGCCAAACACAAACAAGGTTTCAATAAATTCAACTTCCATGGGCTTGAAATGATCTCATTGTCAGGAAGTTTATGTGGCGGCGGATTGAGCAGGTAACCTTGGGTGGTTGTGCTCGCCTTCATAGGTAACAACAAGCATGGCCGGATCTTCTAAGCACCTTTCTACATGCTTCCTGGCAGGGCAACCTCTCATGCTGCTACATTTATAATATCCCCTGCACAAATTCACATGAGGCTTGTAAGTTGTATCATGATACTTCAAATTCACACTTCCTTAAACACTGTTATCCAATATGCTTGTAAGTGCACCTAAAAGCTTACTGATAACCAAACACTACCATAGGAGACAAACTTCCACACTTCACCTGGACATTTATTTTCAAATATCTATGGAAATGCATATATCAATTCAGTAAAAACGGAAGCAGCACCAAAACATTCAAATAGGGACAGCTTGACGTCTAACCTTATCATAATTCAAGGGTAACAACTTGCATAAAAGTAACTACTCACAAAGGCATCAATGGCTTATCAAACGTACCAACCATGGAGGGTACACATAGTGATGCCTTTAAGTGCATGAAGAGAGAAGGAAAAATGGGTTCATCTATTGTCAACTACAACACTTCCCCATGAATCAAAAAATTAAATTTCTTTTATCAATTCACATTGCCGTACTTAATTATTCTGTTTCAAATTACAAGTTCCTATATTCACATCAAACCATAAATTGGTTGAAAGCAGAAAATACACAGAAGCATACCACAAATTATAAAGAAAATTTATAGACATTTCTTGCAAATTAATCAAAAGTCAAAGAGCAAAAGTTGAATATACCTAGGGTGAGGAGAACCCTTAATTGGCTTCTGGCCATACTTCCTCCATGAATAATCATCAGGAGGGATATCTGCAAGCTTGTTGCTGATAGCAGGTACCTTGATTGACTTCTTCACCCTATGCTTCCTGTCAATAAGTGACCAATGAATCAACTGTTAGTAAAAAAAAATTGCAAGTTAGAAATAGAGCAAAAGTGAATACAATGAAAGGGAAATAAGCTAACCTCTTCTTTGAGCAATGGCATCTGCCACTGCTTCCACATTTCAAAATCCCATCTTCCCCCCTTCCAGAACACTTCCTCTTGTGTTGTTGTGAACTCTGATCAGAAGAACGAGGTGCCCCAATCAAATGGAAGGCACTCCCATCCAAATTAGCCACACTACCATCCATACTCAAGGAAGAAATGAAAGACGTGGCGGATGACATAGTGGGTGTGCAGCTAGAGCCATCAAAATTCAGATTAACGCCACTATTGCTCTTTCTAAACATCATTTCAGCTTGAAGCTTCATTTGCTGCTGCTGCTGTTGCTGTTGGAGTTGCAACCTCTGTTGTAGCTGTTGTTGTTGGAGGAAATGATAGTGTGATGAAGGTGTTTGCTGGGCAAGTTGCAGATGGTTTTTACCATTTGAGATCAATTTCAAGGATGGGTTACCCAGAGATAGTGAACTTTTAGAAAGTGATCCCATTTCTTGAATTTGGTTTTCATGAAAACTAGATTGGAGAAATTGCAGATTCTTGGATGGAATTTCTGCTGCTCTGTTGTGAGGATTATCTAAGAGTATGGATTTGTTAAACGGCGCCGGTAACTTCTTGAGCTTTCTTACTCTTGCATGACCCAAACCAGTGTTGAGAAGAGAAACAACTTTCTTAAACCTAAAAACAGCTTCCCCGGTTTCCACCATTAAATTCCTATACTGAACTTGATCTTGGGGCTGGGACAGTAAACTTAGAACTCTGTGGCAACTATCAACAGCTGCCTTGTTTGCTTCTTCAACCTCCTCCATGTTAACCCCCTAAAAAAACCCTAATTCCGCAAAACCGAAAAAAGCCAAACCAAAACACACCATAAAAACTCCAAAGAACTCAAATTTTTACAGCTAAGAAAATATGAAAACCCAAGAAAGTCAAATTTCCATTTTTCAGATAAACCAAAGACGCACACAGAATTTTCCAATCAAAATTTGAAGAAATTAAACTTCCCAAATGCTAAAAGTTTTCAAATTAAGCGACCCAAAAGATGAGACTCGACCGAGTCTAAAAAAATCAATTCAGAAAGAAGGAAACAAAGGCACATAAGGATTCAAACAGAAAAATAGATATTTGAAGGAAGAAACCTACAAAAACAAAGAGTTACAGAAAGAATAATTAGAAAAAGCACCAAAGAACGGACCTCTGTTGGACTTGTTACTGTCAAACCCCAGATTCTTCTCCTTCATCCCATGTCCATTTTTAACATTGAAAGGTGTGAAAGAGAAGACTTTGGTTCGCTGGAGAATTCACACCTCCATGAGAATACAAAACTCCATTTCTTTTCAGTTATTATTATAATGATAATAGACTACTGCTACACAAACTTTCTACAGAGAGAGAACAAAAAAAGATGAGGCACATTTAAATAAAGAGGCTAATGCTGCTGATGCAATTAGCAAATGGAAAGAGCCAAGCCAAAGGCAGAGAAGACAGAGAAATGTTAAATGAAATGAAACTGCCGTCTCAGTCACAGATGTGAGAGTGGGTCCTACTTCAAAGACCTCTGGGTTATTGGCTTTTCATTTTTTCTCTCTCGTGTTTCTTCCTGGTTTCTCTTCCTCTTCCTCGGTCCCAGTTTCCATTAAAAGCTTCTTTTATAAGACTGCCATTTCAGCTTCACTTTTACCTCTTCCACTTCCAGATAATGCAATAATTTTTTATTATTGTTGTTATATATCCGCTGTCTCCCCTTTTGTCTTGTACTGTTAACTCAACGTGGGTTAAACTAAATACTATATTTGTTTGAGGTAATAACATTTGGGTCCTTGAGTACTTATTTTTTTATCAAATAAGGACAAAATTTTGTATTTATATGAAATAAATCTTTTTGACTCTTAACATAAATGATCAAATAACATTATGGTATTGAATCTCAACACAATGGAGTATTTTGATTATTTTAATATGGATTATCAATTAATGAATTACTATCTTATCTAATAAAAGTTTCTGAGATCTTAATATTATTATCCCATAGTTGTCTGTTGCTTTGGATTTTAATAAGTTAAGTTGGCTATCCAACATGGAGGTAATGCAGTAATCTACTTTTTTATTTTTTATTTTTTTTTGTGTTAAATTTAAAACTAATTTTATAATATTTAAAATAAAAAATATTAAAACATATTAAAAATTTTAAAAATATAAATAAGTAATATTAAAAAAAAATTTAAAACGATTTAAAATAAATTTTAAAAAATAAAATTACCATTATTCTTATATATTGTAATGAATCACTTAATCACTTGTGTTGTGCATTTGTAACCAATTATTGTAATTACTGCTATGCTTTTTATGTTAAAGATCCTAAAAGGCTTAATGATTTCACTCTATTTACTACTCTTTTATTGAAATGATGCGCTTCCTTTTTGTATTTAAAATTACATCATTTGTATCATCCATCCCTAATCCAAGGTGTGTTCTCTTAATTTTAAGAAAAATCCCAAAAATACAATCAAATTTAGATATAGATTTATTATTAAAGGCTTTAATGTTGTTTGTTTTACACCCAAACTTTGACTTCACATAATAGTTTTAGGTTATATGTTTAACCACATAGCTCCTTTAGCTTTAGCTTGCAAGGATCCTCTAGGTAAAAGCTTTTATATTTGAGAAAACTTGTTCTAAGATTTTACATTTAGTGGGAAAAAAATCAATGATATTAATGGATGGATTTCCAAATTTTAATGAAATAAAAAATAAAAATATATTTTATTATTTATTATAATGCATTCTCAATACAATAGAAATTGAAATATAAGTTATAATATGATTATACGATACGAATTCAAAATTATTAATCAAACTTAAATTTTAAAAATTTAATATAAATAATAAACGTATGGTACGTATATCATTCGTTTAATAAAATTATCAAATTTATTTATTCATTTAAGAAATAAATTATAAATAAAGAAAGAATTGTAAATAAATTTATGTTATAAATGAATAAAAATGACTGAATTAATTTATTTATAATATTTATTTATTAAAATTTAGTAAAATTATTATATATTTAGATTTATTTTTTAAAATTTTTTTACCAATATTTTTAATGTAAATTCAAGTTTAAAGATAATGATATTATTTATATTGTTGTTATTTTGAGATAACTGAGATTTAAGTTTATCCATGGGGATGACGTTTTAGATGATACTTGATTTGTGTACGGTACTTGGATTTCTTTATATTGTTAATTGTTAGTTTGGTGGAGAATTGAGTTTAATAACGATGATATGATTTACATTGGTATTTAGAGAAGTGGGGCATGAGTGATTTTTATTCAGGATAATTTAGATAAATATAAATTTCATTTTTGATTGATGAGATTATAATTTTTAATTTTTATGTAATTTATTATAGATATTAATCAAGGATACTCCAATTTATCATAGATACTGAAAAATAATATTATTATTTTTAAAATAAATTTTAATTATTTTTTTAAATTAAAATTTTTAAAATTAAAATAAATTTTGTTTGTATTTAGTGAAGTATAAGCTAATCATGTTTTAATGTAAATATGATTTATTTATTAATTATATTTAAATAAATTAAATTTAAATTAATTTAATTTATAAAAAAATTGTATCCGGATTTGAATTATCGCCCCATGGGTAAGGGACCTATTAATAATGAAATAATAGCCAACAAAAAGATAATTTAATCATAAGTAATCAAAATATGGTTTTATTTACTATTTTACTAAAATTGGGGGACTATCTGTTATTCTCCTCCCCCAATTATCAAAGACTAACCGAAAGTTTGACCCTTCTGAACCAAGAAAACCACAGCGAAAGAAACAGAAATAAAAAAACGAAAGTAAAAATTGTGAAACCCGAAGTCTAAAACCATAGGGCCAGGCCAGCCAGCCAGCCAGTCAGCCAGTTGGCCATCGCCATGGCATGGCAATTGGCAACAATCTGAAGACGAAGCTGCTGCAGCTGCCGCTGCTACGCAACTACTGCTGTCAAACCGCTGTTTTTCGTTGCTTTCAAGTAATAGTTTCTTCCTTTCCCTTCAATGTCTATCGAATGCGGTCTTTGGCTTTGTCTTTTGGCATCGCCTCGTCAAAATATTCGGCGAGAGCTGGGACCCACATCCGGCACTTTTCAAATTGAAAAATAAGGAAAAGCACCACGTCCTCCTCTCATCTACAGCCGTTGCGACCACTACCCAACCTGACTACGCCACGTGTAAAACTGAGCACCCTTAAAGTCTGACACGTACTCCAATGTGTGTGTGTGCGTGTCTGCGCTTTGTTCTTTTGCTTTGACTGCAAAATTCTGTCGTCCCTTGCTATCTTGCGCTGGGGGAACACCGTTAGGTCGGTGATTGACAGGGTGTGGGGTCCATCCAGGTCCCAATGCCGTTGACTTTTATTTCTTAAGCAGTCTTTCATATCTCTCTCTCGTCATCATGTACTTTAAAAAATTCGTATAATTAAGTAGATTATGAATTAAGCTGAAAGCGGGGAAGCAACTTGTATTTTGCCAGCGACCAAAGCAAATGTTGGTATATATCAAAATATGACCTTAACTTTTTCTTAAATACAAAATTTACCAAATATTTTCACATTTTTGAAAGAAACCCACCCCCCAAACTGCATTAGGGTTTACGTGGCAGGCTTGGTGGCACTAATTTTAATATCGACAATTTTTAGTAAAATTTTAGTCTTTATTTGAAACTGAAACTGTAAATACTGTGTGATAAAATTAATAATAAAAAATATATATTTAATAAAATTAGTGCTTACTAAACACTACATTTATTTGCTTTCAAATCACAACAAAAACATTAAGAGTCTCAAACCAAAGTCTTTATTTAATATATGTATACTTAATAAATATAATTTTAGTGAAAATATTTTTGTGCATTTGATTTTTTTTTCCTTATTAATCATTGTTATTTAAATATATATATAATAACGAGAAAATCATTGTTATTTAAATATATATATAATAACGAGACGTTTATAAAAAAAAAAAAAATCAAAATTACATTAATATTATTTATTTAATTAAATAAAATAATATTTATTTTCATGGGGTATTGTTAAGTTGGATCAAATTATACCTTATAAGTTACTATCATCAAGTTTTAGATTACATATTTTATACATTATTGTGGAATTATTGTGGAATGTTATACAATGTAACCGAAAACTTGAAAAAGTGTGACAAAAGAAATTAGTGAAAGTAACTTTTGTATTATTATAAATTAGTGAAAGTAATTTTTGTATTATTATAACTTTAGTCATCACATGCTTCTTAATTTTGTTGATTGGCACTAATCAAGATTACAAATTAAGAGTGTATTTGTTTTTAAGAATGGAAAGAAATAAATAAAGAAAAGAAAACAAGAAAGAAATTCATCATTTTTTTATTTTGATAAAAATATTATTTATTTTTAAATTTATTAATACTAATTAATAAATTAATATTTTAATTATTTTTTAATTTAAATTATAATATTTATTATAATAAATATTTAACAAATATATATTTTAATATTTTTAAATATAAATATATGTTATATTTATTAATTATTTTTATTTGGATAAAAATACCTATTTTATTGAAATATTTTATTTATTTCATAGTTAAAAAAATTAAATTAACTTTAAATTTTATTTTTAAATATAAAATAATTAAATTCTATAAATTTCATAAGTAATTTAGTAACAAATATTTAAATTTATACTCTGTAAATGTATTTATTGATTAAAAAAATATTTTATATTTTAAAT